>LPNX011061644.1:0-19161 GCA_001517045.1 Pseudotsuga menziesii | reverse complement strand
TGATTACTGATATTTTTCTTGGATTCACACAAGACTGGTTTCATTTTGGTAGTTTGTTGCATCTCTCCACATGCTATGCTATTATTTTATGGTTCCACTAAAAATAAAGTTGATTAATTATGGGTAAGTCTTATTGAATGTTTAACATATTTTCATTCATAACAAGTTTGGAGTAAAGAATCTCAAAATAGTCTACATGAGCTAACATTTGCACTATACTTACAAGTCATCAATATGAGCTAGGCTCTCATTTTTGTCACACATTCTCACAGCTGGTCATTTGTAGACTGACCTGAGCTTATGCTTATGACTATATTTGTTATTTCCCAGCTAGTTAGCTTATGGTTTAGTTTTTCTTGGTTTTCTTCTTCCGTGCAAATATGTATCTTTATTTTATTATTTGATCTCTCTAGTAGAGTTGATAACCCTGAATTATGTTTCTTCAAGATATTTCTTTTCTTCTTCAGAATGGAATTATGATGCAAAGAAGTGTTTAGAACTACTCTAACTTCATTGCCTTTAGTCACAAATGTAGAAAGCACATGATCTTTGACATTAGGAACATAATTTTCATGAATATTTTCAAAATCTTTTTCACCCTTCAAATTTTATTTACAGTTTGAACCCTGAATGCTCTCTTCAGTGTTTCCATGTTTAAAAGATTCAAAATTGCTGACAATGTTATCTGTCACTATTTTTCTACGATCTAGGAACTCACTTTCATGCACTAATCGAGAACTCTAATTTCTTTTTCCATGCGTTTCCTTTTCTGACCAAACTGCTTTTCACTCATGGTCTGCTCTGAAATAATGCCTGTATCTGGTGACTGTATCCTAAATTCTTCAAGATAAGAAGAAAAATTCAAAATATTGTCTCCATCATTATGAATATTGCTTTCACTCTTTGATGACCTTTTAAAATCTCTCTTTGTTGACTTCAACTCTGGCTCAGTTATTAAAGATACTGCACCAGAAACATTAGACCTCAAATGGTTATCAAAATGGCTTGTAGGCACTGCACCAACAACATCAGACCTCAAATGGTCCTCAAAATGGATTGTAGGCTTCTTTATCTTTAGTATGGACCTCATATTGTCAGATTTAGATGTTGATAATGAAATTTGATTTTTAATCCCAACCTGAACTAAATTGATCATTTTCTCGTCTTTATTATCAAATGATATCAGGGATGTAGCAGGATTTTTCTTATTCTCACCTACCCCATGTGTCTTTTGCCAATTTTCCTACCTATGTACTTCCCGCTTAATATCATGCTTCTTGGAAAAAGTCTCATAATGCAATTGAATAGATGTATATTTTTGCATTTTCAAAATTTCCTGCGACTTGTCAGCTATCCAAAAGAAAAGAAAACCCGGGGAGGGTCATGGCAGGGAGCTCTTTTGTGACCAGGAAGCTAAGGTGTCAACAAATATTAAAGCTTTACAATTAGTTAAAGATAAAATGGGTTCAAGCCCTAATAACGTATTAAGGAATTTAGTGGTGTTAATATGCTTTATGGATAATAATTATTGAATCAATTCATTCAAATTATGCAAGATCCTTAACAAGAATGAAATTCCTTGTCTGGAAGAAAAGGAAATTGGGGGAGAGTTAAGGTAGGGAGCTCTTTTGTGACAAGGAGGGATTATGTTTTTTCCTCTCCTTGGGAATTGGGTTCAACGGCTCATATTTTTTTTGAGGCATCAAAAACTCCCAAAGCTTTATAATTTAGGTAAAGCTATTGGTGTCAAGTCCTTGCAATGTATTTACTATTAAGAGATTCAGTGGTGATAATAGGGTTGACGAATGATAATTATAAAGGAAATTAATTCAAATTATGCAAAATCCTTGACATGGTTAAAGTTTTAAACCGATCAAGGACAATATTGTCTAAATTAGTTGCTAGATATAATAATAATAATGTACATTTATGGACTTTCTTGCACATAAATAATATATTTTAGGCACATGATTTTAGTTTGAGTACCAGTCATTATTCAGTTTTCAAAGCACTTCTCGGAGGAGAGGATTGTGCTTCCCTATTATCTAACAGTCACATATTCAAGGAGCAACAACATGATAGGAGGCAAATTGTTTGCTGAAGAAGAGGGCTGAATTTTTATGTCCAATTTCTACCAATTAGAAGATAGTTCTTTGATGTCCAGAATTTCAGGTAAATCTATGTAATTTTCCAAGCCCTAATTTTCTTGTTTTTTTCCAGCATGTCTTTTAATCTAGATAGGCCTGACCAGACCAATTATGTGGAAGGGTTTTAGAGTTGAAGCTAAGAAGATGGAATCACAAACCATGTTAATGAATGAAGGCCTAAATTAATTGGAAACAATTATCTTGTATTGAAATCCATAATAAAAACCCTATTTAAATTTACAAAAATATGGGAGATAGTATCCTGCAAAGGGACAAGACGGGGTAACACAGGTACTGCAGATCAAGTTGTGATGTCCCCGACCCTTCGACTGACAAAGAGGACGCTACCAAGACATTAACCATCCGGGAAAACTCCCCCATGAACATGGACATATATAAAACCAAAAGGCTTGAACATAAAACATGCTAAGATGCATAATCATTCACATACACAGCGGAAACAAACATTCATTCATTCATTCCACATGTTCATCATAATTTATTAACAATAAATATAATTACAGAAGTAGAATAGACAAGAATAGTTATCTTATGATTCACTATTACTCTTATCTTTAATGAAATTTACATACCAGTTTCTGTGACACTTGTAGTGGTGGGATGTACCTGAGTCGAATACCAGGCTATAGACTTAGTTGATTGATTATGTAATGCCACAAATGCAAAATCACCCACTTCTTCTTCTTCACCTCTTTCGTAAAAATTTGCATGCCTTGATTTCATTTGACCATGTGCCAAGTCATATTGTTTTTTTGGCAATATCTCTTGAAGTGTCAGGGCTTATTGCAGTAATAACATATGAATTTGTTCTCTTCGATACATTGCTAACATTTTTTTTTTGTCTTTGCCTTTAAACTCTGCACTTAATGCACTCATTATAGTGGATGGATTTGATGCTTCTATCTGATCTAGCCTCCTTTCCTTTTGTACAAAAAAGTGTTAATAACTTCTCAAATGTAAGTTGTTGGTTCTCCCCAAGTAGATGTAAGGACTCAACAAATGAATTAAAGGATGGCAGAAAACTTTGCATCAACAAAGAAACCATATCCTCATCATCCACCGGCTTCTTAATAGCAAAAAATTGATCATTAAGATCCTTCAAGTGCAATAAATATTTAGAGACTGGTCCTCCTTCCTGTAACTTGGCGGAAACGTTAAAACAAAAGATTTTTAAAATACAATGACCACCCAAATTATGATGCTTGATACTTATTTTGGATATTTGTCCACAATATAGGTGCTACAATGGAATTTCTTACTTCTGGAACTAATGTGTCTGCCACTGATAGTTTGAGAAGCATAAGTGCCTCTTTATGTCTTTTATCATAATTTTGGGGATAATTTCTTCGTCTGTATTCTTTACCTAAGATCATAGTGGAAAAAATCGCAATTTTTTCTGTGTGTCAAATTTTCAACCCGAAAAAATCGTGATTTTTCAAAAAATCAGACATCAAAAAAATCAGAAAAAAATCGGGAAAATCGGCAAAAGTCGGCAAAAAATGGGAAAATCAGGGAAAAAACCGGCAAAAAATCGAGAAAATTGGGAAAGATCAGGGAAAAACAGGAAAATTTGGCAAATAGGGGAAAATCGGTAAGCTAATTTTGACCCTATTGAAGTACAAAATTTGCATTTTTTAATGCTTGTTGTGGTTTGCCGATTTTTTCGTCGATGTTGCCGAGAAGATGTTTTTTAGACCCTCGCTGATTTTTTGCTTATGCCGATTTTTTCCACTATGCCTAAGATGGTTTGTTCAAGATCTCTAAATTGAATAATGGTTAGTATCTTATGACTCCATAAACTGTAATTCTTTCCAATCATTTTTGCACACTTCGGAAAGAGTAAATGATGCTAACTAGCCATTACTAACACAAATCGAAGAGTGAAGACTACAATTTAGCACAGGCTTACTACCATTGAGAGTACTCCATCCAATGAGTTTAGTAAACCTCCTTCGTGTCGATAGTAGCTTTGAATTTCCACGTAGTGGCTGGGAAATACTTCCACTCTCCAATTCACAGCATGTCATCATTCCTTCACACAGTAGTTTCATAGTCAATACCAAGGTGGTGGTTGATCCTCGATGAGCTTACTTTTATCATGCGGACACACCACAATATCACAGTTGTTGGCCCAATGAAAAATCCTCAATTTAGCACCATATCAGGTCACAACAAGTCTGAATGTCTACTTTCCTATATCGATATTACAGTAAGTAGATTTTGTAAAGTTCAAAGTCTACCATCAATAGTAGAAATTCCAGAAAATGCAGAACATGGTCAAGATTTACCCATGCTTTCATAGCTTTTAATATGCACCATGAGAGTCATACACCAGCTGCATACATGCAATAATATTTAACCACGATTCCAGTGACTCCAGGTGCCATGATCTCTTGGCAGATCATGTAAATTGCATCACAGAGATGTAATCACATATAGAGACCATAAAAAAGGAGATAAAATTAATTTGATCTAAGAATGACTTTGGCAGGGTAGGCAGGTCTCGTTATAGTACTAAGGGGATTTTGAGAAAACAGATCTCACCGTAGCCTGGCTTCTC
The DNA here is from genome assembly GCA_001517045.1 of Pseudotsuga menziesii. Taxonomy (NCBI): domain Eukaryota; kingdom Viridiplantae; phylum Streptophyta; class Pinopsida; order Pinales; family Pinaceae; genus Pseudotsuga; species Pseudotsuga menziesii. Next base: position 14,433 of record LPNX011061644.1, on the reverse strand, counting down.
AAATTTATTTCTACATTGTCACTGTAGACAAACATAAAAGAAAGAAAGCTAAGAAATAGTACAGGTTCAACATCAAATTTTGTAAAAGGTACAAGGTTATGAGGGCAAGATGGCATTGTGAAAGGAAGGAAAACCAGATGGCATTGAATCTGCTAGGTGGTATTGTACAACAAGTTTAATATTTCTAGAATTAAATGGTGTTTTTGGGACAAATGATAATAAGCTAGGAAACATGAACGCCCTCTAGAAAGTCTATGTTGCTTTGTGACACATACCTACAATTTTGAAGTTAGTGTTTTTTGTTAGAGATAATCCTTTAGGAATATAATGATTTTTAGAACAGAAGTATTTAATGAAACTTGATTAGCAAGTGATTGTGTGTGCGACAAAAGTTGTTTTTTCTTTGAGGAATTTTAGAAAAGTCAAATTTAGAGTGTGTTGTTGATATCTAAATTTTTACAGCAGTAAGGTTGTCAATCACAAAGTCTTAGCAATAAGTAGTAAAATCAGATGCCCTTAATCCCAAGATGACCATGGAAAACAATGCTGAAGAGATATAGCACAATGATTTGTTCAAACAAATAAAGCATGCAAATTCCAGCCTCGACCACGTACAACCAATAGATAACCAACAATTTCGCCTACTGTGCATTAACAGCTCACAGTCTATACTCTGAGCCATGCAAAGGGTCGAGGGCTTAAACAACAACATCAAACCTTGCAAACAGACTGGACAAAGAACAACTTGGCCTCATACATTAGTGACCGAAAAAGTGAAAGAAACAATAACAAAACATTGATAGAGCTCAAATGTAACAAAGGGCAAGAAAAACACAAGGCAGAGTCACTCAACCAAACAACAATTCCTACTCATCAACCAAAAACAATGCACTAAAAAGGAAGCATAGAGGAAGGTATGAGTCTACCTTTATCCAAACATAGTTGAACACACAATTTGGATGCAGTTCCATACTTTTCAATAGCCAATAGTCAGTCAACAAAAACACTTACAACCTAGGCTAATAGTCATGGCCAAGAAAGCACTTTACTGAATGTGCAAAGGGTTGAGCTCTCAACTCCTCAAAACAAAAATGCAAGAAGATGCTACAAGGGAGAGAGAATGATAGGTTATGAAAAGCACTTATCAAAAATCAACCATCAGATCTCTCACCAACGGACCTGATCAAACATAGTACACCCACTTCCCCCATGCAATGTTAAATGCTATTCACTAGGGCTAGTATAGAGGTGGACAAGTGGTAATCCCAAACACCAATAGCCAAACACCCAAATCCCAAGGATGGCTTGGTAGGGCTAATCATGTCCAAGATCAAACTTCCAAAACCTAGTTTCTCAAAGCCAGTCATTCCAATGATTTTTATTACTTCCATGGGGTTAACACTAGTTAGGAACTTACAAGATCACACATAATACAAGATATCAGCTAGGTACTGCATATTTAAATGAGATGAGTGCCAATTTGACGTTATTCACCGTATATCTGAATCGTACTTGTCATCCTAAAGTATTTAATTGCAGAGCTATGAACTAATTTTAAAGATTAGAGAAAGAATATCTTTCATATACAGGTGAACACAACAAACTATATATAGATAGCAATGTTATTCATTCCTCAATCAGTGCTAGGTAAGCTACTGCATAAAACCAACTTATTGTTCCAAAAATTGCAGAAAATAGTCAACAACGCAGGGACTAGGGAAAATAGATGGAAATTTTACAGAAATAGAAATTTGTATAGCACATGAAGAAAACAAAAGTAGATATAGGCACCTGTAGTAGTGCTCCAACATTCGGATTCTCCTTTAAGCCATTGAGAATATCAGTTAGTTGTGACCTAAATCACCATACAGTATAAGAATATGTTGTGTGAAATTAGTTACAATTCAAAAAAGAAGAATATTATTGCATTTTAAGAAGAAACATGAGCAAAATATGACATGTTATACTTTAGTGCAAATTTTTACTTCCCTTTACAGTATGTCAATAATTTGTATTGGATGTTGCAGGTTATGGTAAAAATGGCCTTATAGCTAGTTGTTACCAGGAAAACTAGCAAGGTTGTCCAGTAAGCATGTAAGAAGGATGTGACCCAAATTCCAACGAAAACCCCAATATGCATGTGACCCAAATTCCAATGAAATTCCTGAATATGCAGACTCCTTTAGGACGAATGAATGACTAGGTTGAAATCATAAATTGGTGGACCATTTACAAATTCATCCTATCCATTTATGATTTTCCACCCTTTGGAAAACCACCTACCTATGACGACGAATGAATAGGTTGAATTCATGAACGAGTAAAAGTATCAATGAGTAGGTGACAATTCTAAGAGGTTGGAGCATTTACAAATCCAATTGCTCACATATGATTCCAAAAAAATAGGAGTAAGAGTCTTTCAAGGAGACACACATTTTCAGCATCCAAATGTAGCTCCAGCAAGATGGTAAAAAGCCTATTATTAATTAGCTAAGCAAAGTAAGTTGTCGAGAGAACTACACTGCAGTATGAAATCTTAGTTTCCAACAGCACAACAAATACTATCATCTTGAGAGCTCACAGCTTTCAAATAGGGTTTTTAGTATTGTCACCTTGAGAGTTCAAGAGCCTTCAAAGAGTCTGTTTTTATCTTGACCAAGTGAAATCAATTTTTATCTTGACCAAGTACAATATAATATTAGCGTGCCAAGAAAGGAAGCCTCTTTTCAATTAATTTATGAGAAATTTTAGTTACTTTTGAATCAGTTTAAATTATAGTTACCAAGTTCCAATTTGTTTTCGGAAGTTAGAGACACAATTTTTTATTTAGATCAAATTCCTCTAGACACTTCTTAAACTGGCTTTTTGAAATTAGAGACATAAATTTATTATTCAGATGAAATTCGTCTATATACTTCTTAAACTGGATTTCGGAAATTAGAGACATCAAATTTTAGATCCGTATCAAATTCGTCTGTATAATTCTTAAACCAGTAAAAATCACCAATACACACAAATGGAAGATAAGTTATTGAATTTACAAAACCCTGCATATTCAGGAATTTCATTGGAATTTGGGTTTTCATTGGAATTTGGTTTTGAATTACATTAGAATCTAAGTTAAAAAGTCAACTAAACTTTGAAACAATCTTATTAATACATAACTAGAACATATTTTGCCACTAGTTCCTATGTCTTGCCATCCATTCATGTCTTTAACAATACAGATTGTTGACCACTAGAGGACAATATGCTTTGAGAAGATGATGACAAAATAATGAGTTGTCCTTATCACATCTTCCAATAGCTCTAAAGACTGAAAGTATTATTTGAGCAAGAAACTATTTTGTTTCCATCTATCCTGCAAATAACTTTGAAAGTATTATGTGAACACAAAATTATTGTGTTTCCATCTATCCCACAATTAGAAAAATTTCGATATCCCAACCATAAGTTTCTCTATAATTGCTTAAAATTTCTAGACTAGTTAGTGTTATCAACAAAAGGATCCATATGTTTAGAGGAAGAAGCTTCAAGCTACTAAAATCCCTTTTCTTGATTGGAAGAAATAAAGGAAAAGTTACCATAGGTCACCTATTAAAATGTAGATCTCGTTAAGCTTATATATAGAACCAACGTTACAAACCTATGCACTTTGTCAATAGTGAATATGATAATTTAGGTAAGTGAATAGGATAAATTAAAAGGAAAGCACGGTCAGCTCTAAAGAAAATCAGAAGGAAAATACCATCAAGAATAAAGTTGCATTAGAAATTGGAGAGACATCATAAATAATATTTCATTAGTTGTATATGAGAAAGAAATACAGGAGTTGTGATAGAGAAATAGGGCACCTTGAATATGCAGTGGGAAACACATACTATTAAAGTAACTTTAAGGATGCCTAAGTTTGATGTTTCCTTGTATATCTCAAGGTTTTGAGGCTTCTGTAGTATTGCATGGGGATGTCTTATGACTCCCAGGCTGCAAAACATGAGATTCTAGAAGTTGGAGATAGCCAACAAATGTAGTAAATAGAGTAGGATAGGTTGCACCTAGGCTGCAGACATTCTCCCATGAATCTAATTGTAGATTATTAGGACAAGGTGTTTGGGACCAATTGGTTACACTTTAACAATGAGATTGTGCTCCATAGACACTTGTGTAAGGGATTGCAAGAAATAAAATGAAAAAAAATCTTAAATCATGAAACCCCTTTCAATTTCGTTATCTTGGTTGAGTTTTAGAAGATGTGACTGGCTCTAGCAGTTGTAGCCTAGGATCCTCTAAAAGAGTTGAACTGGATAGATTCTATCAAATCCTCTATTTGACGTTTCTTTGTTTTGACAGTATATGGTGCTATCTTTTCTTCTTGGTTAGAGTAGAACATCTTTTGATTTGATAACTTACTTGAAAGACACTTACTTGACAAAGGTAACATGATCTGGTGATATTCCATAGTGCTGCATTTGTTCAAAGAGCCTTAGGGCTTCCTTACCAAAGCCACACACACCATAGCCTGCAATCTTTGTGATCCATTTTGGCAAACATGTTGCGGGCAACTTCTATGCTCCCACATTTTGCATATAGGTTTACAAGGGCATTCGCCACAAACAAATGAGATTGAAATCCACTCTTGATTACTTCTCATGGATCTCCAAGCCCTATTCCAATGCTACTAGATCAGCACATGCTACAATGACACTAGCAAGAGTCATTGAGTTTGGCTTCATGTCGTGCCTTTGCATTTCTCCAAAAAGCTTCAGGGCCTCTTCATTTTGGCCATTATGTACATATCCTGCAATCATTGCATTACACGATTCCACATTTCGTAGTGGAATTTTTTTAAAGAGCTTCAGAGCCTCATCAACACGCCCATCCTATGCATATCCTGTAATCATTACAGTCTAAGAGACTAGATTCCTCTCAGGCATCTTCTCAAATAGTTTGTAAGCTTCATCAACACACCCATTCTGAGCATAACCCGAAATCAATGATGTCCAAGATACCACATTCCTTTCAGGCATTTCATCAAAGAGTTTGGAAGTGCCTTCAACCATGTAATTATGTGCATATCCCACAATCATTGATGTCTAGGAGACCACATTTCATTTAGGTATTTTGTCAAACCAGTCCAGAACCTCATTAACATACCCCTTCTGTGCATATCCTGCAATCATAGCATTCCATTTGACAACATCTCGTCTAAGAAATTTGTCAAACACATAACGTGCAGAATTGATCTTCCCATATTTTGCATACATGTAAAGAAGGGAATTCCCCGCAAAAACTTCAGATTGAAACCCACTTCTGATTATTTCTTCATGAACCTCCACCACTGCTTCCAAGTGAGTACATGCTGGGAGAAGGCTGGATAGAGTGAATTGATTGGGCAGAATACCTATTCCTTGCATTTGATTGAAAAGTGTCAATGCTTCTTTGCCATGGCCAGCCCTACAGTAAGCTACAATCATGATACTCCAGGAGACCACATTTCGCTAAGGCATTTTCTCTAGAAACTTGTGACCATCGATTAAATTCCCGCACTTAGCATACATGCTTAGGATTTTATTGGGCAGAGCCATGTCAGTGCAATTAAATTTGAAAGTACTTTGGATGATGTGAGCATGGACCAGCTTGGCCTCTAGTAGAGCTCTGTTAATGAGGCATACCTACAAGAGAGACTGATAAGCAGAGCAATCTACTTGTTCATCCATCAAATGCAAAATGCACATGGCTTCTTTCAATAGCCTTCATTTACACGCCATCTCACAACGTTCTTCACTCAAGTTAGTATTTTTCTCCACCACAAGGGATTTTAGTTTCGTCAGGTGACTGCCTACCTGGTGAAAGTTCAAAGGTTAAGGAACTACAGGATGAATAAACTTGAGAAGACAACGAAGAAAGGAGATGATAGACCAGCACCTTTTTTGACCACCAGGATTTTGGTTTTTTTTTTCAAGCACTAAAAAACAATTTTGTATTATTAAACAAAGTTGTATCAATGAATTACGTTTTTGTTTGAAAGAATAAAATATTCTCATTATCCAAAATAAATTACTACCTTGATAAAACAGGATCTTAAGATCTTTATATTTTCTCCTCTTCACATTATTTTGACATTTTTGTACCTCTTATAATAAAAAACATATCATAACAATGATAACAAAATAAGAAACATGCCATCCCAAAAGCACAAGGTATTAGTAAACAAAGTTTACTAGATGAACAACTCTTAAATCAAAATAACTTCAATCTGTTCGATTCTACAGGCATTTCATATCTAAGCTCTTTAAAAGAAATATTTCCATCCAATTCATCAATGCCTTTCTTTGAAAGTCTATTTGCTTCATCATTTAATTCTCTATAGATATGCTAAAAAGTAATGTGTGAGAACTCAAATATCAACTTTCTAACATTTCCCATCCAATTTTCCAATAACAAGAAGTAAAGTGTAGTTACCCCTCTAGCCCAATCTGTAGTAGATTTTGACTCACCAACAATAAGAATAGAAGCGAGTCCCATTCTCCTAACAAACCAAAGAAGTCCTTGTGATGCAGCCAACTCCTCTCTTGTATTAGTTCTCTTTCCAACCCCAAATATGTTCCTTCTATGGAGTTTTGCAGCCAGTCCCTAATATAACCTATAATATTTGCATAAACCAATAAAAGGATTAAAACCAATAAATACTTGAGTACCTTAGCCGACGGCCCAACAAATCGACTCGTTAATAATGGGGAAAGACTTCAAAAAAATACTCTAAATAGATGAAACATTTTGAGCCTTCTTCATTGCATCTCGAAACCAATGGACCATAGCAACATATTTTAAACATTTAGCTTTCACAATTTTTCCCCACAAACCTTCATCAAACAAGCTTATCCATAAGCTCTTTGCACATAAAACCCTAATGAACCAATTTAGATTTTTTTATCTCCCGTCCTACCATCAGTTTTGACTTTGATAGACTCTCCCATGAAGTCAAATGAAATTTTGAATATTCCAACTTTCCAACCCATAAAAACTGGAATATTTTCTTTCTTATCTTGTAAACCATAGACTCTCGAATGATAAATAAAGAAAACCCAAAAAATGGAATGCTTTGTAGAACATAATTTACCAAAAAAAGTCTTCCTTCGAGAGGCAGCCATCGAAATGACCAACTGTTAATTTTTCCTCTGAATCTTCTTAATTAACCATTCCTAATCACCTTTTTTTATACCCATTTGGTTTGAAAAAGAAACCAAGATACTTAAAAACCCCTTCTAACCCAATCATCTTATAAGGAAGTAGATACTTAAAAACAAAGATACTTAAAAAACCCCTTCTCCAAAGATAAGAACGTTTTCCATGAACAATATATGTTTAATATACACAGACATCGCCACCTTTAAGCCTCAAATTTATTTTGTTCCTTTTCCTCTTTTATAAGAAGACTCAACCCTTCAATAGCTAGGATGAACAAATAAGTCAAAAGAGGACAACATTTTCTTAGTCCTATATTACTACTAAAGAAGGAGGTAGGAGGTCCATCAATCCAAACTGTATATCTGGTAGAGGTGATGCAGCCCATAATTCAATTTCTAATCTCAGTACATAAACCAATATGGATAAGGATAAATCTCAAATATGACTAGTCAACCGTATCATAAGACTTTATAAGATCCTTCTTAATAATAAAAGCATTTTGTTTCTTCATTTTTATTGAATGAAGAAATTCTTGTGCAATTCCAACCGCATCTAGGACTTGTCTATTCAATAAGAAACCAAACTGATCTTCAGAAATATACCTCCCAAGGATAGGCTTCATCCTATCTGCTATAATATTTGTAATGATCTTGTTATCTCCCAAAATAACCAGTCGGTTTTCTATTATTTTAGGTGATAGGTTTGAGTCCAAAATTTTTACTTTTAAAATTTTTTAGTCAAAAATGAGATCCTTGTTCTCATTACTAAGTCAAAAAATCAAATTTATTTGAGTCTTAGTTTCAAATTTTGAGAAGACAGCTTGTGGTAGTTAACTCTGTTTTGTAGATGCTAGATTCGCTACCAAAAGAGCTCAGTTCTGGCAGCCGGAAGAATCAAGCTAAGGTTCAAGTTCACATTAGTTGCCAAAAGGGCCCAGTCTTGGCAGCTAGAAGGATTAAGCTGAGTTATGTTAGCTGCCAAAAAAAGCATCTCATTAAAAAATTAAAAAAAGGAGAGCACGTGTCCGTACTCAAGCTTCACATCAAGCGAGCCTGTGGGTTTTGCCGCCAAGGAGAAGATCAGAGCGCGTCTCACACGACCATCATTAAGTTTAATGTCGTTTTACTGCTGAAAGCAAGTTATGAAGCACCATATCATTAACTACGCAGGATTACGCAGGGGGTTCAAAATATGATGCATAGCTCCAGATCATTTGAAGCTGATCGATCCATCATTCACCCAGGGGGTCATAATGTAAGGTATCTGCAGATCATGTGAAGCTGATCGATTCATCATTTCACACGAAGTTGGGCGAATATTTCATAGGTGATTACCTGCTGAGCTCATTCAATGGGTACCTCATTTCTTAAGCGTTGCAAGCAGACCCGAGGCTCCCTGTTATGTTATCGTGCAGTTGGAGTTTTGGTTAGATCCAGGAGTTCTATTTGATCAAAACAAGTCCTCATCACGGGGTCTCTTTACAAAGGTTCGGCTCATGACCAAAACAGGTCTGCCACTCAGAACAGAGCTAGATGGAGTGTGGTACCTCGAGTCCCACCCACAAGTAGCAGAGTTCTTCAAAACCGCACAGGTGTTTGATTATTGTGAAAGGCTCACCAGTTTTAACCAGCCACTCGCCGAAGCTTTCGCTCAGAGCTACAATGGAAGAACAATAAAGTTTGTCCGAGAGGAGTTTCATGTGGACGAAGCAGCCATAGCTGAGTGTACAGGCCTCCCCAGGACAGGGCAAAGTTGGTTTAAGACCACTAAGGCCTCAGACATTGAATTCAGGTCATATCTTCTACCAGCCCATAAGCAGACCATTCAGAGAAGAGATTTTCCCATCACTTTTCTTGAACCACAATGGCAAATTATGTTAAAGTCCATTTTCATTTACATAACCTGTGAAGGCCGATATCACAGGGTGCTGCACTACCATTTCAAGTTATTAAATCATTTCACAGGAAGGGTAAGTATAAATCTGCCATATTTCTTTCACAAGACCCTAATGAAAATGGCAAAGCAAGTCCAGGCTAGACCGAGCAAGGTAGCAAGCAGAATCTCTCACCAGGGTCTCATAACATTGATAATCAAGGAGCTGTTGAAGAAAAGGGGTATAGACTGGAACTATTTCTTGTTTTGGCATGAGTTCCCTACAGAGCTTGCAAATGAAGAGGCGGTTGAATAGGGTAAGGGCGAAAAGAGCAGCACTCCCAAAACCAGCAAAAGAAAGAGGAGAGCCATCTCTCCTCAAGCCCAAAAAGAATCCCCTTCCTCATCTAGCAAAAAGAGAAGGGTAAAGAAGAAGCTGGTATTTGAACCAGCTGAAGGAGCTCCTCAAGGAAAAAATCCTCTAAATCTCCCCTACTCAGGATCTGAGTCTGGAGACGAAGGAGATCAAAGGGAAGAGCAGCCCATTGAAGGAGATAAAGGTAAAGACCTTCCCTCAGCTGATGCACCAAATCCTAAACCTTCCACACCAGAAACCAAAAAGTCCAATAAGCTGCTACAGGAACTTTCCCAAGCAAAACATAATGTTCAGCAAGTCAAAATGCACAACGCAGAGTTGATTGGAAGGAATATGGCACTGCATGACCGGAGCCAGGAGATTGTCGAAAAACTAAAGAAGACAACAGAAAGGAACGCAATGCTGATAAAGGAGAACGCCAAACTCTACCGCACTCTCAGAATGCTCAGGTTAAAATTAAGGGAATTGGAGGGAACAGAGGTACAACCAGTAGTCCCACAAGCACAACCATCTGGCCTAGACACGTTGGCTGAGGTCGCCACGATCCCTGAAGAAGAAACGCCTGTGGAAACTCAAAAAGAACAGCCTGTGGAAACTCAGCAAAAGAGGACTAAAGGAGCGATACGAAGGAAGGGAGCAGCTGCAAAGAAATCCTAACAACTGAGCACCAGCTTGTGGGACAACATCGTTTTGTTTTTTTTGAATTTTTGACAGGTTACAACGTTTGGCAGCTTAGGCGAGCCTCACTGAGCTCATTAGCTGCCAAAAGGACTGACTATTGGCGATTAGCGTCGTTTGGGGTTTTAAAATTTGAAACAGTTACAGCGTTTGGCAGCTTAGGCGAGCCCCACCGAGCTCATTAGCTGCCAAAAGAACCGACTTCCGGCAGTTAAGGTATGAAATCAACAGAGTAGTGAATTGCCAAAAGCTGGTTTTGACAGATTTCTATGCTTTTTCCCAGATGTCATTTTTGTTCGTGGAAATGGCATAAGACCAGTTGTAAGAGATATATTATGGATTATGTTATCCATATCTGAAGACCTTTGGGTGAGATTTCAGTCAGTAGGGCGTCATTAATGAATTCGATCTTATTTCAAGGTATACCACTGAAAGTCGACATCAATGACTTCAGTTGTTATGCGCCAGCCCAGCCCACCGAGCCTTTGAAGGCCATCTCTTCTGCATCGAGCACTTAGCACAAATCGAAGGAGAATTACTTAATGTCATCTCCTTGATTTCAGGGACTAGTTCAAGTCTTTTAAATATTGTTGTTCAGTTAGTTTCAGTTAATTAAATCAGATCCACGTTTTTAGGATCTGAAAACTATTGTGTAAAGGCTATAAATCCTGAGAACCAAGACTTTGTAAGGGTTCGATTTTGGATGCAATTCTATGCTATGGTATTCAGCTTTCTCATGCTAATATAGATCACAGGCTTCTCTCAGCTTTGATGTCAGTTTCCATTTTCTCTTTCACTGTATCAGTGTTGTCTAGCTCTGAATGTGAATGTTTACTTTGCATTGTTTAGCTCACAGCTTGGTATTAGTCTCTTAAATGTCTCTCGAGCCCTACTATGTATTGGTTTGGTTACATTTGTTCTTCATCCACCTTTGATATTATATGCTGATTGATCAATTCTTGAGAGCACTGTTTCATTTATTTATCATATTGAAGTTTTGAATGTCATGCTCAGATTTAGTCATCCCATTGATCCATCTTTACAAAAACATCAAAAACATTGAATTCTCAAGTTACCAGGCATACCTAGCTTATAACCCTAGGTAGTTTCCTGGAGTGATAACAAAATGGCGCCGTTGCCGAGGAGCGAGGTGAGAAGCTGATCTTCCTGGGAGACGACACAGATCTGGTCCTTGATGATAGACAAGGATTAGACACTTCACTGGTTATATATCTTCTATTTGGCGACTCCACAACATCATTCTGGCTCCAAAGAGGGCCAGTACCAGAGAAAATCCCCAAGGACCCCTGGTGTCTCCAGTATCAACTCCAGATCGAATCTTGAGGGAGGAAAAGAAGACCAAAGGCCAAGCTGTTCCAGAAGTCACCACTATAAGTTCAACTGCTGTTATTTTTCCTGCTGCACCACATACCACAGTCATCATGGCTGGGGGAGGGGGAGCAATTAGGACCAGAATGGAACAAATATTGGCCAACAGATATGCTCCGCTGGTACTAGTACTTCCACTGTCTCAAATGCCTGTCGGGGACTACCAAAAATATATGCCTAAATTCTTTGGACCAGGCAACTACACAGCAGAAGAGCACCTCGAAGCATTCTATGCTTATGCAGAAAATATCAACATTGAAGCTGAAGACGTGTGGATGAGAATTTTTGTCCAGAGCTTGGATGGAGAGGCCCGGAAATGGTTTAAAACGCTGCCAGCTGCTTCTATAGGAGATATCACTGCTCTTGATGATACCTTCTTGAAGTATTGGGGAGACAGAAAAGACTACCTGCATTACATTACTGAGTTTGGCAATATCAAACGAAAAATGGGTGAGTCTGTATCTGATTTCACCAAGAGATTCACTAAAATGTATGAAAAAATCCCTGAGGTAGTCAAACCTTCTGAAACATCTGCTATGATCACATATTCTGGGGCCTTCGATTACCAATTCTGTTTGCTACTCAGAGAGAGAGATTCTGAAACTCTTGTAGCCATGCAAGAGGCTGCCCTGAAGGTTGAGTCAAATTTGTCATTTTCCGAGAAACTGAAGGCAAGTGCTGAGAGGAGAAAAAGGGTTGAGGAAGCCCCTTCTTCATCCCATTCGAATCAGAAGGTGGACAAACTGGAAAAGATGTTAGAATCTCTAACATCTGAAATGGAGAAAATCAAGACCATCAACAGACCTCCTGACAGAACGAGGAATCAAAGCCAAAATGACTACCCTAACAGAAATCAAAGTCGAGCGGACTATCCCAACAGGAATCAGAATTGGAGAAGGAACCAGCAACAGGTGCAACTCATGCAGAGAGAAAGAAATCCTGCTGAGGATCAAAAAATCAGAGCTCCGCTCCAGAATGCAATGTTCGATGAAGAAGATGAAGAAGAGATTCAAGAACTTGAAGAAGACATTCACTGGGTCGAAGATGAGGACGAAGTGATCTACTTGACCAAGGCTAATTATGAGGGGTCATTGTTTGATCAGCAACTGAACCAGCTGTATGAAGATCAGGCCATGCTGCAAGCTGATGAACCACCTCGATATAACCTGAGATCCAAAAAGAGCGCTAGAAAACAAAGTACTCCAGTCCCTCCGAAAAAGACTGCTGCCCCTGTGAAGCAGCCAACCCAAGAAGTTCAGAAATCATCTCAGTCACAGCCCATGGTAAGAGCTAATCCCTCTAAAGCTAAAAAATTTCCTTCTTCTTTTAATTTGCAAATAGAAATTCAAAAACTGAAGATCCCTGTACCTCTTGTCGAACTCATGAAGAGCGAAGCCTTCCGGAAAGACATTTGTAAAAGTCTCGATCACAAGTCTGTCTCTTTTTCCTCTGATACAATAAAATTGACTGATGATAAACCCATCATTGTATTAGGCCCTCTAATTGAAGAGCGAGATGAAAGTTGTCCCCCTTTTTATGTCTCTTTAAATATCCATGACAAAACCTTTCACAATTGCCTCCTAGACTCAGGTGCTTCCCACAACCTAATGTCCAAAACAGTCATGCAGGGACTGGGATTAGAGATCACCCGCAGTTACCATGATTTGTTCTCCTTTGACTCCAGGAAAGTAAAATGCCTCGGTCTGATAAAAGGTCTTGCTGTTTCGCTATCCTCAGCCCCAATGAAAAACATGGTAATGGATGTAGTAGTTGCTGATATTCCGCCCAAGTTTGGGTGTTTACTATCCAGATCATGGATGAGGAGACTAGGTGGAACCTTGCAAATGGACTTATCTTACGCCACTATCCCAATCTTTTCCGGAGGAAACAAAAGACTATATCGTGAGTCTCAGCTTTCTTTCATCATCAGTGATGAGAAGAACCACGCTAACCATCCCATTTATTCAGTAGACACGGGAATGGGCTCATGTATCCTGCAAGTGGATGACTCTTTACCAGAATCCTTGCCTTTAAAAAAGCCTATGGTCCAGCCTATCAACAGTGACAAAGAAAATGGAGTGTGGACAATGTTCTTTGATGGAGCCTGTACTAAAGAATCTGCTGGGGCAGGGGTTGTGTTCATTTCCCCCTCAGAGGAAAAAACACAGCTGTCATTTAAATTGAATTTCCAAGTGACAAACAATATAGCTGAATACGAAGCCCTGCTGTTGGGGCTGAATGCAGCCAAGGAAATGCAGATTAAAAAATTACATGTTTTTGGGGATGCTGATCTGATTGTTCAGCAGGTCAACAAATCTTTTCAAGCAAAGCAGGTGAGGCTCAAATCCTACAGAGACGAGGTATTCAGACTCATCCCTCATTTTTCTGATTTCAAAATAGCGCATGTGCCAAGATCAATGAATGAAATGGCTGATTCTTTAGCTTTTTCAGCTTGTGCTTTTATTCCACCTCTGCCTCCTAGATTATCCTATGAAGTACAAGTAAAATATCGGCCGTCATTGCCTGATAATGTAGAGTTTTGGCAAGTATTCGAGGATGATGCAGAGCTAACCAAATTTCTGAATGTGATAGATGAATTTCCTGACCTTGAAATTGATGAAGACAATCAAAATGAGCAGGCTGCCCCAGAAAAAACCAAATTTAAAAGTAGAATCGGGGCACATGAAATAGTTCATCTTTCTTCCAACAAAATCCCAAAAGGACTGGTACCTTTGGAGAGACTGTTTGACAGCAATGATGTTGCTGTTAAGCTTGGGAAGAAAGGGGATGAGTCTGAAAGTTGTCCTCTTAACCTAGCAATTGAATCAGATCCGAAATATGTGAATTTGGCTTCCCATCTGACAGAGCAGCAGAAGTCTGACTATGCTGGCCTTTTGAAAGAATTTTCCGACATCTTTGCATGGAAGTAT
>LPNX011061594.1:952301-986951 GCA_001517045.1 Pseudotsuga menziesii | reverse complement strand
TATAGCGACGGAATTCGGGGCTTCCTTAAAAAAAATTGTAAAAATGCATAATTTACCCTTGATTTTTCCACGAAAGTAAAAAAACGTGGAAAACTAACGTGGAAAAATCTGCCAATATGTACTAGTGGCTCATTTTACCACACATGATTGATTACATATTTATGGCCTTCCCTATCCCTAGACTCTTTAGACCCCATGGACTGATATTATACTTTAATGTTTCCAATTTCATCCCTAAAAAACACCTTTTTATTGATGTACGTGACTTTTAATCCCATACTCACATGTACACGCGAATTTTGACCTCGAACCCGCATACATCGGGATGTGTGCATAAATCCAAATATTTTTGGAGTTTTTCGTCATGTGTGTCCAAACCACTTGACTCTTGGCCTTCCATATTCCTCAATATCACTCGGATTTGACCCTCCATTACCCCTTTGGAGTGCTATATAAGGAACCTCTTGGATACAATGAAGGAGGAGGAATTGAAGAGCAATGAAACTATAGTCCATTGTTGGTGTAACTTGCATATAATTGAATCTGCATCCATTTGTCCCTTTGGAGAAATTTTTGTTCTTCCCAATATTTCCTTTTCTTGTGAGATTTTCTATCGAGAGATGGAGGATTGAGGTGGTGGAGGCCTAGGTGGAGGACTCAGTTTCTCCGGTTCGTAGACGTGCCGACAGAGGTTGTCACTTGTGTAATCTCTGATTTGATTAATAGAAATATATTTTTCTATCCAGTAATGTGCATTTGAATGAATATCGAGTCCATGGATATGTTTAATTGATTATACATTGTTGACTATATATGCTAGAGTAGATGTACAACTATATTATATAGCATGCTAGTCTTGTTTGATGTTGTTGAGAGGAAATTGTTAGCGCAAGCGGGATTGGAAAAACCTCAACGAGGATCTACTTCAATTGTCCGGAATAAGGTATGATTCAAGATCCTTTAGTATTATATGTTTGGTTTCTCTTGCATATTGGGAAGGGATTGATTTCTCATGTATATTTGTCTATTGTGGTACAACCCAAGCCATAGGAAGTTTCTCTTCGTAACAGCATGTTTGCCACTATTTATAGGTATCATGTGAGATTTTTATTACATGTAAATGGGAAATCTAATTTAAATTTACCCTACTATCTATTCAAGAGCCTTGAGAAGATGGCTACTAGGGTAAAGAATCATCCTGATCCCACAAGTCACTCCATTTTTCATCACGGGCTAGTTAAATATGGAAACATTTTATGTTGTGGTTAGGATTTGAATCATAAAATCTTAAAGCCCAAAATAATCTTAATATTCAAATCAATAATGAAGAGGAAAAAAATTCTATCAATTAGCAGAAAATCCCTCATATCAGATGTAAAACTCAAAGGGGACAGAGTACTACAAGAGGACAGAAGAGAAAGGTAGAACATGAAACAAAACAAACAGAGAAAGAGTCCAAGTCAAAAGATGAACCTATTCCAGAACCGATTCAATAAATTTTGCAAGAAAGAGTGTCTCCAAAGTCACAAAATGAAGACATGTCTTCCCTAGACACCCCAAGGATGCACGAGAAAAAGGTATGATTGAATATCTTTCTTCCAATACAAAATTTTTGGTTACTTCTTCTTCAGAACCTTAAAATATTGACCGGAGACAAAGGACTAGACTTAAAAAAAAATTAAGAATGAACATGAAAGCTATTTTGGACTCTAAATTTAAGAAGAATATAGTAACCAATATTGAAGATTCTTCAAGTGAAGAAGATCCTCAAATCAGAAATGTGGAACCTATAGTGGCACAAACCATGGAGAATATTGATAAAGGCCTCAAAATATCTCCAAAAATACCTGAATCAGATCATAAAGATAAGGGTAAGCAAAAGGTTTTGAAAATTGAAATTGGCATGAGTTCAAAGTCTCCAAATATGGAAGCACCGGCAGCAAATATTAATATATATGAAATGTAGAAATTAGTTAAAGCTCAGTAAACTTTGATTGTTGAAGAGCAGGATGAGCTTTCTCCAAGCCTAAATATAGAAAGCATGCACACCAAGAACCAATAGAGACATTATCAAAAGTTGATGATCTTAAAATATCATTACAACATTACAAGGCTTAGAATGAAAACCTTAATGATTCTAATGATTAGTTAATGCAAGAAAATAGAGGTTAAGAGAGGAATTAGAACAAAGTAATGCCAATTACTAGGAATAAATTACAAATGCAAAATAGATTATGAGAAGGAACAAACTTACCCAGTAGAAAAACGAAGAACTCATCAAGCAAAATAAATAAATCCAAGACCTAATCCAAATGATGGATGCATAATACACTTGATTTTAGAAGTGGTCCCATGCATTAGATGGACTGACTATATTGGATGATGCAACAAGGCACATCTTCTAGTTCATGTTTCAACAAACTTCACTTCTAGCTGTAGTTGTAATGGTCAAACAAAGGAATGAGATCGAGGCTTCCAGGATGTCTCATCATTATCATCTGTCAGTTATAAATGATAAAGAGGTGTAGGTGACGGATTTTACACTTCATGAGTCAAACTAGTTAACATGTAAATATTCAATCTGATATTTCTTTTCTATTTTGAGTACATTCAATCCTTAAAATATGGATCTTGAATTTCTTCTTAAAACTTTTGTATGATTATAAATGTAAGGACTAAAGTAAATAAAGGGGTGGGGAACTACAACTAAACCATAGGATTAACATCTCTTTTAGCTTCCTTTTTAGCGTCCACTATCACTTTTAGTGTATTTTTCATCATTTTTTGGACAAAGTGGACGCTTTTCCACGAGATGGCGCTTTTAATGGCGTTATTAACATCCCTTTTTAAAAGTTGACGCTATTTTGGACGCTAATTAGAATCCTAATTAACGTCCCTATTAGCATCCCAATTAATGTCCAAAATAACATCCCATATAATGCTTAGGATAGCCTAAAAAAACGTCCAGAATAACACCAAGCATTGCACCATATATTGAAGGAGGATTAGTGCCAGGAATTGCGCCATGAATGTCGCGAGGAAAAACATCTGACCTAACTCCAAGTATAGAGCCATGAATTGCACGTAGGAAACATCCAACATAGCGCCAGGTATAGAGATAGGTATAGCATCTGGAATAATGCCAAAAATTTAGCATCCTAACTAACATCCAAAATAGATTCCCAGATAACGCCCAGAATAGCCTCCAAAAAAACGTCTAGAATAGCACCATATATTGAGCCAGGGTTAGCACCAGGAATTGTTCCATGAATTTCTCCAAGAAAAACATCCGACATAGTGCCAAGTATAGAGCCAGGAATTTCTCTTAGAAAAAATTCAACATAGCGTAAGGTATATAGCGAGGTATAATGCCTAGAATAATTCTATAAATTTCAAAAGGAATCGTGCTAGGAATTGTGCTAGGATTAGAGCTACGAATTGTGTTCGGAAAACGTTTGACATAACATCAGATATAGTGGCAACATTGGCACCAAAATATGTGCTAGGAAAATAGAAAGAAGTTTTAGAAGGAACTGGGTTAGGAATTGCACCAAGCATAGTGCTAGGTATAGAGCTACACATAACATGAGGAATTGCGATAGGAATTTAAGAAGGTATTGTGCTAGAAATTTTCCTAGGAAAATGGCCAAGCATAACACGAAGTATAGAGCTAGGAATAAAGTTAAGAATTGCGCTTAGAAAACATCCAGCATAGCATCGAGTATAGAGCCAGGTATAGCTCTAAATTTATTGAAAGGAGTTATTCCACGTTTAGAGACAAGAATTGCGGTAAAAAAAATGTCTAACATAGAGTTAGATATAACACTAGGATTAATTCCAAATTTTGCACTAGGAAATAACCAAGAATTACAGAAAGAATTGTGCTAGGAATTTCACCAGGCATAGTGCCAGGTATAGACCCAGACATAGCACTAGAAATTGTGACAGGAATTTAAAAAGGTATTTCACCAAGAACTTCCCCAGGAAAAGGGCCAAGCATAGCACTAGGTACAGAGCTAGACATAACACCAAGAATTTCACTAGGAAGTTTGAAAGGAATTGTGCTAGAAAAAGTGTCAGGAAAAATCCAATGTTGTGTTAGGGATAGTTCTAGGCATGTTGACATAAGTAGAACCTAATTGGCCATTTTGGCAACTAAGAGACCCTAATTAATTGTAAATAACCCTAATGGAATCCTACGGTTCCTAATGACATTAGAGTATGCTTAATGGCATGTTGTTGATGATGATGATACATATTTACAATGATAAATATGGCAATGATGATTGCTACAAAATTTAGTAGGATGTTGATGAAAATGATGACATCAATGTCAAATGATGATGTAGGTGATTATATCACTATTTGATATTAATTGGTCCTAATGGAAACATAATTCACCCTAATGCATTGAATTGACCATAATAGAGAAATGGACATCAAGTGAGGTATAAAATATTCATAGAGGTAACTAGCCCATGGACTTGAGTTAATGAGGATGATGATGAAAATGATGTTGATGTATTTAATACATAATTAATCTCATGTGACCTATCTCCCATAAGAATTTCTAAATTATAATTATGGGAATTTTCAAAAGTTGATGATATGTTTATGTATTGGACTATGAATGTCTCACACCTCACACTGGAAGAGTACAAGTGACCTTTTTTGACTTGATAATCATAACTTTTGTTTTGTCAGTTCTTGATGCTCAACATCGACATGATTGGAAGTTGACGCCAAATGAGAACCCACTAGAATTTGTCACGATATCATTCCATATGCACCATCATTTCCAAGACAATATTCTTGTCACACATGTATCTTGTTTCACCATTTATGATTTTGTATGACCCTTGCGACTAACTTGCCAAGTTGTGTCTTATGCATGGTCATGTCTTGGTCAAGTCAAGTCTAGGAATTTTTCCATTTCGTATCTATTACATTATCATGCCAAGGATTCAATTTCATTTCATTCAATACTTCACATGATCATGCTCATACATCATTTGGAAAAATTTGAGTTTGTTTGACGCACTCAACACTTAGTAAAAGTTTTGGCAAGTCAAAACATTTTGCATTATGTCAGCCAAAATACACCATTTCACGTCCAATGTAATACCCCGGTTTTGACCCCATGGTATTAATATTGTACATGATGTATCTATATATTATATTGAGATCATGGAATGGAGCTCAAGGCCAAGGCTCTGCCATTGATCTGGTGTCTGGTGCATAGGTGATCAAGGTTGATAACTATGGTTTTGGTGCTAAGTCAAGCATAGAACATTTTGATATATCATGTAATTGTACAAATTAATATAATACCACAACTAGCTATGGGACTGGAAACGTTAAAGAGATGGGGGCATGATTCCACAAGGGATAGGGTGGGAAGGTAGTCAAACCCCCTAAGTCAATAGGGTGTGACCATATGTCAATGGGAAAACCCATGAACCCTTAGCCACTTTTTTCCTCTGTCCTCAATCATCAATTCCTTCCAGAAGTTGGTTGAGGTAGTTAATGCCTTGGGCTGAGTAAGGCATGGAAGTATGATTTTTTGTCTGAGCAAGCCTACAAGTTTACAGCCTAGGAGGCCGTGTTCTTGCTTCTACAACAAGTAACCACATGGTTCATTCCTAGTCATTCCTTTTTCCCAGTTGTGCAGATGGTTTTGTTGTTGGGGAAGCATTGTCGTTGTTCATTTTTTAGGATTATTCCATTCTGTTCATGTGCGCTATGCTTTCACCTTGCTTGCAGAACTGTTTCTTGTTGTGTTTTGGCCATGTGTAATCCTTAGCTAGACGGTATGATAAACCCACTGTGAATGATGGGTTGGGTGAGTGCCCGATAAACCCATCTGTGGCTTGGCTAATCCCTATTTTAGAAGTTGGCTTAAATGTGAATAGTATGATAAACCCAACTATATGATGGCTTGGCTGAATAATCCTGATAAGCCCAGCATTGTTTGGCTTGTAAGCCTGCATCCTGATAAACCCATATGTTGGCTTGGCCGTGTCTTGTTGTGTTTTGGCCATGTGAAATCCTTAGCTAAACAGTCTGATAAACCCACTGTGAATGATGGCTTGGCTGAGTGTTTGATAAACCCATATGTGGCTTGGTTGATCCCTATTTTGGAATTTGGCTTGACTATGAGCAGTCTGATAAAACTAATTGTATGCTGGCTTTGATGAGTAATCCTGATAAACCAAACATTGTTTGGCTTGTAATACTGCAACCTAATACACCCATCTGTTGCCTTGGTTGCGCTTTGTTGTGTTTTCACATGTGTAATCCTTGGCTGGACAATCTGATAAACCCACTGTGAATGATGGCTTCGATGAGTGCTTGATAAACCCATCTATGGCTTGGATGATCCCTATTTTGGAATTTGTCTTGACTGTGAATAGTATGATAAACCCAACTGTATGCTTCCTTGGATGAGCAAGCCTAATAAACCCAACATTGTTTGGCTTGTAAGATTGTAGCCTGATAAACCCAACTTGTTGTTGGCTTGGCTAGATAGTCTGATAAACCCAACTGAAGGTTGTATTGAATTTGTGTGTGTTCTAGTTTGGTTGTGTATAATCCTGTTGTTTCCCTAGTTCCTTGTGGAAATCATGCCTAGCTCGGGGGTGGCAGTGTGTTGAGATATTAATGAACACACTGGCCTATGGTTGGGTTGAACATTGCAATCACCTAGCTAGTTGCGGGACAACTTAATTATCAAGATAAGTATCTATGTTATGCTTCTTTCTACCATGTATTTGTCTATGAAATTCTATATTCATGTTGAATGCTTGTTAATGATTAAGTAGAGGTCTACTTCTGTTATGGTTTCCTGCATTTTTCTTCTGTACATGCATTGTGTGATTTATGCATTTTTTCCAAATTCCATGGAGGCTAGAAGCATGTTATAGATTCATAATGCATTTGACTTAGTGTTTCCACCCCTTGGAATCTGCCTGCATAAGGCAGAAGGAGGAAACACAAAAAGGGAAATTTGGACAAGGAAGATTATGGTGTTCCCGCACCCTGGGATCCCCAGTGGGAGGCAGAAGAAGGAATTTTAAATCCAAGCAGAAGTGTGTTTTCTGATTTCTGAAGTTTGGGGTCAGAAATCGGAAGTCAGAAGTGCAGAAAAAGGTTAAGTTCGAAAGTAATGCTCCTGATTTTTGAGTTTTGCAGCAGAGGCGGAAGGTGGAATGCGGGAGGTGGGAGAAAGAAGTTTTATCAAAGAAGAATGTAGGATTTCTTACTTCAAGGATCTACCTACAGGAGGAGGAAGGTGGAAATATGGAAAAAGGTTAAGGTAAATATTTGGTCTTCTGATTCCCGAGTTCCGCATTGAAGGGCAGAAAGGCAGAATCTAGAAGGAAGAAACAAGGATAGAAGTTCTGTCATTTGATAGTTTTCTGACTTCCGAGTTATGAAGTATGGAAGGAAAAAGGGAAAACGGTGGTAGAAATACTTCGTCAAGAGTTATGTTTCCGATTTTCGAGTTCCAAAGTGTAAAAGGAGGAAAGCGAAAGTGCGAAAGGCAGAGGGAGGAAAAGTTGTCAAACATTCCTTCTCACATGGTGTTTCCGATTTCTGAGTTCCAAAGTGTAAAAGGAGGAAAGAGGAAGTGCAGAACGAGGAAGGTAGAACAACCGTCAAATGTTTCTTCACACATTGATTTTTCCAATTTCAGAGTTTCGAAGTGCAGAAGGAAGAAAGCGGAAGTGAAAAAGGCAGAGGGTAGAAAGGCCATATAACGTTCCTTCGCACATGGTGCTTCCAATTTCTGAGTTCTGAAGTGCAGAAGGCGGAAGGCGAAAAGCGGAAGTGTAGAAGGAGGAAGGAAAAAAGGTCATCGAACGTTCCTTCGCACATTGAGTTTTTCGATTTCTGAGTTCCGAGGTGTGGAAGGAGGAAAGCAGAAGTGTGGAAGGTGGAAGGCCGAAGAGTGTTTAAATGTTCCAGTCACCTATTATGTTTCCGATTTCTGATTTCAAAGGTTGGAAGGGAAGAAAGAGGAAATGTGGAAGGCGGAAGGTGAAAGGATGAAAATTCACTTCGTCAGGTGTTGGAAAGGGTTTTGGTAAGTGATTTGTGCAGCATCACAGTAGCAACCCAACCTCACGTGGTACCGCGTAAGGCTAGATTAGTGCGATGGGTGGAAGAATAACTGCTTTGAATATTTTATATGTTATTTGACCAAGTTTTGTTGTAATAGGTCATTAGTGGTTATAAGTTAGTTAGAATTGGGCCCTCAATGTAATGGGTCAAACCCATTTATAGATATAGTTTTGCAAAGTAGATAGTACCAATGAAGAATATGAGAATCACATCAGAAGATAATTGGAGCATAAGAGCTAGTGCGATATAGTTTTGTGAAGAATTTCTTGTGTATCTGTGATTGATCTGGGTTTCCCTGATGTATGCAGTCTTCGGTTTTGGAGAAGAATCATTTAATGTGGTTCCTTTGCACAATATTAATATGATATGGAAATTGTGGCACAAATCTTGTCTGTTATCAATGTTCTGATCTAATCTGTTATAATGTTGTGACCTGTTCTGTTATGATGCTATGACCTATTTTGGTATAATGTCATTGTGATTTAGTCTCTTTCTGTTATATCAATGCGATCTGTTTCCCTACCATATCAAGGTGATCTATTTTTATACTACTGTTTGTTGCATTATGAGTAGATATGTTTTATGGACAATTCTGCAGTATTAGCAGTATTCTGTCAACTGTATGATGCTATAATGATTGTATAAGTTCTGAATACACGCTCCAAGTTGAGGAAATGGTGTAAAGTCGACTGCAAGCTCTAGATCTAGAATTTATGATGTCCTTTAGTCGGATCCCCATATCCTCTGTCCCCACTCCTGAAAACTCGATTTTGACAGCTCTCCCTTGAACGCCTCGAGTGAGACCTCGTCTACTCCACAGACGTTGTTGGGCAAGGTAAAACCTGTTCAGGCTGATGCACAAGGAGTTTGCGCTGGCTAGCGTTGACAGAGTGGGAACCCCTGTCGACAAGGCTTTGTTGGTGGGTTTCGCTAACATCAGGCCTTTGAGTTTCTGAGTCCCTATTACTGTGGTCAAAAGGGTAGTAGGAGGAAGTATGGAAGGCATAAGGTAGAAGAGTGGTTGAATGTTTCTGTCGCACATTAAGTTTCTAACTCCCAATTTTCGAGGTCGAAAGGGTGTAAAGAGAAAGTGAGAAAGGTAGAAGGTGGAAGAGGGTTTAATGTTTCCGTCACATATTATTTTTTCAATTTCCTATTTTTAGGGTCAGAAGGGTGGAAAGTGGAAGTGCAAAAAGGACAGGTTCATTACAGAAAAGGTGTTTTCGGTCACAGAAGGGATTTGTCAAGGGTGGAACGACTAGTACATTGGTTTCTAAGCCTAATAATGAAGTTTGAAGTGTGTGTTAACGTCCATTCCCTGTGCTTCGAATGAAAACAAGGGTTCCTGAAGTAAAAAAATTAATTTTTCCGCATTATGGGGTATGGGGACGTTACGTTGTGGTACCAGAGCTTATGGTCACATCATTGGGCTTTGATGGGACAAGTTGAACAATTAACAGAGCTGTTGGTAAATGGTTTTTACTTATGATTTATTTATGGAGCTAACAAATGATGTTTTAACATATTTTGTAGAGTCATAGTGCAGATTGCAAAAGTGGGTTTTTGGCTCAACCATGAGAACCTACACCAGGTATGATGCATGGAATGCCTATGAGCACGAGGAAGATGCTATGGGGGAAGATTGAGAAGCATGAGAAGCTTTATTAAATCTTAGGAATATTAGCATCCGCTGAATGCCGCTATGTTGCAAAACTTAACAGACATCCAAAGGTGGATGAGCTCAGGCGTCGTATAGAGAAACCAGAAGGAAACAAAAGCAGTGCCAGAAGAAGGGAGAGGTCTTCTAGTGGGTCTTATGACTCTGAGGAATCCACTGGGGGATCGATCTCTTCATCTCACAGAGAAAAGAGAATGAGGAATTATAGAAACAACTCATGTGATGAGTTTAAAAAGGTAAGGGTGCCTATCTTTAATGGTGAGATAAAGATTGGTTTGGAAGATGAAGCTTGGATCCTTGGTATGAGGAAATATTTTCAAGTCCAAGACTATTCAGGAAATATGAAATCTAGGGTTTCCATCTTCCACCTAAATGGAAGAGCATCCATTTGGTGGGAGCATCTTAGGCAGGTAAAGAAAGTCAGTGAAATAAATATAACTTGGAAATAGTTCATGAAGTACATTAGGCAGAAGTACCTCTTTGACAGGTATTATGATGATAAGATCAAAGAATTCCATGAGCTGAAATTGGGACAATAGACAATGGAAGTGTTAGAAAATAGGACTGCAGAGCAATAACAGATATACAGTTAAAGCAATAAACAAGATGCAAAACACATTAAAACATTACAGAGAGACACATATATAACATGGTTCACCCAAACGATGGGCTATGTCCACAAAGAAATTGCCAGTCATTTTATTACAGTCCAAAAAGATGAAGGGATACACCCTGTAGCAAAACCGCTGCACTTCCTCTTCACACTCTCACAGTCTCTCTTCCAATACAATACAATACCATACTCATTTGTTTTACAATGATTTCTTTTATAGGGGAAATACAATGGGAAAATTATAGGGTTAACCCAATACCATGGGTCCACAATACTGTTGGCCAACAGACATCCCAAAAAAATTTCTCGGGGGCGTTGCCCCCAAACCCCCTTTTTCAAGGTGCTTCCCCGAACCCCAAGGCAAGGGGAACGAGTGTATAGTACTCCTAGGTTACAATCACAATTGAATAATATCTCTATATATAGAATATTAGGCTCCACAACCAACAATCTCCCACTTGGAGACTTATCATAGCAACTCCACCGCTACTGCACTTGCTGGACTATGCTCTGGACCTTGGACTTGGAAAATTTCTTATTTTCACCTTCATGGTTGAAGGCCAACATAAACTAAGCAGGAACTCAGTTTCTCTCTGGTTACTCCCTTTTTCAACATGTCTGCAGGATTCTAGCTAGTGTGAATCTTTTCCAGTTTTAACAGTTCTTCATCTAGAACAAATCTTATGAAGTCGTAATTGAGTTGTATATGTTTAGTCCTTGAATGAAAGGCTGAAATCTTTGCAATATGAATGGCACTCTAGCTGTCACTATACAACCTACTATTCTCCTGCTTCTTACCCAATTCTTCCATGAACCTTTGCCACCAAATCATCTCCTTACTAGCCTCTGTAGCAGCAACATACTCTGCTTCCATTGTTGAAAGTGCAACAACTTGTTGTAGTTTTGAAATCCAACTTACTGTTGTTCCACATATAGTAAACACATAACCTGTGGTGCTCCTCCTGCTGTCTTTATCACCAGCCATATCTACATCAACATATCCCTGTAGAATAGTGTTTGAACCTCCAAAACATAATGCATGAGAAGTGGTACCTCTCAAATACCTGAGAATCCACTGTACTGCTTTCCAATGCTCTTTACCTAGATTATTCATATACCTGCTCACAACTCCCACTGCATGTGCAATATCTGGTCTTGTGCATACCATGGCATACATCAAGCTCCCAACTGTTGATGAATAGGGAATCTTGGACATGTAATCTATCTCTTCCTGTGTCTCTGGACACGTATCCTTTCTTAGTTTGAAATGGTTGGCCAAAGGTGTACTGACTAGTTTTGCATTCTACATTCTAAACCTTTGCAACACCTTTTATATGTACTCGCCTTGAGACAACATCAATTTGAGATTTTTCCTGTCTCTGGTTATTCTCATACCAAGTATTTGCTTTGCAGCACCCAAATCCTTCATCACAAATGATTTAGCTAGTTTTCTTTTAAGCACATTTATATCCTACATGTTAGACCCTGCAACAAGCATGTCATCCACATACAATAACAAGATAATATATCTTCCATTATCTAGCCTCTTGAAATAAACACAGTGGTCAGAATGACATCTATCATAACCTTGTTTTGTCATAAACTTATCAAATTTTAAATACCACTGCCTTGGAGCTTGCTTCAGGCCATACAAGCTCTTCTTCAACCTGCAAACCAAATTCTCCTTCCCTTTGACCTCATACCCTTGTGGCTGCTGCATATAAATCTCTTCCTCCAAATCCCCATGGAGAAAGGCCGTTTTTACATCTAACTGTTCAAGATGAAAATCTTCTACTGCCACTAGACTTAAAATAGTTCTAATTGAAGTCATTTTAACAACAGGAGAAAATATTTCATCAAATTCTATACCTTTCTTTTATGCAAACCCCTTTAAAACAAGTCTAGCCTTGTACCGCTTCTTTCCTCCATCTTCTTCCTTCAACCTGTAAACCCATTTATTCTGCACTGGCCTTTTTTCTACAGGAAACTTAACCAGATCCCAAGTTTGGTTTCTTACCAATGAGTCCATCTCCTCATCCATGCCTTGCTCCCACTTCTTTCTAGTTTCTACCTGCATTGGTTCTTCAAAACATTCTGGTTCACCAGAGTTAGTCGTCAATAAATAATACAGTGAAGGAGAGAATCGTTCAGGGGGTATACTTAACCTGGTAGACTTTCTTACAGTTGTAGGAGTTTCAGGTACCTGCTGCTGCTCTTGATTTTTTGGTGCTTTTGGAACTTCATTTTCTTTGATTTCATCAAGCACTGTGTACTTTGTGTTTTCCTTTTCTTCTTTATTTCCCTGCAATTGATCTTTGTACATGACCTTTTCATTGAATACTACATCTCTACTCCTAATGATTTTGCAATTTTTAAGATCCCATAAGCAATAACCAAAATCATCAACCCCATATCCAATAAAGGTACATTTCTTGGATTTAACCTCAAGCTTTGTTCTATCATCTTTATCAATATGGACAAATGCTTCACAACCAAAAGTTTTCAAAAATGAGTATTTTACCTGTTTCCCTATCCATGCTTCCTCTGGAATGCCACCATCCAAAGCGCTTGAAGGCCCTCTATTTATTAAATAAACAGCAGTGCTTATAGTATCAGCCCAAAACTATAAGGGAAACCCTACATGCAATCTCATACATCTTGCACGCTCCATGATCATTTTGTTCATCCTTTCTGACACACCATTTTCTTGGGGTGTTCCAGGGGCTGTCTTCTCTTTGCGAATCCCATTATGTGAACAACAACTGTCAAACTCCTTGCTGTAGTACTCGCATCCATTATCAGATCTGAGACATTTGAAGATTTTCCCTGTCTCATTCTCAACCAAATCTTTCCACTTCTTAAAAGTATCAAACACATCAGATTTTTGTCTAATGCAATAAACCCAAGTTTTTTTAGTTGCATCATCAATAAAAATAACATAATAACGAGAGCCACCAAGAGATTGTACCTGAGCTGGTCCCCATACATGTGTATGGACAAGCTCTAACTTTTCACTCTTCTTTTGTTTCCCAACCCTGAGAAATCTAACTCTCTTCTATTTTCCATAAACACAGTTCTCGCAGAATTCCAAACTTACCTGCTTCAGATAAAGAACCAGTTACCTTGAGTGGAGAATTTGCATCCCCTTCTCACTCATGTGGCCAAGCCTATGATGCCACAATGCTGCACCTGTTTTTGTGGAAGCTATAGAGATAGAATAATCAGTATTATGAGGGCATAAATATAACGTACCTATCCTATCTCATTTTTCAATTACCATTGATCCTTTAGTGATCTTCCACCATGTTTCTCCAAACGTAGACAAACAACTGCTATCTCCCAACTTCCCTATTGAGATTAGATTTATTTTCATATTAGGAATGTGCCTTACATCGTTTAGTAGCCATTCACCTCCATTATTTAACTTAATCTGTACCTTACCCTTTCCAACAATTTTACATGGTTCATCATCCCCCAATAGCACATCCCCAAAATCACCTTGAACATAATCATGAAAGAATTTCCTATGGGGTGTGGCATGAGATGAAGCCCCTAAATCTACTACCCAATAATCACTAGTATTATCTAATGCAAGAATCAAAGCATCTTGTAACACATCACCTGCTACATTCGCTTCTTGAGTAGTCTCTTGCTGTCTGTCTCCTTTTTTCTTTGGAGCTTTGCAGTCTTTCTTCAGATGTCCTTTCTTACCATAGTTCCAACACTCTATTTTTCCAAATGTGGACTTGGATCTTCCCTTTTTAGACTTGCCGTAATTTCCTGGGCTCCTTCCTCTCTCGTTTTGTCTCCCTCTGCTCTCCATGGTCAACGCATTACCTGATGTCTCACTTGTGCTTTTTCTTTGCATTTCCTTGCTAATTATAACATCAACAACATCATCAAACTTAAAAGTGTTTGAACTAGGGACAGAGTTACTTACAACCATGACCAAGTTATTCCAGCTTTCAGGCAATGAGCACAATATTAGAAGAGCCCTAACCTCATCATCAAAGTTCACTTTTACAGAAATTAACTGACTAGTAAGTGTATTAAAATCATTTAAATGGTCAGCAACAGATCCACCTTCTGACATTTTCATATTAAATAAATGCTTCATTAAAAATACCTTGTTAGAAGCCGAGGGTTTTTCATAGAGCTTACTCAATGCGCTCATCACACCCTCTGTTGTTTTTTCTTTCGAAATATTTAAGGCCACCGACGAAGCTAGGCACAGTCGTATTGTTCCCAATGCCTTTCTGTCAAGAACCTCCCATTCTTCATCCTTCAAAGCCACTGGCTATTTTGGTTTTTCGCCCAATGGAAGGTACAGATCCTTCTGGTACAGATAGTCCTCCATTTGCATCTTCCATAACTGATAGTTTTGGCCATTAAATTTCTCAACCCTAAACTTTCCTTCTTCCACCATTGCTCCCACTCGAACCAAGAACCCTTCTTTCCTGTGAGTTTACCAACCAAATAGACCTTTTGGCTTTGATACCAATTGTTAGAAAACATGACCGTAGAGAAATAACAGCTATACAGTTAAAGCAATAAACAATATGCAAAAGACATTAAAACATTACAGAGAGACACATATATAACGTGGTTCACCCAAACGATGAGCTACATCCACAAAGAAATTGCCTGTCCTTTTATTACAATCCAGAAAGATGAAGGGATACACCCTGTAGCAAAACCGCTGCACTTCCTCTTCACCCTCTCACAGTCTCTCTTCGAATACAATACAATACAATACCATACTCAGTTGTTTTACAATGCTTTCTTTTATAGGGGAAATACAATGGGAAAATTCTAGGGTTAACCCAATACCATGGGTCCGCAATACTGTTGGCCAACAAACATCCCTAAAATTTTTCTCAAGGGCTCCTCCCCTGAACCCCCTTTTTCGAAGTGCTACCCTGAATCCCAAGGCAGGGAGAATGAGTGTACAATACTCTTGGGTTACAATCACAACTGAATAATATCTCTGGATCTAGAAGATTAGGCTCCATAACCAACAGGAAGAGCATGCCAATAAGTTCTTGGAAATTTTAAGGTATTTCACGTATATTAGGGATGACAAAATGAAAATCTAGTGGTTTATGAGTGGAACACGACGGAATCAAGTTTTATGAGCCTATAACTCTAGAGTAGTACATCAAGAAAGATAAGTATTTTATGAGCAAACCAAGGGAAAACCTGATTACCAAAAGGTCTAGAAGGAAAAGATAAATGAGAAGTCTGACCAAAGGAAGAAACTTTTCAATCCTTCCAACTTCAGGAATCAGTAGAATCAACCATCACAAGTTGTGGGTAATCCAACTAGAGGGATGGGAGAAAAGCCAAGAGGTCCACGACAAAGCAGGGAACCTTTCCAATGTTGGAAATGTGGAGGACCCCATCTGCACAAGTATTGTCCACTTGAGAATGGGAATGTAAGACCATCTTACAAAATTCAAGAAGCTGAAATAGTGGGTCAAGTTGCAAGGATTGTCCCTAGGATTTATGCATCTCTAGAGAATCGCTAGGAAGAACATCAATCAACAGGGGTTGATGTTGCAGGTAAGATTGCTAGGCAATCTGTTTCTATTTTAATTGACCTTGGATCTACTCACAGTTATACTACTCCTAGAGTTGTTGATATTTGTGCTTTTAAGAAGTTAAATCATAGAAAATCATGGTTAGTTCAGCTAGCCACTGGGACTAAGAGAAAGGTTACTGAAGTGGTGGAGAAATTTCCACTGGTTATGAATGGATTGGTCACTTGTGTAGATTTGATGTTCTACCACTTAGTTCGTATGATTTTCTCATTGGAATGGATTAGTTGGAAGCACACATAGTAAAACTTGATTGTTACATCAAGGCTTTTGAGTGCTTGGAATAATAAGGAACCTAAAGGTTGTGAAGGGAATTCCAAAGGTGATTTATGTTAGGAATATTTCAGCCATGCAACTGAATGCGTTATGTAGGAAGGGCTGCAGAGTGTATGCAACCCATGTTATGGAGGCAGCAGAGAATGAAACTCCTAGGTTGGAATATTTTCATGTGTTGCAGGGATTCAGAGATGTTTTTCTTAATGAGATTCCAGGGCTTCCTCCAAAGAGGGACATTGACTTCACAATTGAGCTTGTGCTAGGAGTAGCACCGGTATCCAAGACACCCTACAGGATGAGTACACTAGAGATGCTTGAGCTGAATATGTAGCTGCAAGATTTGTTGGAGAAGAAGTATATCAGACCAAGTGTGTTCCCTTGGGCAGCACCTGTGTTGTTTGTAGAGAAGAAAGATAGTACACTTAGGTTGTGTATTGATTACAGACAACTATACAAGGTCACTGTGAAGAATAAATACCCTTTTCCTAGGATTGATGACCTGTTTGATTAAATGAGAGGAACAAAGGTATTTTCTAAGATTGACTTAAGGTCTGGTTACCATCAAGTAAGAATCAAGGATGAAGACATTCATAAGACAACCTTCAAAACAAGGTATGGACATTATGAGTTTGTAGTGGTACCATTTGGTCTCACAAATGCACCAGCTAAATTTATGTGCCTTATGAATAGTGTTTTCATTAGGTATATCAAAAAGTTTGTTCTTTTCTTCCTTGATGACATTCTCATTTATTCTAAGAATGATGAAGAGCATGAAGAACATCTGAGATTGACATTGCAATTGCTCAAGGAGCATAAGTTGTATGTAAAGTTGAGAAAATGCAACTACTATAAAGATATGATTCATTATTTAGGTCACATTATCTCAAGTGAGGGTATATATATAGACGTTGAGAAGATTGAGGCCATTATGAATTGGCCTAATCCAAGAAATGTGATAGATATAAGATCTTTTATGGGACTTGCAGGATACTACAAGAGGTTCATTGAAGGATTCTCCAAGGTTACACATCCTATTACTTCCTTGCAAAGGAAGGGGATCAAGTTTGAATGGACACCTAGATGTGAGAAAGTTTCTAGAACTTGAAGGGTCTTCTCACAAGTGCACCCATTTTGAAAATTGTAGACCCATAGAAATATTTTGTGGTGTGTACTGATGCATCCGGTCAAGGACTTGGAGGAGTTCTTATGCAGGAAAACCATGTGGTATGTTATGAGTCTAGAAAGTTGAAGGATCATGAGAATAACTATGCCACTCATGATTTAGAACTTGCATCCATAGTACATGCTATCAAGATGTGGAGGCATTACTTAATGGGACAAAAATTTGAGTTAAGAAAAAACCACTGTGGTTTAAAGTATTTGTTTGATTAGCCAACTCTAAATGCTAGGAAATCTAGATGGCTAGAGTTTCTATGTGAGTTTGATTTTCAAATCAAACACATAAAAGGAAAATAAAACAAAGTGGCTAATGCACTCAGCAGGAAGGTGCATGAAATGCACTTGGAATCTCTTAGCATTTATCAATCAGATTTGAGACAACAGATTGTTAATCATGCTACTGAAGAGGAAGTCTATGTGTAGGTAAAAGACAAATAGCAATAGAAAAGTCTATAGAAGATGTATGAGGGATATAAATTGGAAGAAGATGGACTTATTACTTATAAGAACAAAATTTATATTCCAACTGTAGCAGACTTGAGAAGACTTGTTATGGATGAGATCCATCAAGATCCATATTCTAGTCACCTAGGATATCATAAGACAATTGCTACAGCCAGAAAACGGTATTTTTATCCAGTAATGAAGAGGGACATTGCTGAGAATATTTCAAAGTGCATGAAATTTCAGTAGGTAAAGGTTGAGCATCAACACCCAATAGGTTTGTTGTAGCCTTTGCTAGTTCCAGAATGGAAATGGGAAGTAATTTCCATGGAATTTATTACAAGATTGCTAATGACTTGGAGACAACATGATTCCATCATGGTTGTGGTGGAAAAGTTGATGGAGGAAACACATTTTATTCCAGTCAAGTCCACACATAAGATGGATGATATTGCAAAAATATTCATGAAGGATATTTTCAGATTGCATGGATTTCCTAAGGCAATAGTCTCCCATAGGGATCCTAAGATCACCTCCAAATTTTGGAAGGGTTTGTTTGGATATTTGCAGACAAATCTGAACTTCATCACTGCCTACCATCCTCAGATTGATGGTCAGACAGAGAGAGTGAGTCAAGTGCTTGAATACATGCTTCACATGTAGGTGATGGACAAACCATCTACACTTGGTAGAGTTTGCTTATAATAATGGGCAACAAGCATCCTTGGGGACGAGACCTTATGAATCTTTGTATGGAAGAAGGTGTAGGAAACCTGTGACATGGGATAATCCAATGAACATGATTGTTCTTGGTACATAATTGCTCTAGGATATGGAGCAAGAGGTTGCAAAGATCATGAAGAATTTGAAGGCAACCCAGGATAAACATAAAAGCTATGCAGATAACCATAGGGTGGATAGAGAGTTCATTGTTGGGGGTAAATTTTAACTCAGAGTGAGGGAAAAGAAGAGTTCTTTGAAGCTTGGAAGTTGTGCCAAGCTGTCTCCTAGATATTGTGGGTTATTTGAAGTGCTTGAAAGAATAGGGCCAGTTGCATATATACTTGCATTTCCTGCTAGCACTAGAGATCATAATGTTTTTCATGTTTCTTTACTTAAAAAATATGTATATGAACCTAACCATGTGATTGATTGGGATGTGATTCAGGTGGAACCTAAGGGAGAGTTCCAAACCGATCCATTACGCATCCTCGATAGTAAGGTCACCATGCTCTGAAACCAATCCATAGGACAGATAAAGGTGCAATGGAAGCTCTACAGTCTTGAGGAGGCTACTTGGGAGCTAGAGGATTCAATGTGATTGTCACATCCATTTTTTGTTCAATTTCGTAGAGCACTTAGGTGGTGCCAATGTAGCATTTTTGTCCAATTTTTTT
Source organism: Pseudotsuga menziesii (assembly GCA_001517045.1). NCBI lineage: Eukaryota > Viridiplantae > Streptophyta > Pinopsida > Pinales > Pinaceae > Pseudotsuga > Pseudotsuga menziesii. The sequence goes on along the minus strand of LPNX011061594.1, from coordinate 967,643 downwards.
AAGCACTGAGGATAGTGCTGTTGAAGGGGGAGGGGATTGTAATACCCTATTTTTGACCCCCTGGTATTAATATTGTACATGATATATATATATATTGTATTGAGATAATGGAATGGAGCTCAAGGACAAGGCCCTGCCATTGATTTGGTGTCTGGTGCATAGGTGATCAAGGTTGATACCTATGGTTTTGGTGCTAATTCAAGCATAGAACACTTTGATATATCATGTAATTGTACAAATTAATATAATACCACAGCTAGTTATGGGTCTGAAAATGTTAAAGAGATGGGGGCATGGTTCCAAAAGGGATAGGGTGGGGAGTTAGTCAAAACCCCTGAGCCAATAGGGTGTCACCAAATGTCAATGAAGAAAATCATGCACCCTCAACCAATTTTGTCCTCTGTCCTCAATCATCAATTCCTTCCATAAGTTGGTTGAGGTAGTTAATGCCTTGGGTAGAGCAAGGCATGGCAATATTATTGCTTGTGTGAGAAATCTTGCAGGTCTGCATCCTGGGAGGCCGCGTTCTTTCTTCTGCAGCAAGTAACCACGTGGTTCATGCCTAGTCAGTCCTTTCTCCCAAAAGCACAGATGGTTTTGTTGTTGGGGAAGTGTTGTGGTTGTTCATATATTAGGATTATTCCATTATATTCATGTGTGTTATGTGTTCACCCTGTTTGTAGAACTGTGTCTTGTTGTTTTTTGGCCATGTGCAATCCTTGGTTGGACGGTCTGACAAACCCAATTTGAATGATGGATTTGATGAGTGCCTGATAAAACCATATGTGGCTTGGTTGATCCCTATTTTGGAAGTTATCTTGACTGTGAACAGTCTGATAAACCCAACTGTATGCTGGCTTGGCTGAGTAAGCCTGATAAACCCAACATTGTTTTCCTTGTAAGCCTGTAGCCTGATAAACCCTTATGTTGGCTTCGCTGTGTCTTATTGTGTTTTTTCCATGTGCAATCCTTGGCTAGACAGTCTGATAAACCCACTGTGAATGATGGCTTGGATGAGTGCTTGATAAACCCAACTGTATGTTGGCTTCGATGAGTAAACCTAATAAACCCAGCATTGTTTGGCTTGTAAGCCTGGAGCCTGATAAACCCATATGTTGGATTGGCTATGTATTGTTGTGTTTTAGCCATTTGCAATACTTGGATGGACAGTTTGATAAAACCACTGTGAATTATGGCTTGACTAACTTCTTAATAAACCCATGTGTGGCCTCGCTGATCCCTATTTTCGAAGTTGGCTTGACTGTGAATAACCTAATAAACCCAACTGTATGTTGGCTTGGATGAGTAAGCCTGATAAACCCAACATTGTTTGGCTTGTAAGACTACAACCTGATAAACCCAACTTGGTGTTGGCTTGGCTGGATAGTCTGATAAACCCAACTGAAGGTTGGCTTGACTGTGTGTGTGCTCTAGTCTAGTTGTGTATAAGCATGTTGTTTCCCTAGTTCCTTATGGAAATCATGCCCAACTCGGGGGTGGAAGTGTGTTGACATATTAATGAACACACTCGCCTATGGTTGGGTGGAATTTTGCAATCACCTAGCTAGTTGCAGGACAACTTAATTATCAATATAAGTATCATTATTATGCTTGTTTATGCTATGTATTTGTTTATGAAATTCTATATTCATGTTGAATTCTTGTTGATGATTAAGTAGAGGTTTACTTCTGTTATGGTTTCCTGCATTTTACTTCTGTACATGCCTTGTATGATTTATGCATTTTTTCCTATGTCCATGGAGGATGGAAGCTTGTTACAGAGTTATAATGCATCCGACTTAGTGGTTCCACCCCTTGGAATTCTCATGCATAAGGCGGAAACTGGAAAAGGGAAAGATGGACAAGGAATATTATGGCATTTATGCACCCCAGGATCTGCAGCGGGAGGTAGGAGAAGGAAGTTTAAATCCAAGCAGAAGTATTTTTTCTGATTTTCGAAGTCCAAGGTCAGAAAGCGGAAGTTGAAAGTGTAGAAAAAGGTTAAGGCCGAAATTCGTTCTCTCGATTTCTGAGTTCCATAGCGGAGTTGGGAGGTGGAATGCGGGAGGCGGGAGAAAAAAGTTTTATCAAAGAAGAATGTGGGATTTCCGACTTCCAGGATCCTCCTACAGAAGGCATAAGGTGGAAGGTTGAAATCTAGAAAAAAGGTTAAGGTAAATATTTGGTCTTCTGATTCCTGAGTTCCACACTGAAGGGAGGAAAGGTAGAATGTGGAAGGCAGAATTGAGGATAAACGTTCTGTCATTTGATAGTTTTTCGACTTTCGACTTCTGAAGTACGAAAGGTGGAAGGCAAAACGATGGTTGAAATAATCTGTCAAGAGTTATTTTTTCGACTTCCAAAGTACGGAAGGTGGAGGGTGGAAAGGCCTCTTGGTAGGGGTCTAGGTTAGTGAGTTGCGTAGCACTGCGGAGGCTACGCAAGCTCATGCGACACCATGCAGGACCAAATCAATGCGATAGATGGAGGAATAACTGTTTTTGGAATTTCTTATGTGATTTTGTACTGTTTGACCACATTTTGTGGATATAGGTCACTAGTTTGTTATAAATTAGTTAGAAGTGGACCTTGGATGTAAAGGCTCAAGCCTATATATAGAGTTAGAATTGCAATTATAAGGGCATCATGGGGTAGCATCATACAGGTGAAAGATCAATCAATCAATCCATTTTTGTGATCTGATTGTGATCTTGTCACTTCATTTTGTTCTTGAGAAGTTTTAGCTCTGCCTGTATCTACCAGCTCTTCAATCTGGGTTGTGACCAGTCTCCTGCTATGGAGAAGGACTGCATAATTTGGATCTGTTGCGCATAAGTAATATGATATGATAGATGTTTCGCTAAATTGATCCTGTCTCTTATTTCTTTGCTGTATTTATGTGCAACGATGTCAATGATGGATGTTTACTGAATCTATTATATGAATGGATGTTACTGCTACAATGAATAAGTGAATGACGTGATCAATTAGAAATCTGTTAATTACGCTGATAGATCTATGATGAATGTTGCGATACTGATTAACTATCTCTGAAGTATTTGATGAGTATGTTGTTGAGTCGTTGATGCCCAATCCTTCCTTCTTACTACTAGAAACTTGGTTCTGAGAGCTCTCCCTCGACATCTTGGGTGAGAATTCATCCGCTCTATGGGTGTTGGTGGCAGGGTCAAACCTGTCTGGGCCAGTGCTCAGGGAGATCATGCTGGTTGGGTGTTGACAAAGTAGGAACCCCTATCGAAGAGGCTTTGTTGGTGGGTTCTCTCCAACAAATGGTTCTGTTTTCGAGACCTCATTGCAATAGAAGGGATGATATGTTGTGGCATCCAACTAAACCAGAGATCAAAGATTGGTTCGACCTAAAGCTATGAGAGTTTGCTGAAACAGAGAATCAAAATTAGAAGTTGTCGACAACCGATTGGCTGGCCAGATATATCTATGACAGCGCTGTTGATCCTAGTTTTGTCATCATTTTTTGGCTAATAATTTACATGTTTGACATATGTTTTGTCACCTTTTGGCATGTTTTTTGTCATGTAGTTCACTATTCAGCATCAGGTACGACTATATTTTGGGTTTATGAAAGTTATGACTTATTTCTATTATTTCACAATTTCATAGGTTAAATCCGATGATATTTGATGATATGCTAACATATGAAATCATTATTGTAGATCTTAGTCTTTGGTGATCCAACAAACAGACCATGCATCCATTCTAGATATGTGTAGACCATATCCAGCTCACTGCACAGCTCATCATTTAGTCCACCGAGCTAATCGCGTGCTGGTAGTGATCCATTCCTAATCGTTAAAGTATGGAATGACCTATAAAATTCTTGTTGTCCATGCACTAGATTGATAGCATGAACCCCCTTCTGGAATATTGCTCGATGATGTCTCTGCATGACACCTTGACACCAGCCATGCCGAAGCAGAGCTTGTATGCCACATCACGCACCATAGAAGAACCATCGCGTGAAGAAGGAGGAAAACATTATGTGTTGGTTATTCATTTAGTTATCTTTCATAATGGATGACTTATCTTAAGAGTAGTCGACCACTGAAAGGGTCAACTTTCTCGCCCTTTTTAAAATGCTATATATACAAACGATGCTATGTGAGAAGAGTTAATAGTTTTTAGACATTTTATACATGTAATCAGTCGGTTCCAGAAACTCTATTATAATTTTGTTCAATTTAATGGAATTTATAATTATGATGTGCATGATCATGTCTTAGTAGCGTTGAGCAAGTTATCACTCTGGTTGCTGGGATGGCCCCTCATCAACCAGAGCTTTCTATTCCTGTGTATTTTCGTTCCTCCTTTTTTGCAATTAGGATAGTTTTATTTGTAATTTGTTTATGAAATTTAGTTACTAAAATTGTTCATGTTATTCATTTCCTGTAGCATAGATTACACTTTGATATTATGATGTTAATGTAGTTTTCTTTCGTGAGTTAAGAAACTGGTTGCACACAAATTTTCTTTCAATTTCCCTTTCAAGTCTTTTCAGTTTCTTGCTTGGTTTATGTTGATAGAATAGATTGCTTTGATTCAATTACAGTAGATTCAATTATGTGCCTTTCCATTTTGTTATGAATTCAATTAGTTATATTACAACCTGTTTAATAAATAGATAATGATGTTTTTAATTATGAATTGAGTTTAAGTTACTTTATATATTGAATTTAATCATTAGACAAGTTTAATTTCTGTTCTTTACATGTTGTTATCATGTGCATGGATTAGATGACCTCAAAATCATTTAGATTACTTATTTCTTGACATTTTAGTGCTTTTTGTATGCAGTCAGTCATTTAGACAGCCTGTTCTGCCTGCCATCTAGACCTTTTGCTCCAGTCTATTATCCAACATTTCATTTAGCCCTTAGCATTTTTAATCTGTTTTTAAGCCTGTTTCTTTAGTTTTATTATTCTTTTTTGATAGTGGTAGTTAGACAATGGTTGTGTTTCTTCTTAAATCCTTAGATGAGACTATTTAAAATGCTTGTTAAGTTTTATTCCTATTTCTTTCTTCTTTTCACCCTATGTTTAGAATTATGTCATGCATTTCGGTTTACTGTATTTCTTTGTAATTATTTCTTTGGATAGAATTGATTTCACCCTTTCTTTTTATATATAGTTTAGAATTAGATACATCAATATTAGGGAAATATGTTAGTACCTTGTAACTTGATCATAAGAAGTAGGATTTGTCCCTTCCGATTAAGTGGTTACCTAAGAAACCTATAGAATAGGATTTAAAATCATCTTTATTAAGTTTTCTACTTGTTTATAAGTTATGTCTACCTTCTTGTAGTATTGTTCTATCTTTTGCAGTTAGGAGTTATTTGCTTATAAATCACCCTGTTTACTATCACTTGCAATTGGACGTTTCTTAGTCTACACATATTTGTAGGGGTTAAGTTAGATTTAATTCCCTTTAGTTTCTTCACTTCCCTTGAAAGTCACTTTGATACTTCTCCTACTCCCATTCCACTCATAGTGAATCCTTATCCTCATAATAACCTAGGAGAATGGAACTAGATAGCTTAGTTTAAGTCATTATGTACACCTGATAGTTGCATGTATAGTTTTTCTTAGAAAGCATATCCAGTTGTTGTAATTTTGTGCAGTTAGTCTTTAAGGTTGTTTAGCTATAAAATAGTTCTTCTTATAGAGAATAGTTTATTATCATAGAATAGCATTGTATATATATTTACCTTAGATTAATTATTTATAAAGTAGAGTAGTATAACTTGATACCACTCTGGTCTAGTACTCTATTCCAGTTCAATTACCTTGATAGTTGAATTCTTAGGAGTTTGACTCAATTTTTCATTTTGAAATATTTCGATCTTTTCTTTGTTAAAATATTCCCACGACACCATAGGAACACCTCTACCTTTGCATAGACTTTGTGTCTACTCTAAGATTACCAACCCTGGTCGATAATTAAATATTAGGTGAATTAATCAAGACGATATTTTACCCAACATTTTGGCGCTGTTGTCGGGGAGTTGTTCTGTAAGGTAGAGTATATATATGTTGGTGGCGGGGGAGTGGTAACACGGGAGGTAAGAACCTGTACATTTGTTATAACAGGCGTCCCCAAATCCAGTAGTAGTAGTAGTAGCATAGGTTTCCATTTAGTTTTTATTAACAAACCTAGAAATTATCAGGGTAGATTCATTAAGATAGTTAAATTTTGTTAAAAATCTTATTAATTTTTACAATGGACAAAATACCCCATCCATTAATTCAGTGGAAAGGAATCGAAAAAAAACACCTATAGGAAGTAGTTCTATTGGGAACACAAAGAGACTCTTTCAGGAGATCTTACAGGGGAAGCCATAGAAAGAGAAGAGATCCTGGAAGGAGGTCGTGAGGGCCTCATTTATGACGAAGTTCAAAGGGACTAACCATTGGGAATCCTTAAACCTTCCACTAGTCACAAAACCAAATGACGCAACTTTTTCACTAGTAAGGAAGCCGAATTTCACTAATTTTGTCGATCCTACCCAGGTGAAATCTCTCTTTGGAAACTCAATAAACATAGTAATCTCACCAATTGAAACATCCACAATAACATCTACCATCCCTATAAGACCCAATAAAAGAATGGTTGATCGGAGGAAGATATCTCCTGGAAAAGAATATTGGGATGCCCCATTCTTACCTCGAAAGAAACCTTTTAGGTATACTCACTTTAGAAACCAAACATACATGAAGAAACATGAAGAAGAATGAGCAGCAAAGAGCATCTTCTGTCTAATATGTGAGACTAAACATCCCTAATAGGAATTTCCACTTAAAAAATCCTCTGCATGTCACATTTGTATGGGGCATCATGTTTTTCCCCAAGGGATCAAGGGGGATCCTACCAAAATAGAAGTAATTGTTGGACTTCCCTCTCCAAAAAATATTCCTCCTCCTGATCCTTAAAAGTTTTGGGTTATCATCACTTGTATATATGTAAATATGTGTGTATTTCTTTGAATAAATAAGAGTCATTTCTGATAGGTTGTTTACAAGGGACTCTTTTCTTTCTATAATAATATATATGTTTTCATGAATAAAAATGAATCATCTAACAAGTGGTTTTGCAGTTTGATTACAAGTACTTTACCTTTGTAAAAATCTCATGAGATATTATCTGAAAAAAGGAAGTGCTCTAAAAACACTCATAATATATCTGAACTTTTCCCTTTTTGGTCACTATCAAAATTTGAAGTTTATAGCACAATTAAGGAATTCTTGTGTATCATTTCTAACCACTTATTCTATGATTTGGTTATGCTTTTAATATGGTGTCTTGATTCAGACATGTACATTTCTAATTATTTGAACATTTTCTTGGAAGACTTACTTTGATCATCATGTTCTTCAGAATTTTCACACCTATGGACTGCTAGTTTATCCTATACTCATCATCAAAACTTGTCTCTTAAATTTTTTTGTGGTAACTCAAAAGTAAGTAAATTTTTTTTTGCTTGTGGGGAACGTTACTTATATTTTATGAAGAAGATAGAATGAAAGGTCAAAGAACAACTTTAAGTTGTTCTCTTTTGACATGATCTATAATTAAGGCATAAAAAGAAATTTTGTTGAATTATGTGTTTAGCAGGATTAACACGATCTAGTACTGACCGATTTCCATATAATCAAAATTATTATACAAAGCAAACCCATCGGGGTACTGAACAGGCCTGCTGGCAGCGAGTCAATGCTAGGTAACATCCTAAAACAAGGAAGCTCGGTAAATGCAAGTAAACCCATCGGAGTACTGAACAAGCTCGCTGGCAGCGGGCTATGCTTGCATGGTACCAAGATAAACCTACCGGGGTACTAAACAAGCCTGCTGACAGCGGCGCAATATCGGGTAAAAGAGATCTGGTTAATGCACCACTATGCACATGGTTCGTAGAAAAATGATAATATAAAGATTTTTTTTTCATAATTTATGAATAAACATGTTTAGGCCTATTGTTTATGATGTCATTAGAGAATGACTATAAGTTGGCCTTGGATCCGACAGTCTAAATTCAATAAATACCTAGGATATGATTATCCTAGAAATGGGACCCATAGCTATAAAATATCACAAAGTTGAGGGAAAACTCAAAAATTCTTGAGATGACAAGATATCCTTACAATGAGGCATGGATGACTAGTTTTTCCTATGGAATTTTCAATTATATTCTCATCACATGATAAATGATAAATTTACATATCTACATATCTGAGAACTATTATTTTTTTATAAATTTATATATCTGAATCATTTCCATTTATTAGTTAGTCTTTATTTTTCTTGCAAAAATCACAACATGATTGAACTTTTATTACTTTATTTTTGAAATTACTTAGTTTTCTTGTATGGATTGGGGACATGCCATATCTTTGGTTTGGGGGAGGATTAGATTGTCTGTCTTTATTTTTCTAAGATTACTTATAAAAGAATCATTTTTTTGCCAAATGACAAAGTGTTTGCAGGATAATGCAAACATTGAATCTGGTCTTAAAGTCCTAGATGAATAAGGGAGAGCACAATTAAAATATCAAGAGAATTATCCCATATGAATTTCTTGTGGGCTGGCAGCTTAGGAAAATCCATGATTAGCAGCAATTTGATCCGACAAAGATTATTTTTACAGAAATCTATACAAACAACCATATGAAGGATCATATGAAGGGTCGAATGATGATCCAAATAACAACTATGATATTTTAGCACCTATGGTTAAGTGTTAGCTTAATTTTTGTTTTGGGAAAAACTTAAAATTTGGTTGAGTCATACTATTAAAGTCACATCCACAAGGGAACTATAACTAATCTTGATCCATGATGCAGTATGGTTTAGATCTAATACGATCTCGTATTACTTCCATATGGGTATGATTTGACCTTAGGGTACTTCCAAATCATCATTACGCTGCCATCACTCCCATCCTATTATCCACTCGCATGCATAAGCTATCAAATAGTCAACCCTCTTGTTAAATCAAGGTTATGGTTATGAATATGGTTTATACATTTGTATTAAGTTAAAACATTCAACCTGTCCAAAGTTTACTTTGGACATGGTTGAACTAGCTAAAACTGTATAGACTCATTAAAATACAAAGCTTTGATGGCACACGTTTCAAAGATTTCCATAAATAACACAATCATCCAAACATGCCGAGCTGTTTGTGTGATCATTTGATCGGTTGAATGAGGCACATTTTAAATCAACGTTGTGTGAACCTCTTTCCATTTCCTTTCACTGACTGTTACTGCTGTAGATTTTGTTAGCCACCTTTCCTCCATACTCCCTGCAAACTCTGTATCCTAGTCTCTGCTTAACCATGCCGATCCACTTTGAACCTGAGAGCTACCAAGACTTATTCCAGTTGCTAGAGTTCAGAGAATGCTAAGAATTCTTTTTTCGTGCTAGTTGGAACCCATTTCTTCATCTGCTACAAGGGTACGATGAGGAAATCTCACTTCTTTTTGCGATGAGCTTAGATGTAAAGAAGGAAAGGGTTGTCCATCTTATATTCTCAGTCACTGAAGAAAGAATTGCGCATGCAACCAAGCTTCCATGACAAGGTGTTCGATGGCACAAGCATTGGTTTGTGCCACAGACATCTCATAACTTTGCCCTTAAACCTGAGTTTTGGCATGTGATGGGCATAAAAGGTTTTCATCGTGAATGGATGAAACATGATTACCTTAATCCTTTGATTGTCATCATCCATTTGATTACTTGTGAAGGTAACTTTAGCGTCTTTAAGTCCTGCCATCTCTGTTTGTTAGCTCATTTTGTTGATCATCAGAAATATCTCAATTTCCCTTATTATTTTCTGAGGATCCTGGAAAAGATGTAGAACCAGTTTAGAAAGAATACTGTTAGCCCGAAGGGAAGCTTATACCATTATAGTTTTATCAAGCTCTTGATCCTAGATCATCTTAGAGAGCAAAGTCAACCTTGGGATACATTCATGTTTAAAGTTTTTAACCCCAATTTGAATATCTGAAAATGCCCTTGATACCTTCATAATCAAGAATCCATTCCATCCCCATCGTGAGAGAAGAAAAGCCCCAATGTTGTTCATCTTGATGATGACACATCGGAGGCAAGTCCGTCCACTTGCTCTAACCCTGTTATTCCCGTATCTGCTGAATTTATACCCCTGCCACAACCTCGCACTAGAATCAAAAAGAAAAAATTGGTTCGGTCTATGTTTCAGCCCACTATCCAGACAAGTCATTCAGACAGTGTGCCCAAAATACGAATACCTGAGACTACCTCACTTATGTTCTCCTTGTCTAGTGTTTCAGCTAAAATGCTTGAAGATGATCATCATGAGACCATCCTTGCACCCTCTCACGAAACTGTTTCTATGCCTGTTCAGGATTTAGATCCTAAAATACAAATTTCAATTGTTGATCTCGAAGTTCCAGCCAAGGATATGAGTCCCTCATAAGATCCTGAGAAACCTGCAGAGCCATCTAATCCGCATCAGCCAATGGTAGATCAATTGACTCAGAAATTGTCGCAATTAGTTAGCCAAAATGAAGAGTATGCTAAGATGATCGCAAGTCTTCGACCAAAGAACAAATATTTGCGCTTGTAGGTTAAGACCATCAAAGAACTAAACAAGGCGATCAATTTGTCTCATAGAACTCAACAGGAGAGGTGTGCTACCTTGAAATCATAGGTTAAAAAATTTAAGTTTCAAACCCCTTCTTTATCTTCCAATTCGAAGGCAATTGCTAACGCAGATCAACCTTCTTCTTGATGTACTTCTCTTTGTGCTTAGTGGGACCTGGCATTTCTTATGTTTGGGGGAATGTCGATCCTAGTTTTTTTTATCATTTTTCAGCTAATAATTTACATGTTTCACATATGTTTTATCACCTTTTTCATGTTTTCTGTCATGCAGTTCACTATTCAACACACGGTACGACTATTATTTGGGTTTATACAAGTTATGATTTATTTCTATTATTTCTCGATTTTATAGGTTAAATCCAATGATATTTGATGATATGCTAACATATGAAATCATTGTTGCAGATCTTAGTCTTTGGTGAGCCAACGAACAGACCATGCATCTATTCTAGATACGCGTAGAGCATATCCAGCTCACTGCACAGCTCATGATTCAGTCCGCCAAGCTAATCGCGCGCTGGTACTAATAGATTCCTAAGTGTTAAATTATGGAACGACCTATAAAATGCTTGTTTTCCATGCACCAAAGTGGTAGCATGAACCCCCTTCTGGAATATCACTCACATGATGTCTATGCATGACGCCTTGACACCAGCCACGCCGAAGCAGAGCTTGTATGCCATATCACGTGCCATAGAAGAACCATCTCGCAAAGGAGGAAAATGTTATGTGTTGGTTATTCATTTAGTTATCTTTCATAATGGATGAATTATCTTAAGAGTATTCGACCACTGAAAGGGTCAACTTTCTCTCCCTTTTTAAAATGCTATATATACAAACGATGCTATGTGAGAAGAGTTAATAGTTTTTAGACATTTTATACATGTAATCAGTCAGTTCCAGACACTCTGTTATAATTTTGTTCAATTTAATGGAAATTCTAATTATGATGTGCATGATCATGTCTTAGTAGCACTGAGCAAGTTATCACTCTGATTGCTAGGATGGCCCCTCATCAACCAGAGCTTTCTATTCCTATGTATTTTCGTTCCTCCTTTTTTGCAATTAGGATAGTTTTATTTGTAATTTGTTTATGCAATTTAGTTACTGAAATTGTTCATGTTATTCATTTCCGGTAGCATAGATTACACTTTGATATTATGTTGTTAATATAGTTTCCTTTAGTGAGTTAAGCAACCGGTTGCGCACAAATTTTCTTTCAATTTCCCTTTCAAGTCTTTTCAGTTTCTTCCTTGGTTTATGTTGATAGAATAGATTGCTTTGATTCAATTACAGTAGATTCAATTCTGTCCCTTTCCATTTTGTTATGAATTCAGTTAGTTATATTATAGCTTGTTTAATAAATAGACAATGATGTTTGTAATTATGAATTGAGTTTTAGTTACTTTATAGATGGAATTTAATCATTTGACAGGTTTAATTTCTGTTCTTTACACTTAGTTATCATGTGCATGGATCAGATGACCTCAAAATCATTTAGATTACTTATTTATTGACATTTTAGTGCTTTTTGTATGCAGACTGTCATTTAGAAAACTTGCTCTGCCTTCCATCCAGACCTTTGCTCGGGTCTGCTATCCAACCTTTCATTCAACCCTTAGAATTTTTAATCTATTTTTAAGCCTATTTCTTTAGCTTTCTTATTCTATTTTGATAGTGTTAGTTAGACAATGGTTCTGTTTCTTCTTAAAGCCTTAGATGAGACTGTTTAAAATACTTGCTAAGTTTTATTCCCATTTCTTTCTTCTTTTCAACCTATCTTTAGAATTAGGTCATGTGTTTCGGTTTACTATATTGCTTTGTAATTATATCTTTGGCTAGAAATGATTTCACCCTATCTTTTCATATATAGTTTAGAATTAGATACGTCAATATTAGGGAAATATGTTAGTACCTTGTAAATTGATCATAAGCAGCAGGATTTGTCCCTTCCAATTAGGTGGTTACCCAAGAAACCTATAGAATAGGATTTAAAATCCTCTTTATTAAGTTTTCTACTTGTTTATAAGTTATGTCTACCTTCTTGTAGTATTTTTCTATCTTTTGCAGTTAGGAGTTATTTGCTTATAAATCATCATGTTTACTATCACTTGCAATTGGACGTTTCTTAGTCTGCACATCTTTGTAGAGGTTAAGTTAGATTTAATTCCCTTTAGTTTCTTCACTTCCTTCCAAAGTCACTTCGATACTTCTCTTACTCTTGTTCCACTCACAGTGAATCCTGATCCTCAGAATAACCCAGGAGAATGGAACTAGATAGCTTAGTTTAAGTCATTATGTACATCTGATAGTTGCATGTATAGTTTTTCTTGGAAAGCATATCCAGTTGTTGTAATTTTGTGCAGTTAGTATTCAAGTTTGTTTAGCTATAAAATAGATCTTCTTATAGAGAATAATTTATTGTCATAGAATAGCATTGTCTATATCTTTACCTTATAGTAATTGTTTATAGAGTAGAGTATTATAACTTGATACCACTCTAGTCGAGTACTCTGTTCCAGTTCAATTACCTTGATAGTTTAATTCTTAGGAGTTTGACTCAGTTTTTCATTTTGAAAGATCTTTCGATCTTTTGTTTGTTAAAATATTCCCATGACACCCTAGGAACCCCTCTACCTTTGCATATACTTTGTGTCAACTCTAAGATTACCAACCCTGGTCGATAATTAAATATTAGGTGAATTAATCAAGATGATATTTTACCCAACAATTTAGGGCCATTGCCTAGGAGTTGTTTTGTAAGGTAGAATATATATATGATGGTGGCGGGGGAGCGGTAAGACAAGAAGTAAGAACCTGCGCATCTGTTATAAAATCCATCCCCAAATCCATTAGTAGTAGTAGCATAGGTTTCCATTTAGTTTTTATGAACAAACCTAGAAATTCTTAGGGTAGATTCGTTAAGATAGTAAAATTTTGTTAGAAATCTTATTAATTTTTACGGGGGACATAATACCCCATCCATTAACTCAACAGAAAGGCACAAAAAAAAACACCTATAGGAAGTTGTTTTGCTTGGAACATAAAGAGACTCTTCTAGGAGATATTACAAGGGAAGCCATAGAAAGAGGAGATCTTGGCAGGAGGTCCTGAGGGTCTCATTTCTGATGAAGTTCAAAGGGACTAACCATTGGGAACCCTTAAACTTCCACTAGTCACAAAACCAAATGATACAACTTTTTCACTAGTAAAGGAGCCAAATTTCACTAATTTTGTTGATCCTTCCCAGGTGAAATCTCTCTTTGGGAACTCAATAAAAATAATAATCTCACCCATTGAAACATCCACAGTAGCATCTACCATCCCTATAAGACCCAATAAGAGAATGGTTGATAGGAGGAATATCTCTCCTAGAAAAGAACATTGGGATGCCCCATTCTCACCTCGAAAGAAACCTTTTAGGTATACTCACTTTAGAAACCAAACTTACATGAAGAAACAGGAAGAAGAACAAGAAGCAAAGAGCATCTTCTATCCAAGATGTGAGACTAAACATCCCCAATAGGAATGTCCATTAAACAAAACCTCTGCATGTCACATTTGTATGGGGCATCATGTTTTTCCCCAAGGGATCAAGGGGGATCCTACCAAAATAGAAGTAATCGTTGGACTTCCCTCTCCAAAAAATCTTCCTCCTCTTGATCCTTAAAAGTTTTTGGATTATCATCACTTGTATATATGTAAATATGTGTGTATTTCTTTGAATAAATAAGAGTCATTTCTGACATGTTGTTTACAAGGGACTCTTTTCTTTCTATAATAATATATATGTTTTCATAAATAAAAATGAATCATATAACAAGTGGTTTTGCAATTTTATTACAAGTACTTTACCTCTGTAAGAAGCTCATGAGATATTATTTGAAAAAAGGAAGTGCTCTAAAAACACTCATAATATATCTGAACTTTTCCCTTTTTGGTCACTATCAAAATTTGAAGTTCATAGCACAATTAAAAAATTCTTGTGTATCATTTCTAACTTACTTATTCTATTATTTGGTTATGCTTTATATATGGTGTCTTGATTCAGACATGTACATTTCCAATTATTTGAACAATTGCTCGAAAGAATTACTTTAATCATCATGTTCTTTAGAATTTTCACCACTATGGACTGCTAGTTTATCCTATACTCATCATCAAAACTTGTCTCTTCAGAATTTTTGTGGTCACTCGAAAGTAAGTAAAATTTTTTTTGCTTGTCGGGAATCTTACTTATATTTTATGAAGAAGATTGACCAAAAGGCCAAAGAACAATTTTAATTTGTTCTCTTTTGACATGATCTACAATTAAGGCCATTATATGTAAACAGAAAATTTGTTGAATTAAGTGTTTAGCAGGATTAACACACTCTAGTACCAACCAACTTCCATATACTCAAAATAATTATACGAAGCAAACCCGTCGGGGTACTGAATAGGCCTGCTGGCAACAGGTCAATGCTAGGTAACATCCTTAAACAAGGAAGCTCGGTAAATGCAAGTAAACCCGTCGGAGTACTGAACAGGATCATTGGAAGAGGGGCTATGCTTGCATGGTACCAAGATAAACCCATCAGGATACTGAACAAGACTGTTGGCAGTGAGGCAATTGTTGGACACACCAGGAACAAATAGAGGGGGGTGAATCCGTGTGTGCAC
>LPNX011061594.1:895523-951953 GCA_001517045.1 Pseudotsuga menziesii | reverse complement strand
AAGATAGAAACTGTTGAACCACAACCGCATTGATCTTGCAGAACTTCTAATCAACACTTGTGCTACACTGCACAATCTATACCACACTGCACAACCTGTACCACAATGCACAGCATTTTTATCATCATCATATCATCATCATCACATAGAAAGCATAGCAACATAGTACACAATATTTTTACATGGAAACCCAAGTCATGGGGGGGAAACCATGGAATCCTTTTTAAAATAGTTTTCTAGAATTAAATGGAAGGAGGCAACAAACCCCTTATTACAAAGAGTTCAATTTTCCAGCTTCAACTGGAAGGAGGCTACAAACCCTTGATTTGCAGGCTACGACCTGAAGGAAGTTGCCACTCCCTAGTTTTTCGAATTCAACCGGAAGGAGGCTACGACCTCCTTTCCTTACCCCATCCCGCCACCCTGCTATGAAGATAGAAACTGTTGAACCACAACCGCATTGATCTTGCAGAACTTCTAATCAACACTTGTGCTACACTGCACAATCTATACCACACTGCACAACCTGTACCACAATGCACAGCATTTTTATCATCATCATATCATCATCATCACATAGAAAGCATAGCAACATAGTACACAATATTTTTACATGGAAACCCAAGTCATGGGGGGGAAACCATGGAATCCTTTTTAAAATAGTTTTCTAGAATTAAATGGAAGGAGGCAACAAACCCCTTATTACAAAGAGTTCAATTTTCCAGCTTCAACTGGAAGGAGGCTACAAACCCTTGATTTACAGGCTACGACCTGAAGGAAGTTGCCACTCCCTAGTTTTTCGAATTCAACCGGAAGGAGGCTACGACCTCCTTTCCTTACCCCATCCCGCCACCCTGCTATGAAGATAGAAACTGTTGAACCACAACCGCATTGATCTTGCAGAACTTCTAATCAACACTTGTGCTACACTGCACAATCTATACCACACTGCACAACCTGTACCACAATGCACAACCACTGCTGCTACTAACCACTGCTCATCATCTAATCACTACACATCAACCAATCACTGTCCACTGTATCACAATACTCATCAACCTGTACCAATTAATTCGTTTCTCACATCAACCAACTCACTCAATCTGATTATACACACCAAACTCAGTCCACCTGGTTCAAACCAACTGCTCATACAACTCATCCAATATGAGTCAAACCAACTACACATAAGGCAACTTGTGCCAATATTTCTCAATTGTACCAAGATGATTGTGTACCTGTGCCAAATCAATCATATATTTGTGTTAACCCAATCAAGTGCTCTGACTGTCAACCAACCCTTCTTACTTGGCCTATTTCATCAAGTAAAAGACACATTTGAGAAACCAAGACACTTCACATACTGTCAACCAAAATTTTTCCAAACACACTCAACTCAATTACACCACAACCAACCTCAATCATAGTTAAGGAATACTTGACAGTTAATCATGATATACTTCAACCAAATAACCCCAACCAATAAGATAAAATACTTAACCAACTATGTCAAACTCAATCAATATCATAAACTCTTAGACACAAAAGGATTTTTCACTCTACTCAAATCAAGTCAACAATTCAAACAAATATCATGAAAATAATCACTGACAACACTATCAAAGGTTGTCATTAACAATCCAACTCCACTTAGGTCAAAGACACAATGATCAACACTTGTAAAACTAGTTTTCAAAGAAAACATTTAGGTTGATCAAATAAATAACTCACAATATATAATACTTACATGTCAAATTCTCATTCAATACTATACTTATACAACAATCAAGATAAACACCAAGATCTATGCCAACAACATCCAAGATAATCATCAAGATCTATATCAATATCACATCAAGATATAGGCAAAGAAAACCATCACCATAGCCTCCATAACATATTGAATTACTTTAAAGAGATATACCATTATATAGCCTCACATACTAAGATCAAAGATGAACTCTATCCATGAGAGGCATGTGCCATTACAAGAGAAAACATGAAGCATGAACCATACCTTATTGAAGATAACACGATGGAGAAAAAGTAGAAAACCCAAAAGAAACTCTATATCCTGTCATCACACAGCCCTCATAACACGCTTTCCAACGAGCCAATTTTTTTTTAATTCCAATTCCGTATGAGAAAGTTATGTCAATTTTTTTGAAGATGCCCATAAAATTTTCTGTCACAAAATTTCACACTTTTCTCCAAAATGTGCGAAATTCCTAAGAGAATTGATGATGAAAAAATAGAATGTTTGATATTTTATTTATATGTGTTGTGGAGAAAAAATATTATCTTGAGCTGACATGCAATTCAAAATTACAAATAATTAAATTCTCTTTTACCCTTAAATTCTTCAATTTGTATAGGACATCAAAAACCCCACACATGAGGGTGTCAAAAACCATACCACCAACTACAAGAGTTTCAAAGTATTCTTCAAAGTCTTCTTCAACATATCAAGGAACATATGTGGGATCTACCTCCATCTACATCCCAATAGCCATATAACCACAAATAGGACCATACATCATCATGGTTCAAGGTCTCCATATCATTAAAAACATATCCAATGGTTCCACTATATATCTTCGTCACTATAAGAGTACCAACACACCAAAAGAGGGGTACAATGACCTCACCACTAGTTTGCAACACCTTATGGGCTTTATATGCATGATCATAAGGATACTACATGGCAATGGCCATATAGCATCACAGGGACATCAAAACATTTATGTGGGTTCAAGACTTAAACTTTCAAGGACACCAAGGACCCCATAAGAATGGGTTCCAATATACCACCATTAGTGTGGGTTCCAACACCTAAGTCTCCACATGTAAGAGGATCAAGATCTAATATTGTGGACTCAAGGGCCCCACAAGAACTTAACAACCTCAAGACCATCCAATGCAAGCAATGGGATTCACCATCAACACCTCAAAGACTTTACACACATGAGCCACATCATCCATCCAACAACCAATCAAGAGACTTAAACAAGTACAAGCATCACAAGCAGCACAAATACTAGTAACCAAATATCAACCATGAGTAAGGAACTCGAAAATGGACTCAAATGGGCCCAAGATACAACTTAGGGGCACTTAAGCAAGTCAATGGGTAACCAGGGATTTTGTCATTGTTCCAAGGTCTCCAAGGGCTTCAAGCTTGGGCTTGGATAAGGTCAAAAGGGCTCCTCTTGCACAAACAACCACAAATTAAACACTAACCCTCATGGGCTCCACAAGGGGCACCAAGGACTCAATAGTTGGCATCAATGACCATACACTATTGGCATCAATGACAAATTAATCAACATCAATATCGGGTAAAAGAGATCTGGTTAATGCACCACTATGCACATGGTTCGTAGAGCAATGATAATATAAAGAAATTTTTTCATAATTTATGAATAAACATGTTTAGGCCTATTTTTTATGATGTCATTATAGAATGACCGTAAGTTGGCCTTGGATCTGACAATCTAAATTCAATCAATACCTAGGATATGATTATCCTAGAAATGGGCCCCATAGCTGTAAAATCTCACAAACTCAAGGGTGAACTCAAAAATTCTTGAGATGACAAGATATCCTTACAATGAGGCATGGATGACTAGTTTTTCCTATGGCATTTTCAATTATATTCTCATCACATGATAAATGATAAATTTACATATCTACATATCTGAGCACTGTTATTTTTGATAAATGTATATATCTGAATAATTTCCATTTGTTAGTTAGTATTTCTTTTTCTTGCAAAAATCACAACAACTTGATTGAAATTTTATTACTTTATTTTTGAAATTACTTAGTTTTCTTGTATGGCTTGGGAACATGCCATATATTTGGTTTGGGGGAGGATTAGATTGTCTGTCTTTATTTTTCTAATATTACTTATAAAAAACTCATTTTTTTGCCAAATGACAAAGTGTTTGCAGGATAATGCAAACATCGAATCTGGTCTTAAAATCCTAGATGAATAAGGGAGAGTGCAATTAAAAGATCAAGAGAATTGTCCCATATGAATTTCTTGTGGACTGGAAGCCTAGGGAAATCCATGATTAGCAGCAATTTGATCCGGCAAAGCTTATTTTTATAGAAATCTGTACAAAGGACCATACAAAGAACCATATTAAGGGTTGAAAGATGATCCGAATAACAACTGTGATATTTTAGCACCTATGGTTAAGTGTTAGCTCAATTTTTCATTTGGGAAAAAAGTTAAAATTTGGTTGAGTCATACTATTAAAGTCACATCCACAAGGGAACTATAACTAATCTCGATCCATGATGTAGTATGGTTTAGATCTAATACGATCTCGTCTTACTTCCATATGGGTGTGATTTGACCTTAGGGTACTTCCAAATCATCATTACGCTGCCATCACTCCCATCCTATTATCCACTCGCATGCATAAGCTATCAAATAGTCAACCCTCTTGTTAAATCAAGGTTATGGTTATGAATATGGTTTATACATTCATATTAAGTTAAAACGTTCAACCTATCCAAAGTTTACTTTGGACATGGTTTAACTAACTAAAACCTTATAGACTCATTAAAATACGAAGCTTTGATGGCACATGTTTCAAATATTGCCATAAATAGCATGATCATCCAAATGTGCCGAGCTATTTGCATGACCATTCAAGAGGCATGTTTTAAATCAACGCTGTGTGAACCTCTTTCCATTTCTTTTCACTGACTGTTACCACTGTAGAGTTTGTTAGCCATCTTTCCTCCATACTCCCTGCAAACTCTGTATCCTAGTCTCTGCTTAACCATGCTGAGCCGCTTTGAACCTGAGAGCTACCAAGACTTATTCTAGTTGCCAGAGTTTAGAGAATGACAAGAATTCTTTTTTCGGGCTCGTTGGAACCCGTTTCTTCATCTTCTACAAGGGTACGATGAAGAAATCTCACCGCTTTTTGCGATGAGGTTCAATGGAAAGAAGGAAAGGGTTGGCCATCTTGTCTTCCTAGTCACTGAAGAATCAATCGCGTGCACAACCAAGCTTCCACGAGAAGGCGTTCTATGGCACAAGCATTGGTTTGTACCACGGGCATCTCATAACTTTTCCCTTAAACCTGAGTTTTGACATGTGACGGGAAGAAAAGGTTTTCATCGTGAATGGATAAAACCTGAGTACCTTAATCATTTGACGGCCATCATCCATTTGATTACTTGTGAAGGTAATATTAGCGTCTTTAAGTCCTGTCATCTCCATTTGTTAGCTCATTTCATTGATCATTAGAAATATCTCAATTTCCCTTATTATTTTCTAAGGAGCTTGGAAAATATGTCGAACTAGGTTAGAAAGAATACTATTAACCCTAAGGGCAGCTTATACCATCATAGTTTGATCAAGCTCTTAATCCTAGATCATCTTAGAGAGAAAAGTCAACCTTGGTATACCTTCATGTTTAAAGTTCTTAACCCCCATTTGAATATACAAAAACATCCTCGATACCTTCATAATAAAGAATCTAGTCCATCCCCATCATCAGAGAAGAAAATCCCCAATGTTGTTCATCTTGATGATGACACATCGGAGATGAGTCCGTCCACTCGCTCTAACCCTGTTATTCTTGTATCTGCTGAATTTATACCCCTGCCACGACCTTGCACTAGAGTCAAAAAGACAAAATTGGTTCAGTCTATGTTTCAACCCACTATCCAGAAAAGTCATTCAGATAGTGTTCCCAAAATAGGAAAACCCAACACTACCTCACCTCTGATTTCCTTGGCTAGCGTTTCAGCTGAAATGCTTGAAGATGATGATCATGAGACCATCCCTGTACCCGCTCATGAAATTTTTTCTATGCCTGTTCAGGATTTGGGTCCTGAAATACAAATTCTGACTATTGATCTTGAAGTTCCATCCAAGGAGATGAGTCCCTCACAAGAGCTTAAGAAACCTACAAAGCCATCTACTCCACATCAGCCAACGGTAGATCAATTGACTTAGGAATTGGCTCAATCAGTTAGCTGAAATAAAGAGTATTCTAAGATGATCACAAGTCTTTGGAAAGAGAACAAATATTTGCGCTTGAAGGTTAAGACCATCTTAGAACTGAACAAGGCCATCAATTTGTCTCATAGAACTCAACAGGAGAGGCGTGCTATCTTGAAATCATAGGTTCAAAAATTGAAGTTTAAAACCCCTTCTTCATCTACCAAGTCGAAGGCAGAGCTGCTAACGTAGCTCAGCCTTCTTCCTGATTTAATTCTCTTTGTGCTCAGTGGGACCTGGAATTTCTTTGGTTTGGGGGGATGTTGATCCTAGTTTTGTCATCATTTTTCGGCTAATAATTTACATGTTTCACATATGTTTTGTCACCTTTTGCATGTTTTATGTCATGCAGTTCACTATTCAGCACCAGGTACGACTATTATTTGGGTTTATGCAAATTATAATTTATTTCTATTATTTCACAATTTTATAGGTTAAATCTGATGATATTTGATGATATGCTAACATCTGAAAATGTTATTACAGATCTTAGTCTTCGATGAGCCAACAAACAGACCAAGCATCCATTCTAGATATGCGTAGAGCATATCCAGCTCACTGCACAGCTCGTCATTCAGTATGTTGAGCTAATCGTGCGCTGGTACTGATAGATTCCTAAGCGTTAAAGTATGGAATGACCTATAAACTGCTTGTTGTCCATGCACCAGAGTGATAGCACGAACCCCCTTCTGGAATATCACTCGCATGATGTCTCTACATGAAACCTTGACACCAGCCATGCTGAAGCAGAGCTTGTATGCCACATCACGCACCATAGAAGAACCATCTCGCAAAGAAGGAGGAAAATGTTATGTGTTGGTTATTCCTTTAGTTATCTGTCATAATGGTTGACTCATGTTAAGAGAAGTTGACCACTGAAAGGTTTGACTTGCTTGCCCTTTGTAAAATGCTATATATACAAACGATGCTATGCGAGAAGAGTTAATAGATTTTAGACATTTTATACATGTAATCAATCGGTTCCAGAAACTCTGTAATAATTTTCTTCAATTTAATGGAAGTTCTACTTATGATGTGCATGATCGTGTCTTAGTAGAGTTGAGCTAGTTATCACTTTGATTGCTGGGAGGGCTGCTCATCAGCCAGAGCTTTCTATTCCTGTGTATTTTCATTCTTCCCTTTTTGCAATTAGCATAGTTTCATTTGTAATTTGTTTATGCAATTTAGTTACTGAAATTGTTCATGTTATTCATTTCCTATAGCATAGATTACACTTTGATATTATGTTGTTAATGTAGTTTCCTTACATGAGTTAAGCAACCGGTTGCGCACAAAATTGCTTTCAATTTCCATTTCAAGTCTTTTCAGTTTCTTGCTTGGTTTATGTTGAAAGAATAGAGTGCTTTGATTCAATTACATAGATTCAATTCTGTCCCTTTCCATTTTGTTATGAATTCAGTTAGTTATATTACAGTTTGTTTAATAAATAGATAATGATGTTTTTAATTATGAATTGAGTTTAAGTTACTTTATAGATTGAATTTAATCATTAGACAGGTTTAATTTTTGTTCTTTACATTTCGTTATCATGTGCATGGATCAGCTTATCTCAAAATCATTTAGATTACTTATTTCTTGACATTTTAGTTCTTTTTGTATGCAGACTACCATTCAGACAACCTGTTCTGCTTGCCATCCAGACCTTTGCTCCAGTTTTTTATCGAGCCTTTCATTCAGCCCTTAGTATTTTTAATATGTTTTTAGGCCTGTTTCTTTAGCTTTCTGATTCTGTTCTGATAGTGGTAGTTAGACAATGGTTGTGTTTCTTCTTAAAGCCTTAGATGAGACTATTTAAAATATTTGTTAAGTTTTATTCCTATTTCTTTCTTCTTTTCACCCTATGTTTAGAATTATGTCATGCGTTTCGGTTTACTGTATTGCTTTGTAGTTATATCTTTGGCTAGAATTGATTTCATTCTTTCTTTTTATATATAGTTTAGAATTAAATATGTCAATATTAGGGAAATATGTTATTACCTTGAAAATTGATCATAAGTAGTAGGATTTGTCCCTTCCAATTCGGTGGTTAGCTAAGAGACCTATATAATAGGATTTAAAATCCTCTTTATTAAGTTTTCTACTTGTTTATAAGTTATGTCTACCTTCTTGTAGTATTGTTCTATCTTTTGCAGTTAGGAGTTATTTGCTTATAAATCATCATGTTTACTATCACTTGCAATTGGACGTTTCTTAGTCTATACATCTTTGTAGAGGTTAAGTTAGATTTAATTCCCTTTAGTTTCTTCACTTCCTTTGAAAGTCACTTTGATACTTCTCCTACTCCTGTTCCAGAATAACCCAGGAGAATGGATCTAGATAGCTTAGTTTAAGTCATTATGTACATCCGATAGTTGCACGTATAGTTTTTCTTAGAAAGCATATCCAGTTGTTGTAATTTTGTGCAGTTAGTCTTTAAAGTTGTTTAGCTATAAAATAGATATTCTTATAGAGAATAGTTTATTGTCATAGAATAGCATTGTCTATATCTTTACCTTATAGTAATTGTTTATAGAGTAGAGTAGTATAACTTGATACCACTCTGGTCGAGTACTCTGTTCCAGTTCAATTACCTTGATAGTTGAATTCTTAAGAGTTTGACTCAGTTTTTCATTTTGAAAGATCTTTCAATATTTTGTTTGTTAAAATATTCCCATGACACCCTAGGAACCCCTCTACCTTCACATATACTTTGTGTCAACTCTAAGATTAGCAAACCTAGTCAATAATTAAATATTAGGTGAATTAATCAAGACGATATTTTACCCAACATTTTGGCGCCATTGCCTGGGAGTTGTTATATAAGGTAGAATAGATATAGGCTGGTGGCGAGGGAGCAAGAAGATGAGAGGTAAGGACCTGCGCATCTGTTATAAGAGCCGCCCCCAAATCCAGTAGTAGTAGTAGCATAGGTTTCAATTTAGTTTTTATGAACAAACCTAGAAATTCTTAGGGTAGATTTGTTAAGATGGTAAAATTTTGTTAAAAATCTTATTAATTTTTACAGGGGACATAATACCCCATCCATTAACTCAGTGGAAAGGAATAAAAAGAAAACACCTATAGGAAGTAGTTATGATGGGAACATAAAGAGACTCTTTCAGGAGATATTACAGGGGAAGCCATAGAAAGAGAAGAAATCCTGGTAGGAGGTCTCGAGGGCCTCATTTCTGATGAAGTTCAAAGGGACTAACCATTGGGAACCCTTAAACCTTCCACTAGTCACAAAACCAAATGATACAAATTTTTCACTAATAGGGGATGACAAGAATGACCAGACCCAGGTTATGCCCAAGGTAGCGATAAGCTTGAACCCCAGCAGTAACGTGTCCACACCTCCCTGCACTACTCCACTAACAGGTAGAAAAGTGCATTCTATGTCGACTTGTCCAACGTTCCAGCAACAGTCTAGTATTAGAACACCATTTGGAGGAAGAAGGCCTAGAATGGTGGGCAACGAGATGAAGCTACCAATATTCCATGGAAACGAGACCAATGACCCAAAGCAGTACTGGTCCTTGTGTGAAGCAATCTAGACTTCCAGACAGATTATGGATAATGATATCAAGAAAATCTAGTTGGAGACCACCCTTAGGGGTCGTGCACTTGACTGGTACATGAGATTCATGTAGGTTCCTCAGGGGACTGCGGTGAAAGCACTGAATGAGATCTAGGAAGGGATATTCGAGGAATTTAAGAAACCCAAATCTAAGGCCCATTATATTACAAAAATCAAGGACATCAAGCAGTTTTCGAATGAAACTGTTTGGGATTTTAATCAACGGTTTAAGACGTTGATGGGCCGAGTCAAATTCAAAATGAGCGATGTTCAACATAAAGATAGGTTCATCGCTGCACTGGTCTCACACATCAAACAATTGTTAATGCAACAAAATATTGCGACACAGAGCGAGGCTTTGGAGATCGCAATGAAGTTAGAAGCTTATCCTATTGGGGAGACTGTAGTTGGCATGAACCAGATTTAGGCACAACTAGAAAATTTGACACTATAGCTGCAAGATATCAAGAAGGAAAAAGAATAACATGATGAACTTTGGTGCATATGGTGTCATGTGGATGGACACACCAAGGACACATGTCCGAATTTCTGAAATTATTTTCTCTCAAAAGCATCGAACCCCTTCAGTTGCGCTAATGTGCCATGGTGTCACGTATGTCAGGTATATGGGCATCGACATGAAAACTGTAGCTACATGCATAATATTTTTACAAAGGAAGAAAGTTTGTATTGCACCTATTGTCGATCAATGGGGCACAAGGATAAAGACTGTTGAGCTTATGACTTGTTTCAAGAGAAAACATATGATTCATACTTTGTGAAGGGCGAGGATCCCCATGTGATCCAGTAGTCGCAAATGGTGCAACCAACATCCCAGGTGCAGTATACACCACCTCCACAAATATAGTTTATTTCGTTGCAGTCGCAGCCGCAGTTCGCACTGCAGCCGCAGTGTTATCTCCCAATATAATTTATTTTTTGTATGAAGAATTTAATTCACACAATCAGGAATATGAATGTCACTAATAGTTTGAAATCCTCTATGGTTGATAAAAATTTCACTAAGTTGTAGTGTTGGTGGCTTGGGCGAGGATCAGAACATCTCATTAGCCACTAACAGACTTACAGACTACAGCTTTCGTGGTCAGATTAAAACTTCGACGATTGGAGGTTCTAAGGACTAACCATCGACAAGATAGTTTAATAAGGAACCGCAATGGCGGGATACAAAAGGACTAAAGATTGGCAAAGTTTAGAACTGAGTTCCCCCATAGTGTCAACGGCACAGAAGACTAAAGCTCTGATCAATGAAAAGAAGCATTCCAATAGCGTGAAAAATAGAAAATTATCGACAGTCGGAAGAACTAAAGACAATGAAGCGACGAGCTAGTTCACTAAGGAGCTGTAATGGCGGAAGGAAGACAGGCTAAGGCTTCTGCGACCAGATGAAAAATTCAGTGATCGAAAGATAGACAGACTTCGGATTGGCAAGTTTACAACGAAGCTCCTCCGTGGTGTCGACGACACAAAAGACTAAAGCTCTGATCAATGAAAAGAAGCATTCTGATAGCACAAACAATAGAAAATCATCGGTGGTCGAAAGAATTAAAGACAATGGAGTGGTGAGTTAGTCCACTAAGGAGCTGGAATGGCGGAAGACATACAACCTACGGATCGACGATTTTACAACGAAGCCCCTCCACAGTGTTGGCGGCACAGGGGACTAAAGCTCCCATTCAAACTTCTACTGACCTCCGATAGAAATAAAGAGAAATCACCGAAAGTCAAGCATATAAAGTTTTGAAAAAGAAAAACAACAGAGATAACACGCATCGACGAGTAGCAAGACTATCCATTGGTGACATAGAAGACTAATTCCCTCATCCCTTCATTAATCAACTTCCAGTAGAAATAAATTCAGTTCGTTTCACCTCTGAAACTGTGGCAGTGTTCAGAAAAAAGGTTTTGATGCATTAGTTATCACAGCTCCCGATCCCCAATGAGCTAATGATGAAGAGCACCAGCGTTGACATTTGGAGCGCTGATGGGCTAAAGGAAAAAGCTTCCGATCGCCAATAAATAAGTCATCACGATGCTAGTGATTTAAGGAGATGAAACTGCGGCAGTGTTAAAACTTGTGGTGCCAATGGACTAGAAGACAAAGCTTCCGATCGGCGATAAGGTAGAAATTTCCAGTGGATTAAAACAAGAAATGTCACTTCAGATTAACTGCTGAAACACTGGCTGTCGATGGCAATTTCAGACTGAACCAGCAATGACGATTATCAATGACCACTTCAGCTATTAAAAGCTCGCTCAGTGAACTAGATATTCATGGTAGATAAACAAATAGTTAATAAGGGTTTGAAGCCCTAATATGGAAAAACTGTCACTTTCAATTATTTTTGTGTAAACAAATCGGATTTTCAGGATTTGTGATTATTGTAGAAGGCTATAAAGCCCATGACTGATTTTATAATAAGGGTTCAACTTTGGGGATTTATGAGCCAATAATACTTTCAAGCTTCTCATTTTACGTGTTCATGGTATAAGCTCTTTTGTTGTGATATGTTCATCCATCATCTCTTTATTTACTGTGTTTATGCCTGAATGTGCATTTAGGTCAATTTCAGATTTATGAAAAATACGATAGCTGTCATCCTATTGGTCTATTAGTGATATTTGATTTATAAATACCATCCTCATTAGGATTTATCCATTTATATGCATGTGTTATGTGTGTAAGTCTGCCAGCCTGGTGAGTTCTCCATCTCTACACCTTATAGTCGAATTTTTGAGCAAATTGCAAGTAAAAGCCTTGTTAACGAGTGAGTCTTATGCATGCCTTGAGAGTGAAAAGGTTACATAGGTCGACTTACTTGACCCATATCTGAAAGCCATAAAAAACATTGTAAGTTACTAGGCATCCTCGAGCTACAACCTAGAGGAGTTTCCTGGAGTGATAACACTTGGATTTGGCTTGGATTGTTGGATGGAACATTGCAGCGTTAAGGATAGGTTTTGATGTTCCTTCTCATTGTAATTCTATGTATGTCCTTGATTACATTAATACAAATCTCTTTCCATAAATGTTATTGTGTTGATAATTTTTAGAACTTTCTTCCTTAATTGTTAGCTTAGATAAATTATATGTTTGGATATGGATATGATGTTTGCTTGTTTCCACTTGCTTGACAGGGTTTTGCAGCTGAAGATTTGAATATTTTGGAGCTTGGACCAACAAAGGGAGAGGAAGATTTGCATATTGCAGGTAAGCGATCTATATGTTACTTTGCATTTCCATTTGATGCAGGAAAGTAGGTTGTATTCTGTATTTGATCGGTGGCTGACACAAGTGGAGGAGAACCTATGGCTTGCCAAGCAGTAGAGGATATAATGCTAACAAAATCCCCTTCATCAATGATAGTGTGGAGTATACTCTTAGTGGTAATTTGCACAAATATCTGGAAAGGAAAACTTGAATAAAGATGATATTCTATTAGGTTACTCCAGTAAAAGGAAATAACCTCACTACTTGGAGAGGGTTCTGTCGAAAGAGACTGTTGATGTATTTGTAACTTCAGAATGTATTCATCCATATATCTTATGTATTGTACGCCGATGTTTATTTTGGGATATGTTTGTAATGTAATTAAGTCATGTCATACCCTGATGTTTATTCCTGGAAGTTTCTATAATGAGAAAGTCATGTCAAGTCATTGTGGGTAACCCTCCTATTGGTCAAGGGTTAAAGTCCCCATAGTTGTGTGGCCCTAGGGTTATTAGAATATCCTAGTGAATTCGACCCTAGGTGAGTCATTGTAAGTTGGGGAAAAAGTCCCCACCATTGTGTTACCCTCCTATTGGTCGAAGGAGGCAAAGTTCCCACAAGTTGTGGGGAACTACGCTTATTAAACACTCCTAGAGATGTCGGCTCTAGTAATTAATTGTTAAGTGAGGCCGAAATGTTGGAGTGGGTTCCAAGTGAACGGAAGAATATAAATAGAGAATGAGTCTCTCTATTTACAACACACACTCACTCATTGGGGTGCATGAGTGAGAGAGGAGAAGCTCTCTCAGTGAGAAAGAGAGAGAGAGAGAGAGACAGAAGCTATG
Organism: Pseudotsuga menziesii; assembly: GCA_001517045.1. NCBI lineage: Eukaryota > Viridiplantae > Streptophyta > Pinopsida > Pinales > Pinaceae > Pseudotsuga > Pseudotsuga menziesii. Next base: position 938,271 of record LPNX011061594.1, on the reverse strand, counting down.
GAGATCATCTTTATGTTTTCGAGTTTTACTTCTAGTGCTGATTCTATCTCTGAGGAAGTTGCAAGGTTTTCACCATTTATGGTTTCCCTGAGGATAAACACTATGTTCATTGTCTCTTGTGTTTGGTTGTTGTGCTTGTTATTCTCTCAGTTAAATATATTAATGTTATTCTAGCTTAATGATAAAAATCTAACATGGTATCAGAGCTAACCTAAGAAGAAGACACTGTGCAACTACAGAAGCAGAATTCGATTCTGAGCATTTTCAGTTTTCGGTGCGAAAATTAGGGATTTCTATAGAAGATGAATTTTTGAGTGAGCCTGGAATAGGATTTATCTCCTCATAAAAACCTAAGTTTAGAGACCTGGATCAATATTTTTGGTTGGGTGGAACTCTAGAGAAGTCAAACCCTAGTTTGACCCCGAGCTAGAAAAACCCTAAATACTAAAACTGCTATGTTTTGGTACATTCGGTATATCCCAAGATTGGAGAAGTCTCAAGAGAGAAACATTGCAAAGACCAAATATCAAATCCTGATATACACTGTGTCCAAAATTCAGCCTCATATTCGCTATATTCTGGGAGATGTGATCCCTCCAAGTTAAGGTTCCGGCCTCTTCCAGAATTCATCCATAAACAGGACACCTGGGGAGAATTTCTATATAATTGGAGAAAAAGTTCCAAATGAAATTTATGAAGATGTTCCAGAAAGGGAACATACTTTAATTTCTGTGCTCTGAGATTAAGACTCAGAAGATGAACCAGTGACACGTGGCAATCTATACAACTTCGCTGTTTTGAACAGTCCTGTAACAGGTCACCTTAGGAAAACACTCATAAGTCCCAATTGGTGAAACCAATTCTGATTAAACCTATGGTGTTGGATCAGGGACATGCAAGGATACCTCAGTGAAAAGTTTCAAACATATAGGGGTAGTAACTTTAGAGATATCACAGAAATAGTAACAGGCATTTCTGCAGGAGAAATTGGAAAACTAGGGCTTCCTGTTTCGGGAGCTTCCCTCCACTATTTTAAGAAAAGGATTACATTGGACAGATCCATTTGAAGAGATATATCCTTCTATACAATCAGATCTAAAATATTCCAAGTTTTTAAAATTAGGGTTTCTCTAACAAACCCTATATCAGCCAGCTCCAGAACCAGGACGAATACCTCAAATCGGTAAGATCTAATCTTTTGCTATTTTCATTTGAGGTTCTCATTTCAAAATGATCTATCACGATAGCTTGATGATAAGCTTGGTGAAGTTAAAAACTTCCAAGCATGGAAGTATATGATCTCTCTGAAGAAAATGAATTGGACACCTACATGAGTAGACAGGTTTCAGTTCTAGAGGGAGATGAGGCTAGAAGCCTTACACAAGGAGAACTTGGTAAAGGCCAAGAAGATCATTGTTGATTCAATCACGGATCAAATTTTACCACAAGTTTCTTTCCTAAAGACACCAAAGATGTTTGATTCCTTGACCAAGCTATTTTAAGGGAAGAACATAAATCAAAATATGACCTTAAGAAACCAATTGAACAATGTGAAGATCCAGAATGCAGAGACCATGCAGTCATACTTTACAAGGGTCTCTCAAATCAAAGAACAACTTGAAGCAGTAAAACAAGAAGTGAAGAATGCAGAAGTGGTGATAGCCACCTTGAATGGCCACCCAGGATCATGGGATTCATTCATGCGAGGAATGTGTGCTAGAATGAAGTGATTACTTTCAGTAGACTCTGGGAAGAAGAAGAAGCTCGACTCATAATAAGAGAAGAGAAGATGTGAGCATCTGAATATCTAGATCTCACCATCAAAATAAGATCCCTTAAGCGATGAGGAATATGAAGAAATCAACTCTTGAAGAACATCGTATCCATCTTAGCATTTGGATAAGAAATGATGCTATTATGAATGAAGAATACGATGAAGTTGAAGGCTCAAGAAGGAGTCTACCCATGAAACAAATAAAGATAAGCATTCAATTGTCATTTCATGATATTGTTTTATTATGCATTTGTTTATATTTAGTTGATGTATTATGCATGATAGAATGTTTTCATTAATGACAGTATACTACTAGTATGCATATGATGGGTAAGTAGCTCATGATTCTATACAACTCTCCATTGCTACTTATCTAGAATGAAACCTCTTTGTTGACATATTGGATTAGTTCACAATCTCAATGTTGTCCTGGTAGAGATGGAAGGAATCTAGAAACGTTTCTGTGAGATATGGATGAATGTTGTATTGGCTAAAGTAGTTGCATAATCATATATTTATGCATAAGAATTTTCCAGTATGGACATTCCTTATGAAATGTTTCTAACCATACAAATGCATTTGACTTGTAGGAAAGATCCCATACATAATCGGATACAAGCAAAGAAGGATGAGACTTGTTCCGAAGAACAAGTGACGACATTTCAAAATGAAAAATAATATGATGAATGCAGCGATATCATTGATGCAGAACCTTCCAAGAACAAAGGGAAGATCAGTTCAAGAAGAATGATGTCTAGGATGCAGTATCGATACGTGAAAAGAAATTCGTAGTTCCATCATGTAGCATATGGAAACATCATGGGATACAAGGCATAGAATACAAAGAGACATTTGCAGTCAAAGATAGAGGATCTTGGTATCCAGGGATCCTAGATGGATACATAGAATATTAGTAACATAAGAAGCTACTTGTCACTCCGGTACAAAATGTTTCAGTGCATAGAGTATGGAAGACAGAGGGAGTGACTACAGAAGATCCTGAGGTTTGACATGGTACAACATGATGGATAGATTACTAATGACAGTAGGCTTTACCGAGAGTAAAGTGGATTCCAACCTTTGCTTCAAGGTTGAAGGCAGAATACCAGTGATGCTCTTGTTATGTGTCGATGCAATACGTTCTAGGCATGGAGGTGTGGTCAAGGGAAGTATGCAGTAGAGATCCTGAAGAGGTTCAGGATGATGGACTGTAAGGCCATGACCACACCTATGGCATCGAACCTGAAGCTATTTGAGTGTTGCTTCACTAGAGACAGTTGATACCACGATGTATCATCAGATGATTTGTTCCTTGATGTACCTGACGGATATGAGACCAAATACTTTCTTTGTTGTGAACACATTGAGACATGTTCACTTGATGGCTGCAAGTATGATACGAATCAGAAGATTAACCTGGAAGGTTATACGAATTCAGATTGGGTAGTGCCATTGATAGGAAGAGCACTTTGGGGTGCTTCTTTAGTGTGAGATCATGTGTGATCTCTTGGTTGGTAGGATGGAGTCCCGCATGGCACTGAGTACAGTCGAGGCAAAAGATGTTGCCACTTGCTCTTCGGGAGGTAGTATGTTTCTTTTGAAAACTACTATTTGATTTGATTGATCTAACTTGAATTTTTGGTATGATGTAGAGAGGAGTAGTGAAGCTCCAGTTTGTGATACAGAACGAGATCTCTTGAAAGAGGGAGTTATAGCATAGTTTGGAGACAGGTTGTCTGAGAATAAATATTGGAAAAGCTCGTAGGTTTCTCAGATGTAAACATTCTTGTAGGTTGTCCTCAGATGTAATAGGTCCTGGTGAAGCTCGCAGGTTATCCTTGGACATAATCAGCCTTGATGTGGTTCTATGCTAGAAATGACCAAAGTGAATTTTGACTCCAGGGAGAAGCTTGGTGTTCTCCAGATCGAGGTTCCCTCCAAAGGGAAGTGATTATTTTGTGTGCCTTTATTACATGGTGATAGGATTGGTTCCTTCCATGGTCAAATGTAAGTTTTGTGCCCTTCTAACATGGTGAGAGGATTGGTTCCTTCCATGGTCGAATGTAAGAGCTGTGACATAGTGAGAGGATTGGTTCCTTCCATTGTCAGATGTATGTGATGATGCCACATCTAGCATGAAAAAGGGTTGGCTTTGTGAAGAGACATCTAGTATGAAAAATGAATAGCTCTGTGTGGAAGCCACATCCAGCATGAAAAAGGGCTGGCTCTATGAAGACACATCTAGTATGAAAAAGGACTAGCTCTATGTAGGTCCCACATCCAGCATGAAAAAGGGATGGCTCTGTGAAGACACATCTAGTATGAAAAAGGGCTAGCTCTATGAAGACTCATCTAGTATGAAAAAGGACTAGCTCTGAGTGGCTACCACATCAGGTATGAAAAAGGACCAGCTCTGTGAAGACTCATCTAGTATGAAAAAGGAATAGCTCTGAGTAGCTTCCATATCTAGTATGAAAAAGGACCAGCTCTGTGATGCCTCATCTAGTATGAAAAAGGACTAGCTCTGAGTAGCTGCCACATCTGGTATGAAAAAGGACCAGCTCTGTGATGCCTCATCTGGTATGAAAAAGGACCAGCTCTGTGAAGACTCATCTAGTATGAAAAAGGACTATATCTGAGTAGCTTCCACATTTGGTATGAAAAAGGACTAGCTCTGTGATGCCTCATCTAGTATGAAAAAGGACTAGCTCTGTGTAGGTCCCACATCCAGCATGAAAAAGGGATGGCTCTGTGAAGACACATCTAGTATGAAAAAGGACTAGCTCGGTGTAGGTTCCACATCTAGTATGAAAAAGGGCTAGCTCTATGAAGACTCATCTAGTATGAAAAAGAACTAGCTCTGAGTGGCTACCACATCAGGTATGAAAAAGGACCAGCTCTGTGAAGACTCATCTAGTATGAAAAAGGAATAGCTCTGAGTAGCTTCCATATCTAGTATGAAAAAGGACCAGCTCTGTGAAGACTCATCTAGTATGAAAAAGGAATAGCTCTGAGTAGCTTCCATATCTAGTATGAAAAAGGACCAACTCTGTGATGCCTCATCTAGTATGAAAAAGGACTAGCTCTGAGTAGCTGCCACATCTGGTATGAAAAAGGACCAGCTCTGTGATGCCTCATCTGGTATGAAAAAGGACTAGCTCTGAGTAGCTGCCACATCTGGTATGAAAAAGGACCAGCTCTGTGATGCCTCATCTGGTATGAAAAAGGACCAGCTCTATGAAGACTCATCTAGTATGAAAAAGGACTAGATCTGAGTAGCTTCCACATCTGGTATGAAAAAGGACTAGCTCTGTGATGTCTCATCTAGTATGAAAAAGGACCAGCTCTGTGATGCCTCATCTAGTATGAAAACGGACTATCTCTGTGATGATACATCCAGTATGAAAAAGGACTGGCTCTGTATAGGTTCCTAGGAAAAGAAGAATCAAGAGATAGCACCCGTGATGATGACCTAGTGATGATCCAGATCGAGTGATGATGATCCAGATCCAGTGATGATGATCCAACAGTGATGATCCAGATCAAGTGATGATCTAGATCCAATGATGATCCAGATCCAGTGATGATCCAAATCCAGTGATGATGTCTAGTGGTGAAGATGAAGATGACTTGAAGATGAATATGACTTGATGATGATCCGGATGATACAACAAAGAAGACTTGTGCTGATATATTGTGTCGAGAGAATACATTCCTAGTTAAGAGGGAGTGTTGATGTATTTGTAACTTCGAAATGTATTCATCCACATATCATATGTATTGTACCGTGATGTTTATTCCAGGATAGCCCTATAATGTAATTGAGTCATGTCATACCCTGATGTTTATTTCAAGAAGTTTCTATAATGAGAAATTCATGTCAAGTCATTGTGGGTAACCCTCCTATTGGTCAAGGGTTAAAGTCCCCACAGTTATGGGGCTCTAGGGTTATTAGACTATCCTAGTGAAGTCGACCCTAGGTGAGTCATTGTAAGTCAGGGAAATAGTCCCCACCATTGTGTTACCTTCCTATTGGTTGGAGGAGGCAAAGTCCCCACAAGTTGTGGGGCACTAGGGTTATTAGACACTCCTAGATATGTCGGATCTAGTAAGTAATTGTTAAGTGAGGCCGACATGTTGGAGTGGGTTCCAAGTGAACGAAGAATATAAATAGACAATGAGTCTCTCTATTTACAATACACACTCACTCATTGGGGCGCATGAGTGAGAGAGGAGAATGTCTCTCAGTGAGAGAGAGAGAGAGAGACACAGAAGCTATGGAGATCATCTTTATGTTTTTGGGTTTTAATTTTGGTGTTGATTCTATCTCTGAGGAAGTTGCGGGGTTTTCACCATTTATGTTTTCCCCGAGGATAAACACTGTGTTCATTGTCTCTTGTGTTTGATTGTTGTGCTTGTTATTCTCTCAGTTAAAGATCTTAATCTTATGCTAGCTTAATGATACAAATCTAACAGAGACAAAACTTCCTCTTCCATAGAACAATCAGAACTAACTACGAAAACTTCAGCTGGATGGTTTTCACTCTTGATTAGAAGAGAGGGAGAAGATGAAGACTGTGTCTAAGAGACTAATTCAATCTTAACACTCTCTAATGAAAGAGTGGGATTGGGTGGACATAAAATCGACTTGACCACATCAGTGGGATCGGGTAAGCGATTTGAAAGAGAGAAGAGGATTTGCATATTGTAGGTAAGCGATCTATCTGTTACTTTGCATTTCCATTTGATCCAAGAAAGTAGGTTGTATTCTGTATTTGATTTGTTCTAGATCCACTTGGACTAGGGAGATCTGGCTTGATTCCGATTGAGTAGATTTATCCGATAACATTATATTATTTTAATGTTTTTAAATTGTTTTCATTTAAAATTCCCTTTATATAGTTTACAAAAATCAATTTTTAAATATTTTGGGGAACTAATGACCTTTTAAAATTTTTGCAAGGATAAAAATGAATAGTATTGTCTATTGGGAATTTTGTTTTTTGACTTTTTCATACTTTTGAAAAATGGAAAAGGTCCTTGAGCGTTCATTTTGACACTTTGATCATGCTCCCTAAACCTAGTATGAAAGTTCTGAGTCTTTTTATTATTATTTTCAGGCTCGTAAAAATGCTTCATCATGAAAAGAAACCTAATGGATTCTTATTTAAACTCTTTTTAGACTCCTTAAATGTGAAAATATTGTCGAGTGAACTTGTCTTCTTCACGCTCGTAAAAGTACTTGAAGAGTCGTCTTTCCGACGATAGTTTATCTCTTTTTCAGATCAGATTGACTAGTTACAAAAAAGGACCCTTTGGAGTCTTCTTCCATCTTTGTTCAGACTATCTAAACATGAACGATACCAAGTTAACTTTCATTGGACTAGTTAAACCAAAGACTGAGAAACCCTCTTTTGGGAATGAACCCCTCCTTTTTCAGGTTCGTGAAATATATGATAATGGACTTGTCTTTACTAGACAAGCTACAACGAGTTTTTGTTACCCTCTTCAAACTTGTAAAAATGAAAAGAGGCACTCATCAATCATGATGGGGAAATTAAGGGAAGGGAACTAATTCATTTTGCAAATAAAATGGCAGTTTGTCGTCACCTTTGAACATGGCACTTGTCTACATTTGATTCAGTCAATTGGGTATTCAACTTGTCTCCGAGTTGATCCACTTTCTTGAGTCATGTCACTCCTTTGAGTCTTTCAAAGAATGCATTGTCCATTGTCGCATTGTGCTCTACCTCATCTAGTCAATGATGCCAAGTATTTTGTCATGCCACCCGATGTGCAAAGGGAATTTGAAATTTCACCTCTGCAGTCAAAACACCCTTTTTGTGTCAGTACCTTTGAGTCAATCTTATGGTTACATTATCTACAACATTCCAGAAATTTGTTTCGTGTTTTGAGTCATCGATGTGGGATTCATCATTGCCCTCCTTCGATGCGATTATTCCTGTCGACGTCAGCTCATCATCCAGGAATTAGTCTTAGAAACAAGTTTAGTACCTTGAGGTTTGCATTCCTTAATGAAATATTCTCTCACTCTCAACATAGGCTCACATCATTGACCTTTGATCGATAGACTCGACTGAGTGTTAGACATCAAATCATCTATTCACACTCAGGAGATTGTACTAGGGTACCTTGGGAATCATTGACATCAATGGTGATCTCTATCACACTTGTTAATGGTTCACATCATTGGATGGTAATCAAGTGGTTTCTACCATGTTTTACTTTAAACCATTGTAATCACATGGATATAATTGTGATTTGTGGAAGACGAGACGAAGACCTTGGGTATCTATTAAAAGAGATCATTGCTTTCCCCAGGTTGTGATGGAGTATATTGTATAAGTCCCAGCATGGATCCACATTTGTATGGTCATGGTTGTGCTCAAATTTTTGTTCATTTGACATAGATCTATAGTGTATTTCTGGTAACTATGTCCCAAGTTTGAGTCCTCTATCACATGGATCTAAGTTGTATTCTAGTAGCCATGTTTGTTAATCTCCCTCATGGATCTGACTTGTATTGGTATGCAGCCATGATGAGGACACATTTGGTCATGAGTCAAAAGTATTGATTTATTTTAGATGCTTGGTTTATTGTGATCTCCGATCAAGCGAATTCTTTCCTCAAAGTGATAAATTGCTCTTTCAAAGCTCTCACCCATCGTATCCCTCTAACCTCATGCTTTCGGGGGAATTATGTTACACATAAATCTCATCATCATCATGTGATGAGGTCCCAAACATCAATTATTTCCCTAATTCTTAAGTTGTAAAGTGAAAATACTGGCCTAGACTTCAATCTTGCATATTAAAGTCCAGCACCACTTCTGTCCTTAAGGCAAGGGGCGTTACCTTCTTCAGTAACGCCTACCATCCCTTGACAGTAGGAATTTCAACCACCTTTTTATATTGTTCAAGGTGCATTTATGCCCTATCATCGCTCTGTCATAGTGGAGGAGAAGCAATGCCCTTAGTAAAAAGTAAAAAAGAGAGGATTCCATGAAACTTCTCGAAGGAAGACTTCATGGGACCCTTATCTCTACTCATGAGGACCACCTAGAATCAAGATCCATCCTTTTAGGATCTCCTATCCACTTCACCCACCATTTAATCAACCATTCTTATCCTCCTAATGCCTATAAAAGAAGGATAATACCCCATGGTTGAGAGAGAGAAAAGTTATGCTGTTGAATTGACATTCTAGCCAAATCAGTAGGGTGAGCATAGAAGGAGCAAGTTGGGATTTTGGGGACAAGGCATTGGAATGTGAAGGAGCAACACAACACTAAGGCGGAGGTTTTAATATTTCTTCTTCATCTTTAATGCAAATTTGGTTCCTTTCCCATAAAGTATGTCATGTTATAATCATGTATTTTATTGTTGGATTCCTTAGTCATTGACATAGAATTGTGGATTATATTCTAGAGATTTTTTATCTTGTTTTCCCATTTCATGCGATTGTGCAGGTATGTCCATGAAGAGCCATCACCATAGGAAACAAATAGACCACTCTATCAAAGGTACTCATTCCAGGTCTCCACAACTTCTAAGGAATTCTTCCATCTCTGTTGTAACTCATTTTTTTCTAGATCTAAACTATTCAGACTAGAGGAACAACTCTTGTCCGCAAGAGGTGCATTTTTCCTAGAAACACTCACATGGCTGATCCAGAAGAAGACATTTGAATCTCTATTTTTGAAAAAAAACTATCCTTCCATTCTATGCAAAAATTCTCTAGTCATTCTTCTATTACAAATTATGTGCATAGTTTACTGGTGATTGCTCCAGGAAAGGGAGAGGAATTTGATTTCTTTGTCTCTAATAATGTTGCTGGTGTGAAAATAAGTAATTATTTGGATATTTTGGAAATAATATCATATTTTAGGAGTGATCCATTCACTCTCATTGATCTAGAGCTTCCAACAAATTCCTACATGATTACATGCACCAATACTCAAGGTTTTGAAGAAGGACAAAACTGTGCATCTACCATCTCGGTGGAGCACACTTTTGGATCTGATATAAACCTATTTGCACATGATATGATATTATTTGGATATGATCTGATATTATTTTGTTCAGTTTTTAAGTTTCAAGAGCTTTCAGTAATGTTTGTAGCTGCTCTCATCAATTTTGGTGTGAAAAAAACAAGTACTGTAAGTCTCCTTCAAAATTGTTGTTGGGGATTTGATTTCACTTTACAATTTTGGATCTGATATGAAACTATTTGGATCTGATTTATTTTATGATATGATAATATTTGGTTCAGGTTTTAATATTCAAGAGATTTCAGTATTACTTGTAACTGGTTTCATCAATTTTGGTGTGACAAATCAAGCACCGCAAGTCTCCTTCAATTTTGATGTTGAGGATTCAATGTTAGTTCTCTCTTATGAGTTTGATGATATCCGATTTTGTGAATTATTGGTTATTTATGAAGATATATCATATTATGGAGCTCAATCATCCGCTATCCACATTCCCAGGGCTTCTCTACCTATCTATTTGATCACATGCTCATCTCCTCAATGAACTAGTAAAGTTGGAGACATTCTGCATCCACCTGGACACTTGCTCCTAACACTTGGGGCTGATTCTACCTCACATGGTTTGATGTTAAAGGCTGAAATATATCAGTTTATTGGGTGTTCCTCACATGGTTTGAATTCTCTAGCACCTTTTCTCTCTCATCAGTTGATTTCAGTTGCTCTAGATGGGTTTAGTTTTCACCGTGCAGTTGTTTATATTTCTGATTCAATTGAGCACATGGAAGATTCCTCCAGACATAAGAAATTGTTTGGATTCAAATGTTCACATGCATAGATTTAGGATGCTGCTACACAGAAGAACCAGAATACTGCATTACTGCTGCAAATTGCAGCAAAATATTTTGCAAGTTTTTAACTTATATTTCTNTTGGGGGGGGGGGGGGTTTCCCATGAGGTTTTTCGCTATTTCCTTAGTTGTATTAAGAAGAATTATGTCTTTTAGATTGTATTTGGGTGACTTATGGCCTTGTTTCCAGTTCCCTTAGTTGTCCAAGTTAGGATTCAGGGGGGGTATTAGGATTATTAATCCTCCCTTGAACAAACTATCTATTTAGATTATTTAGCCTAACTTAGGAATATTTATTAATGAATTGTGTCCACTAGTACCATTGGGTCCACTTGGCCTAATGGGGCCACATGTAACAATTACTAGAGTGTGGGAAACATTGATATAGGTTAACTGACACTGATTTCACTTGCATGCATCATTTTAGGAGCCTCCTAGCCCAATCCCTACATTTTAGGAGCCACTGGGAGTCTCAGCACCACCCTCCTTCAGTTAGTTGGAGTTGGAACTAGTTAAGCTTACTTAGTTTCCATTTACATTCAGTTAGATCACAATAAATTCAGTTAGCACTAGTTATGCATGGATGCATGTGGGAAAGGCGTCCTTGCTAACCTACCACTTCAGTTACACTTAGTTAACTATTTATTACTGATTGTATTAGTTGGTTAGACATATGGAGTTGGCTATTTGGCCTCCGATATTGATTGAGAGTGACATGAGTTATCTAGTCAGTTAGCTACAATCACATCGAGTGGAGAGATTTGAATTCATCCCTAATTGATTCGAAATATTTTCCTATGTAAACTATTGTAACACTAGATTTAATTAATGACAATGATATTGTAATTAGCTGAGCTGTATTCATCCGTTTCCTGTGTGGTTTGTTTTGTTCAGTGTGTATATTCATTATCCTTTTACTGCAACAATAATATTTGAGTCATTGCTTGAATATCTAAATGGCACAACAATTTTAACACTCATGGGTGTAATAATCATGGGAGAAGTCGGTAAAATAGGTGAAAGAGATGGAGAAAAAGTGAGGATAGGTGTATGAATTTGGGGAGAAAGAATTGTAGAAATGGAAGGAATGTTTATTTGAGGAAGGTGAGAAGGAATGGATGTTGGTGTATTATGAGTTGATAATGGGGTGGAAATAATAGATGAAGTAATGGGAGAAGTAAAACTAGGTACATCAACTAGTACTGCGGGAATGCTAGTGGTAGCTTCAAGAATTGGTTTTAAATTTAATTTGGAAAAAGAAAAATGAGAAAATGATGAATCAAAAATATTTTCAGAAATCTAAGTGTTGGGAATAGAATATGTCATAGAGGTAAGTACATTTATAGGGCATGTATAAGTCCCACTCTCTTCCTTGAAGTCACTATGAATATCATGAATTTCAATTTCAGCTTGTGGTGGAGGTTCTACTTGCTAATTTGGAGGGATCTGCATGGGCACTTTCTCTTGAGGGGAAAGTTGAGATGGTGGTGATAGATGTTGTTCCCTTGCTATTTCTTGAGGTATATGTTGTGGATCAGCAGTTGGTGCTTCTTGTATTTGTACCTGTTAAAGAACAAGTTGAGTTTTATGCTTCTTGGGTTAAGGTTCAGCCTCCTCTGTCCATGTTTGCAGCTGAGAATCGAGCTTCTCAAGATTTCTCTTGAACTATGATCATTTATGAAGGGTATCCAACATCTATGAAGGTTGGGTTCTCATAGGATTTTCCAAAACAACCTTACCTTTATCCTTTTACTGAGCAACAAGGGCGACAGAAGAGCTTGTTTCTTGATCTTTTGCTTCCTTCTCTATGTTCTGCCTCTGAAGTTTCTCCTCTATGGACAACTTTACCTCTTTGAAGTGGAGGGTTGAACCATTGACGTCCTTTAAATACTTGAAGACATGATATTTCACATCCAGATCAACAATATTGCTCAATGCTTCTTTAAAATCCATAGCTGCTTTGTAAATGGAATCATCAGGCTCATATTCATGAGCATACTGAAATTTAACACATTCCTAGACAAAGAGTCTGGCCATATATGATTTGGGGTCATGCATCCTTTTGGGGGATTCCCCTAGGTTCATATTAGCAATCTCTTTACCCAACCCAGTTGCATGGGTGGAAGTCTGCAAAACAAGAGAATCTAAGTTCAATGGAAATTTAGGCCAAGCCTTTCTTTTATGTCATGCCAATTTGGGAAAAACCCCATCAATGGCAGTCTGATAGGCTACTTCTTGTAATAACATATGATTTGGAACTATCCTTGGTAGCAAATGAACTGTGTTACTGCCCCAAATTCTGATATAGGAGAAATACTCTCCAACATATTAATCACTGCGTAATGCAATCAATGTTGTGGCTCTATTAGAAAATGTCGGAGCATCTGCCTTGAAAATTTTATGGTACATTGACCAAAGAAATAGGTCACAAATATCATAAACTTGAGGGACAAAATTGTCCTCCCACATATATGAACAATAAATGTGTACTGGTGGGTAATTTTTATTCCAATTCCAATCTAATGCGGGAAAAGTAGAATTTGCGTAGAATACATCCATTACATACCCTGACATATAAAATCTTGGCTTCATTGTGGTGGAGGTATTCTAGTATTTCTCAATCTCTTCCTGCAAATTCACAGATAGAATCTATGCCCAATTGAAGGATTCACATGTAAGAAGAATATGATGGGCTACCAGAACCCATTCAAGTTTGAACAACGAGCAATTTTCCAACCCATACAAATGGAAGAACATGGTTGCAAGAAGTGAGAAAGGTTCCCTAAACTAGGAAATGGGATAAGAATTGTTTGGTTTGGGAACATAATCAGTTGGATTTTACATCCAATATTTTACTACCTCCTCATAGTTGAACTGAGAAATGGATTCGTTGATAAATTTCGAGCTCAGAGGCTATATGGGAGGTCCAAGTGCATAAGCCGTAGTAAAAGAGGACAAGATGGAAAGAGGCCACAGTGGTATGAACATGGTCATGAAAGATACATTCGTTAGGGTTTGCATTATCGAATGCCCACTTAACTGGGTCCATGTAGGGCATGAAAGGAGGTTGTGAAGCAATGTAGTGGAGCTGGGAACTCCGAATTCATGCATATGCGGGCTGGTCATGGGGAATTCTTGAGAAATAGTCTTTGAAAAAAATGGTGTAAATCATCGACTAGTCCAAATGGAGGGTTTCAAAGACATGCCCACAAGTATCAGTGAATACTTCGGCACTGGGGTCTTTGCTCTTGTATTCCTGTAGAGTGGTTTTTGACTAGGTGTTGCTAGGTGTGGCAGACACCATTTTGGTAGGAATATTTGAAAACCAAAAAATTCATGAGCTTGAGCGAGAAAAATATGCAGTAAAAATCTTCAAGCGCAGTAAAAAAAGAAGTGAAAATGGTAAAAAAATTCATAAATTCGAACAGATTAAGTAGCCTGAAAATCAACGAAAAAATAGATCTAGGTCATAGATATGGCATAAACGAAAGACTAAGATCGAGGCAAGAAACTGAAATGAAAAAGTGAAAACTGAGAAATCTTTGGATTTTGTAGTTTCCGTCTTCCGCAATTCTCCTTCGGAAAGTGGTAGTTGGAAAGACAATTATTGACCACAAAAAATTATTAAAGTTCCGCTTCCCACATAGGTGGAAGGCAGAAAGCGAAAAGATAAGAAAAATAAAAGTGCGCAAAATGTATTTTCCTCCTTCCAAAACCCGCCTTAGTGAAAAGCGGAAGTCAGAAACATAATATAAATATTTTGTTGCAAACAAGGGATTTCCACCTTCTACAATTTGCCATAGCGGAATGTGGAAGTCGAAAAGACAACTTTTTTATTGAAAGAAAAATAACAATCCCGCAATCCACCTTAGTGGAAAGTGGAAGTCAGAAAAATGATTTTCGGTAAACCTCCAAAAAAAACATTTCCACAATCCACCTTTGCGGAATACGGAATGCGGATTGAGAGAATGCAAAAACAATAACTATAAAAGAAAAGGCGCTTCCAAAATCCGCAAAACAAAAAAAAACAAGGATTAAGAGGAGATTTTATTGAGTTCAAAACATTATACTTACAATTTAAGGATTCCCATAAGAAGATCATGGCTTCAAAAGTCAATTTAAATATTAAGGGGCTCCCATTTTAGAGGTATTAAAATGGGATATGTTGCTTCTAGCAACAGATCCACTAGAGACTTCAAAGGTGGAACCAATTTCAATACAAGTTCCAGTCCCACTAATAGAAGTGGAAGTGTCGGGAGGAGTTCTTAATCTAGGAACTCTAGAGTTTAACAATATTTTTAGTGACATCGGCCGGATAACCATAGATTTCTCACCAATGAATATAACTGAAGTATACGTAATACAGAGTGTTGTAGCTGTAGAAATAAAAGTGCGAGAAAACATCTTGGCTAACCAAGCGAAGGTCGCAAACAAAAATATCAATAAAATGAAACTAGTAGTAGAGGAACCTGACCAGAAGACAAAGGCATGGGAACAAAGCCGTCAGAGATTTGACAACGCAGTATCTTTGGCTTGTAAAAACTTTGCAGAAGATGGAATAATAGAGAAAATGGCGCCAAAAACCAAAGTTGCTCAACTTGGTGAAATAGATGAAGACGTTAGGAAGAAGGTCACACAACTTGAAGAGCAGGTAAAACCAAGCATACACCCTCAGGTAATAGAGGAAATAAGAGAGTAAGCAATTGAATCTATGGAGAAGATAGAAGAAGAAGAAATGATATATATATTCCAAGGCTATTGACCAAGTCTCTCAGACTTGGGAAGCACTAATCGATGAAGAGAAATTAGAGAAAATTTTAAATGAGCTCACTTTGCTTGAAGTAAATATTACTCATATAAGGAATGACATGAAGCAGCTACCCTTAGTGCAGAAAATGTCTAATGAAACAGAGATGAGGAAATTGCAGCAGCACGTAACAGTGATGCGCACACAATAGAAACACCATGTGGAAATGGTGGAAGAGCTACAGTCTAAAGTGGAAAGAGTTACATTCATCATTCATACTCTACATCAAAAGGTGCATGACGTAGAGACATCAGTAGAGAATATAATGTTGGCACATGTCAATTCCGACCTTGTGGAACAATTGCAGAATACATAGGAAGAAGTGATATTAGAAGGAGAGAAAGTGGTGAAAATATTGGAATATTTTCACAGTAAAGTCAGCACAAGGGAATACATGGAGGAATAGCTTCGAGTGGCTCGAGACGAGCCATAGGTGAGTGTTGGGGGCTTGTTCGGCCTAGGGAAAGGAAGCAATAATTCACTTAATAATTCTTCCTAAGTACAGAGAAGAGCTAAAGAAGAATATAAAGGAGTTCCAACATAAGTAGTGAAAGGAAGGAATAAGAAGGAAGATGCACGAAAGAAGAAGAAGTTGTTCTAGAAGAAGAAGCCATGACAAAAGGAACGAGTGTGACAAGGGAAGATGTGATGGAATAACAGTATGATAAGTCATGTAAGTGGCATAATGGCTAGAAAACGACAGTAAGACATAATTGTTAAAAGGTGACATGCCATAAAGATCGTGGGTACGAGTTCATCTAGAGCCAGGGAAAACCACACCTATGAAGGTATCTTTGTAAATCAGGCCATTAGTGCCTCCTGTTAAGTGTTACTATAATAGGAAAGGCAGCTTGTTGGCTAAGTATAGGAAGTATACTGAGAAAGCGATGTTAAAAGAGTATGTAACGAGTCTATAAATGAGTCTATAAAAGAAGGAACCCAAGTTGTAAGAGGGTTAGCTTCTCTGTTGTTATATTTGTATTGTTAGATTGTTAGTTTCTTTGTGTTTTGTTTTATGTTAGTATTGTTGAGTGCATATGAGTTGAAGAGTTTACAGCTGAGTGTGCACAATTATAGGAGAGGTTGAGTCAATCCAGGATGTGTGGGGATCATTAGTAAAGATGAGTAGAAAGAAAGCAGAGAGAATATCATAAAGCATGAGAAGAAGAAAGAGTCTGTAAAGATAGAGAAGAATATCTAGAATAGAGTTTGCAGCTTAGTGCGCAGATGAAATTTGCATATATTTCTCATGCCAGATGAAGAGCACCTTTTTGGTTTTTTCTTGGATGGGTTTCCATGTTATGTTCTGTGTATATGTGTGAATGTTGAATGTGTTTAAATTACCTGTGTAAATGTTGCATTGAATGGATGATTATAGATTTTCTTATGAATGAATAGATGTATATCAGTCGTATTGTATCAGTTGAATATGATTATGCTACACAAATATTGTTGTTATAATAATTTGCATAAGGGAAGTTGGGCCATGGTCTAACTGTTCACAGTAAGTATAAATAATCCACCCATAGGATTTGTTGAGTGCCTTGGTAAGAGATTGAGGTACCATAAATCCCCCACCCAATTGTGGAAATGTGGTTTTGGTAGTTAACCATTGAGAAATATATCTTGGGTGAGACTGGATCTACACTGTAGGTGCTGTCAACCAAAATCTGCTCTGTCGGGTCGATATCTTGGACTTTGTTGTGATAAGAAGAAGAGACTGAACCTTGGTCAGGATCCTTGGAGGAGGTAGAAAATCCAACAGACTATCTGTCTATCAAGGAAAACAAAAATTTGTTGTAGAATTCCTATCTTTTTCAAGGAAAGAAATGTCTCTCATGCTCTAGACCTGTTGCGGAAAAAGAATTGTTGTCACACAAGGAATTTTGGTTGTAGGTGATAGTTGGATAAGCCATTAATTTAAGGCTGCATGATATTTTGGTGGTGTTCTTTTTGGTCACTTTCATCATTAATTCACAATAAATACCATTGAAGTGACGTGTGAAGTGACGATTTGATTAGCGGTTTCCCTGTAATGTTTAGAAAAATTGATCCATGTGATGGAAGTCCCTGCCACCTTTCCATTTATTTCCTGATCATTTGAAGGAATGAATAATTGAATGAGTGAAATTATATCATCTTCACCCTGAAGTTTCATTCATTTCTATTACATCTGACTAAGTACACTAATCTATTTGTCTGCAACTGCAATGACCTGAGGTGATTTTTGGTAGAGTATGGTAATTTCCATTTTCAGTGTGAGCACCATTTAAGAATCAGGCATCGAGAATCCTTCACCTATTCCCATTATGGAAGACATTGTAGGATTTGTTCCACCGTCACCTACAGTTGCAGAAGAAGTTACATAGTCACTGATGATTCCACTAGTTACTTTACGACCAGAACCACCTAACACGTCAAAAAGGAAATGATATGGTACATGTAAGAAGGAAATGACACCATCACTAGTTGATGAAGAAGAAGGATCTGCATACATGCTTCCAAACTATGTCCCACCTAGACCAGTCGATGTGCTTAAGGTTAGAATTGGAAAAAATTTAAAATATCAATTGGTAACACCATCCATATCGAAAGGAGTTCAGGTATCAACAAGCATAATTACAAACTTGCAGAAGATGGGCTTTTTCGACCATGAATTTCACAAGTTTCCAGAATTGGAAATGAATAGATACATGACTACTGTCTGAGATATAGAGGATGGACCCATCCACATAGTTCCAATGGAATGGGAAAGAGGATTGGACAAAGATGGATTATTATCGCTGATGCGCATTCCATGTTTTGGTCACATAGAAGAAGTGAATGCCTATGTTAAGAAGTTTCTCATATCATTCCATGCAAGATATATATGGCTTGACTGGAAGATTTCAATGTATTTTGAGCTAATAGCAGCAATCACCGGGATGCCCCTTGCAGGAATCAACCCAACACCATTTTTTGGTGGAAAATAATAGGACATTGCATTGACAAATAAGATAAAAGAGAAGTATGACCTAACAAGAGACACAAGAGGCTTTGCTATTGCCTCCATCAATGATAATGTTGTTCACTTTAGAGCTATGCTTTTATGTAACAAGTTTTTGTGGGATATGCGACCGAACCAATGCACCGTAGGGACAATTTGTTGCGGTGGAGTTGTGTGCAGAAGGATTCCAGCTCAATTGGTCGCACTATATACTAAATGAACTATTAGATTATGCAAAAGAGGTATAGGAAAAAGGTATCCCATTTCATTATTCTTGTCTACAAATTTTGATTTTTTCGTCGCATGGGAAGAACCAACAAACTTCCAAGGGGTAGTTGTGCTCTTCCTATGTCGAGGAGCTCGATACCTGAATATTTGGTTCAATAAGGATATAGATAATTGGAGGAAATACAATAATGTAGAATTATTTTGATAGGATGAGTCCCTTTGTCATTTTGTTAGGAAGCAGGCTAGGCTCACGATGACAACCATTAAGCGGTTTAGAAACATTATCATATTTTCAGCTGGGGCCCATCATATTTTTGGAGCCTCAATGAGATCCATAAAAGCAAGGTTTGGCGACACAGTTTCAGCTATCTGCTACTGAAGTTGATTCCATAGTTCATGGTTAACTGAAAATAGGGAGAGTACATGTCGCATATGGTCAACTATCTACATAAGAAGATTAGTGACAGGATGATCCATCAAAAAAGAAGAATGGAGGGAAAGGATAAGATCCACCACCAACATAGAATCCATGGAATTCTCCCATTAATAATCATAATGACTCAAGTACGAACCCAACAAATCCAACAGTGGGGGTTAAGAGAAAGAAATTAGAAAATCCTACTTAGGGGCACATGAAGAGGAAGGAAAACAAACCGTTTGAATCTATCGACCCTACTAATCAAGATTATGCACTTTTGATAGACGAAAAGGTAGAAGTCACCAATGCAAGATACAAAAATATATATTAGAATTAGACAAAATTAACAAGTAGCATCACTGATTTACCACAGACACTCTGCAATGTAGTAAGATAAGTCAGAGTGGTGGTCGACTACACGCAACAATTGTCTTAGTTGTGGGACCTAGCTAGATTGTCTAAGGAGCGTCCTGGTGATGCATGAACACCAACTCCAGCAATAAGGGTTCTAATAGTGGGTCATGCTATTGAATTAGGAACACTAGAGATGAATACCATGGTCAAAGATCTGGGCCATGTTACAATCGGTTTTTTTGCACTGTCGATGTATAAATTACATGCCATTCAGAATGTTACAGTTGAAAAAATGAGGAATAGAGAGTGTGCATTGGTTAATCAGGTAAAGTATTTACACAAATATGTCAATAAGATGAAAAAAATCCAAGAAATAGAGAAAAAAACTAAGACTCGGTAGGACGACAAGTACCGACTCAACATGGTTGTTACACTAGCTTGCAACAATATTACCAATTAAGGCATCGCACCTTAGATGTTTTCAGAAGTCAAATTATTTTTACTTATAGAAGTTGCAGAGAACCTCCACAAGAGGGTCACAGAGTTGGAATTACAAGTAAAACCTAGTACACCTCCAGAGGTATTGGAAGAAAGAATAAAAGTAGCGACTAAGGCTGCGATGAGGATAGAAGAAGCAGAGGAACTTTGTGCCAAAGTGGCTGAGAAAGTTTCTCAGTCATGGGAAGCTTTTATCGATGATGAAGAACTAGAACAAGTAAAATAAAAACTCAGTATTACTGAGGCATAGGTTAGCCAGCTGAAAAATGAAGTAAAGAAGCTATTGATACTAGAGAAAATGGCCAAGGTTGTCGACATGAAAAAACTACAACAACAAGTTGAAAAACTATGAACACAGTAGTAAAAGAGAACTTGTAAAGTCATAGAGTTACAAGTAGAGGTAGAAAAATTTACAGGTATTATTCAACCTATATATGAAAAAGTGTGACAATTTTTTGGGTCGACAGGACTTACAACATTGTAGCACATCAGTTCCGAACTTGTGGAAAACTTTAAGAAGACAAAGGAATAAGTGTGACAAGAGACCGAACAAGTAGTAAATATATTCTGATATTTTCAAAGCAAGATTGCAATCATAGAAGTTTCATACTAATGTGGCTCAGGACGAGCCACAAGTGAGTTTTGGGGGCCTGTTGGGCCTAGGAAAACTTAGACATAATTCTACCAAAATTTTGTTTGGGAAAATAAATATTTTTGTCGCAAGACAAGTAGGAGTTGCAACGGAAGGAGATGAGATGGGAGAAGTCATGATAGAAAGAACCACAATAGAAGAAGAATAAAGCAATAGAAAAGAAGTGTTAAACTAATTATGGAAAGAGATAGTTAGACTAAAGTCTTGATTGTATTTTTCGGTCGATGGTACCATTTTTTAGATGTAACTAAATGTATTGAAATAGAAACACAACCTATCAATTGAAAGTTGTGAGTCACAATGACGGTTGGATCAAGATTTGTAAAATATTATAAAAGCACGAACCTAAGCTATGTGCGGGTTGATCAAGAGATCAGTGGATCAAGAATATACAATCAAATAAAGGAATAATCTTGATCCAGGTTGTGTGTGGATCAGTGATTTAGAGAAGAATAGAAGAAATACATAGACCGAAACCAGAGGACATGAGATGAGCGAACTATGTACGAATTGTAAAGAATATCAAAAGAAGAGTTTGCAAGCTGAGTGTGTAGACCAAAGGTGCTAACCTATTTCTCATGCTAGATGATGAGCACCTTTGTGGTTTTTCCTAGATGGGTTTCCACATTACATCTTGTCTTTGTGTGTTTAATGTGTGTTTTGTGTCGAATGCCTAATTCATATAGATGAGCTTATTTGAATGTATCGCACATGATTAATGGTGAATGGAATTATATTTTTGTTGCATATTGAATATGCGTTAATGCTTAATTATTAATGTCATTATTTATGTGGATGGATTAGTGGATAGTTATCATGAATAAATAGATAAGAACATGGTTTTACTTCTGGTTTTGGTCAAGTGAATTGGTCTTGCTGTAAGGAATAAATTCTCAACATAACTGTAGAAAGCTATTTCTGGAAGTTCCCTATAGATATCTCAAGAAAGAATTCATTTGTGTCACATGTGTTTTAGATTTAGTCCTACTTTTTCCAGTTGATATCTTGGGATTTGTTGATGATTGAGGAATCTGAACCTGGGTCGACTGAAAGTACGAAAAAAGGTGGATAGAACTTCTGGATCTTCCTCCTTCATCATAGATTCAGGTATCTCAATGCATATCACCTCTTTAGAAGAATTATTCTCTTCCCTTCATACATATAGTGGTCCATCCATCCTCATGGGATATGACTCAAAGATCTAGCAAAAGCGGTTGATAGGGTCAACCTAGACAATGGATATTTCAACAATGTGTTGTTTGTGCCAGATCTTGGATCAAATATACTCTCTCACTACCAAATGACCCATAATGGTTTGGCCAAGAGAGTGAAATTCACTCAAGAAGTTGTGGAAATATCTGAAGTTTCCACTCGCAAAGTGGCTAAAGTAGGTATTGTATATCATGAGTCAAGGATGTACAAGTTTTCACATGTTCTTCCTTACTCCTTAGCAAATGTGATTCTGTCACATTCCAATGAGATCAGTAAGCTATTGTATCAAAGGATTGGACACATCAACTACATATATATTCAATATTTGAGCAAAGAGAAGATGGTTGAAGGACTTCCAAGCATCAAATTCTCCAAAGGAACATGCAAGGGATGCATTGTTGGGAACCATGCAGAGTGCAAGTATGACAAGGGGAAGGGAGGAAGGGTTTCTCAAGTCCTTGAATTGATCCATTGAGATATGATAGGACATATTTCCACATCCTCCTATATAAAACTAAGGTATTTCCTAACATTCATTGATGATTTTTTGAGATATTGTTGGGTGTTCTTCCTTAAGTTGAAATTTGAAGTGTTGGAAATCTTCAAAGCTTTCAAATCTTCAGTTGAGAGATTTAGTGGGAAGAATATAAAGGTATTAAGGAATTATAATGGAAATGAATATGTCAATAAAAACCTACATAATCTATGTGAAGAGAATGGAATTCAAATGCACCATTATGTTCTCTACACACCTCAGCAGAATGGTGTGGCAGAGCATAATAATAGAGCATTGAAGGAGATGAACACTTGCATGTTGAGGCTAAGTATTTGTATACTAAGCTATAGGATAAGGCCATAAATTGTGTTGCATATATTTAGAACAGAGTTCCAGAAAAATACATGGAAGACAAAACTCCATTTGAGGCTTGGAGAGGACACAACCCTGATGTGTTCCATCTCAGGGTATTTGGCTCAAAAGCATGGGCTAGGATACCTACCAAGAAGAGAAAATCCTTGTAGTCCCAAAGTTTTGTTTTAATTATAACTTCATAATATATTCTGATTTATATTACTATTGTATATTGTTGTACCCTCATTGGGGATGTGTGTTCCTCCTTTGGGGATGCCATCATTGTGTATGGTCACTGAGGTAAACCCTTTGTTGTAAGTTGGGGTAATAGTCCCCAAGTTAAATACAGGGAAATTTATTTGTGAGTATTCTTAGGTAGGTTGGCCCCACAAGTAACCTGATCGACCTAGTGGTTTAGTTACCAACTCAACGGAAGAATATAAATAGGGAGGCGTCCTCCTCATTTGATACACACTTCACTTTCTCTCTCATGTGCACTTTATGAGAGAGAGGAAGAGGAGGGACATAGAGCTGTTGCAGACATATTGTTCTTAGGTTATTCTATCTTGTCATCTTATCTTTGTGACATAAATATTCTGAGGAAGTTTGCAGAGTTTTCTCCTTTATGGTTTCCCCAAAGAAAATATTTGTGTCTTTTGTATATTGTGTATCTTTGATGTATTGTTGTGCTTGTTATTATTTCATATAAATATCCTAAGTAAAATACCTTGGAAAAACTAACATGGTATCATATCCTCTCTGAAAGAAGGCACTGTGCAGCTGAAATGCAACTACAATGGTAGCTACTGGAAATTAGGGCTTCCTGCTTGAAAACCCTAGAAGACTAAATCTAGTCATCTTAGCACTTTCGCTATAACTCACGATTGTAGAAGGGTCGGGATTGTTATTGGAAATACTCACCTTTTGCAAACATGAGTTTTTCCCCTAGCTTAAAACACTCAAAGCTAGAAAAAATGAGTCACAACAACTAAAATCACTTCCCCTAAGATCAAATAGGTTTATGGAATGAACTCTTTTACCTGTCACAACCTGTAATAAGTTTCCCTTTGAAGTGTTTGGTCTCCACATATTAACCTGCAAAAATGACACAATAAATCCAATACAATATTAAAGTACCAAATTCAATCTATAATCATATGTTGATGACTAAGGAGTTCAACAATGAAAGTAGTGATTCATACATAATATCATTCATGGGAAAGGAACCTTTATTGCATAAATGAAATAGAGAGAGAAATTACAACCAAAGCCTTAGCGTTGAGAAGTCTCTTCTCAAGTAAACCTTGCCTCCAAAGCTTCAAACTTGTCTACCAAATGCTCACTCTCCTTGGTTAGATTTGGCCATAGGTTTGATGTTGTAACATGCTCTTCCCCCTTTTACCCATGGGGGGTGAGCCAATAATTATATTCATGGGAAGATAGAGAATTTTGAGGATCTCATGGGTGAGGTGGAGGGAAGAGCCTACAAGGATGGATGAGATTGACATGAAGCCAAGCTTTGAGAAGGCTCTTGAAGCTTCCTTTTTTACCTTTAGAAATCGAGCATTGCTCTTTTTCTGCTGAGGCAGAGCGTTACCCAAGGACCATCTCTCATTGTATGAAGGAAAGTGGCAGCGACACCGCTTATTATTCAAAGAGAAAAGGAATTATGCATAAGGGTAAATCTCATTGTCCACAAGGAAAGTGTGGTGGTGGACAAAGGCATGAAATCACTAATCTTGACCCATTTCCAACTTCATAACTTGAGGATTTAAGGAAAATTCTGATGTTTCATTCTCATAATATGATTATGACGAGAAATGTGTGTAACAAGGAACCGAAACGTTTGCAGGACAAAGATGAAATCGTGATGTACCTTTTGTAAATGTTTCAGCCTCATATTTGCTATACTTGATTTGAAATGATTCCTCCAAATCAGGGTTCCAACCTCCTCCAGAATACAATCATGAACATGTGACCTAGGGGGAATTGTTATATCTTGGGATAGGAATGCCAAAATGAATTTTCATAAGATGTTGCAGGTAAAGCACATACAATAGTTTTGTGGGCCTTTTTTTTAGACCCTGAATCTGAAACAATGACACATGGAAGTTTGTACAAGTTCAATATTCTAAATAGTCCTCAAAACAGTCACCTTGGGAAACTTAGCATAAGTCCCACTTGGAGAATCCAATTCTGCAGATCCTTCCAGCTATGAAGAATTAGACAAGAATAAAGGTAAGGATACTATGATCAAAGAGTACTAGTTGATCAAGAGGAATGATGTCTAGGATGTGGTTCCTAGACTTGAAGTGAAATATGCAGTGTCTACCATATGGATCTACAAGATATAGCATGCAAAATATGGTAGAATCATGGGATATAAGGCAAGATTCATGGCACTAGGATTCTTACAGAAAGAAGGCATAAAGTATAAAGAGACATTTGCACCAGTTGTGGGGTACACTTCCATTAGATCCAAATGTGTAGGTATGAGATAGGAGATACACCAGTTGGATATCAATAAATCATTCTTGAATGGTGTAGTCGAGGAGGAAGTGTACATAGAACAACCACTGGGAGTTGAGATACATGACATGCTATGTGAAAATTAAAGAAGAGCTTGTACGAGCTTAGAAGGAACCCATGTGATAGCACAAATATCTTGAAGATCACCTAAGAGTGATGAAGATCTTAACCTTTTCTACAAGGTTGAATATGAAAGCCTATCGAGGACGATAGCTCACAGATGGGTGCAAGACGAACTTTAAAAAAAAAATCAAGATAGAGGATCTTGGTATCCAATGACCTTAGCTGGATACATAGAAGATCAGTAGAAGAGAAAGCTACTTGTCAATATAGTACAGAATGTTTTGATACATAGATTACAAAATGCAGAGGGAGGATGATACTCTGCTTCATAGGGAGTGAATATAGAAGATCCTCAAGTTTGACATGGTACAACTGGATGGACAACTTCCTTATGGGCCTAGGATTTACTGAGAGTAAAGTGGATTCCAACCTTTACTTCAATATTGAAGGTATAATACCAGTGATCCTCATGCTATATGTCATTGGAATGTTCATGACAGGAGAGGACAAACTCATTGAAGATGCAAGGAGGATACTTTCCACCAAGTTTGAAATGAAAGAACTAGGGATGGTACACTACTCCTTAGGAATAGAGGTGTGGCAGAATGTGGATGGCATTTTCCTTGGTCAAGGAAAGTATGCAGTGGAGATTCTAAATAAATTAGGAATGTTGGACCACAAGGTGATAGCCACACCTATGGAATCTAACTTGAATATTTTGAGCGATGCTTGATTTGAGTCAGTTGATGCCATGATGTATCATCAGATGATTGGATCATTGATGTGCCTGATGAATACGATACTGGGCATATTATTTGTTGTGAACACCCTGATCTAGTTCCTCATGGATCCGAAACATGTTCACCTTGTTGCTGCAAAGCATGTAGTGAGGTACCTGAAGGGTACAGTTGAGTATGGAATTAAGTATGATACGAATAAAAAGACTAACCTGCACAGTTATGTTGATTCAGATTTGGAAAGAAGTGCCACTGAGAGGAATAACACCTTGGGTTTATTCTTTAGTTTGAGATCCAATATGATTTACTGGTTTGGAAGGATGCAGTTCTGCATGGCACTGATTACAGTCGAGGAATAATATATTACTACTTGCTTGCCTAGTTGTGAGGTAGTATGTTTTTTGAAAAGCTACTATATGATTTTATTTATCTAACTTGCATTTTTGTATGATGCAGAGAGGAGCAGTGAAGCTCTAGTATATCATCCAGATCGAGGCCCATCTAAAGAGGGAGTGATAAATTCTAGGATAGCTAGAGATATAGGTCATCTGAGTGTAAAAGTCTTGGAAAATTTCATACGTTGCTCATATGTAATAAGTCTTGTAGGTTGTCCTTGGATGTAATTAGTCTTAGCAAACCTCACAGGTTATCCTTGGAAGTAATTAGACCTCATGTGATTCTATTCTAGAAATAGCCATATTGAATTTTGAGTACTTCAGAGAAAGACTTGGTGAGATCCTGAATGAGACCTCTCGAAAGAGAGAGTGATGAGTTGTAACGTAGATGGAGAGACGGGTTTTCTAAGTGTAAAATCATGGCAAATATCCTAGGTTGCTCAAATGTAATAAGTATTATAGGTTGTCCTCAAATGTAACCAGTCTTGGCGAAGCTTGTAGGTTATCCTTGGATGTAATCAGTCCTTATATGTTTCTATGCAAGGAATAATGAGAGACCAGAAGACGCAGATGGATGATATCTCACATGGGAAATGAGACAGGTTGTCTGAGTGGAAATAATCCTTATGTAGCAGGATGTTCAGATGTAGTAAGTCCTATAGGTTGTCTAAGTGTAAATATGAGTCCTGGCATGATACGCAAGTTACTAATACGTAATAAGTCCTGAGACGGGTTATCCGAATGTAAATATGAGTCCTGGCGTAGTAGGAAGGTTATTTAGATGTAATAATTCCTATCGTTTGACCAAGTGTAAAAAGAGACCTAGCTTGGTACCTAGGTTACTCAGATGTAATACGCCCCAAAGGTTGTCTAAATGGAAAAGATCCTGGATGCATGTTGTTCATATGTAATAAGTCCTTGAGGTTGACCTAAAACTTAAAATTCCTGATGTAGCAAGTTGTTTGGTCACAATTGGTCCTTACATATATATCTATATATGTCTGTTACCATGTTGAGATGATAAGGTCATGAAGCATGCGAGGTGCACCTATGAGGTTCTCCTTTAATGGTAGAATGCAGGTTAATAGTGTAGAGACATAATGCACTGAGTGTGTTCCTAGGTGATTCTCGCATAGTAGAATATGCGGGCTATCTTGATGACGTGAAAAGATCTTGGCTTACACCTATGGTGATAGAATGTAGGTGGTATGCATCTGAGATGTGCTATGTGTTCTCTCTGTGTTTATTTCATTTTGTGCAGGAAAAAAGAGATGATATGGATACAAAAAGATAAAGGTAGGAAATGCAAGTCATTATCATAACAATGTAAAGAAGGTCTTGGACTGTACCTACTTGATGATCTAGATATGACGAGATGATGGTAGGAAACACAGGTTATTGTAGTGTCAATGTAAATAAGGTCATGTGTTGTACCTACACAATGATTTGATACGATGAGAATACAGTAGGAAACACGGTTTATTGCAGTGGCAATGTAAAGAAAGGTCCTAGTTTGTACCTATGTGATGGATTGCTCATGGATACGATCAATACCTAGATGAGGTCTAGGCCTACACCCAACATGAAAAAGGGTTCGCTCTATAGAAACTTCCTATGAGGGGTAGATGTGAAAGATTGGACAAGATGAGGACAATGACAGCAACGACGATGATGCATTAGAGGAAATTTCAACTCAATATGGGAATTCTAAGGAAAATTAATAAAATAATAGTTAAAATAATAAAATAATAGTTATTAATTTTGGAGGAAGAAAAGAAAAAACTACTTTTTTGTTTGTATTTTCGACATATCTCCCTTTGTTTTTACTCAAATTTTCATCGAGAGATATCGTTGGATGCAGAATTAAATTCCACATGCAACAAGTACCCACTCGGCATACTTTTGTTGGGCCCCTCTACCCCAAAAACATCATCATCAAATTTTTCATGTATTTCTTGTTTTTGGGGTAGCGAGGCCCACCAAAAGTATGTAGAGTGGGTACTCTTTGGATGTGTAATTTAATTCCACATCCAAAAATCTCTCCCAATCGAAATTTGAGTAAAAACACAGGGAGATATGTCAAAAATACGAACAAAAAAAGTAGTTTTTTTATGATACCTATCCCCAAATTTATATTAAAAAATTGTTTAAGAGGTGCTCCATTTTTTAATTTTAAATCATTTTGATTGGCTAATACATGATGACATGGAATTTGTATTATTTTTTGAATGCCCATTTTAAATTGAAATTTCCTCTAATGACTCAGTGACGATGACCATATGTGTTGATGATTGTGGTGAAAGACTACCTTCCTAGTTAAGAGGGAGTGTTGTTGCAATTGTAACTTCGGATGATATTCTGATGTATATTACTATTTTATATTGTTGTGCCCCCATTGGGGATGTGTGTTCCTCCTTTGGGGATGTCATCATTGTGTATGGCCACTGAGGTAAACCCTTCGTTGTAATTTGGGGAAATAATCCCGGCCAGGTTGAATAAAGGAAAATGTAATTGTGAGTATTCTTAGGTAGGTCAGCCCCACAAGTAACCTGGATGACCTAGTTTTTGAGTTAAAAACTCAACAAAAGAATATAAATATGGAGGCGCCCTCCTCATTTGATACACACTTCACTTTCTCTCTCATGTGCGCTTTAGGAGAGAGATGAAGAGGAGGGACAAAGAGCTACTGCCGACATATTATTCTTGGGTTATTTTATCTTGTCATATTATCTTTGTGACATAGCTATTATGAGTAATTTTGTGGGGTTTTCTCCTTTATGGTTTCCCCAATAAAAATATTTGTGTCTTTTGTATCTTGTGTATCTTTGATGTATTGTTGTGATTGTTATTCTTTCAGATAAAGATACTAAGTAAAATAACTTAGAAAAACTAACACAAAGAAAGGATTCCATAATGGTTGGATATGATGAATATGCAAAGGTATACAATCTCTTTGATCCCTCATCTCATAAAAAATTCATGAGAGAAGTGTTCAATTAGAAGAATAGCCTATACAAGAAGTTGAACTAGTAGAGGGGGATTGCTCACACCCTCCACTCAATGATGATAAAAGTGATGTTTCCATTTTTTGTTTACTTATTATGATATGGAATATGAAGATAATGAAATGCATGCAGATCATGACTCTCCCAGAAGGCCAAAAGGAATTGATAAAACCATACAAGCAGCTGGTGATCTTGCACGAGATCCATAAGACACTAGGAATATTATATATTAGTTTCACATTGCATTCTCCTCTTGTGATTCAAATATTCCTGAGAGGTTTTTTCTGATGGTTGGATCTCATCCAAATTTATATGAAGAAGCATCTCATGACCCAATATGGAAATCATCCATGCAAGAAGAGTTCAATTCTTTGCAAGACAATGAAACTCAGGCCCTTGGTTCCTCTACCTTCCAAGAGGAAACTAGTGAAATGTGAGTGGGTATATAGGACCAAAATGGATGCTGATGGTTCTGATGTGAATTATAAGGACATACGAGTTTCCAAAGGGTTCTATCAATTCCATGGAGTGGACTATACCAATAAATTTTCATCGGTGGCAAAGATGGACTCAATCGGGCTAGTTTTGGTCATTGTTGCATCCAAACAATGGGAGGTGCACCATATGGATGTGAAGAGTGATTTTATTCATGGTGAAATTAATGAGGTTATGTATATGCAACATACTAAAGGTTTCATTCATGATACTTCACTTGTTAGTAGGTTGAAGAAGTCTCTATATGGCCTCAAGCAAGCTCCGAGATCCTGATATTCCAACATGGAAAACTTTCTTCTCTCATAAGGTTTTGAAAGATACAAATAAGATCCTAATGTGTATTTGAAAAATTTATATGAATATATTCTAATAATTGTACTCTATTTTGACGATATTTTGATCACAACAAAATCCATTGCTGATATAGGTTTAGTTAAGTATTCATTGCACAATGCATTTTCTATGACTAACCTAGGATTGTTGAAACAATTTATTGGCTTGGATATAGAGAAATATGATGCAGGTACCAAGGTTATCCAATAAAAGTATGCTTTATACCTATTATATAATTTCAAAATGTCGAAATGTAAGTTTTCTAAGTGCCCCTTCCTTTCAAGAGTCAAACTAGGTAATTTTGGGTAATCTCCACTCGTGGACAGCTCATTGTATATGAAGCTAGTTGAGAGCTTGTTGTTTCACACACATTATCAACCTGATTTGTCTTATGCAGTAGGTGTTGTTGCTATATATATCCAGGATCATCATGACATCCATTGGAAGGATTCCAAAAGGATCTTGCATTATGTGCAAGGAACCAAACATTTTGGGATACACTATGCAACTAGTTATCCATTAGAAGTAGTAGGATTTACTAATTCTTATTGGGATGGAGGTAAGAATGACTGAAATTCCACTTCAAGTAATGTATTCATGCTTTCATATGGCCCTATTTTATGGTCAATTAATAAAAATAACACTATTTCCTTATAATCAGCTAAGGCCAAGAACATAGGAGTAGTAAATGCAGCTACACAATTTGTGTGGTAGCAAGGAATTCTTAGAGAACTTGGTTTCGAATTTGATTCACTCATTGTCATTTGGTGTGAAAAACAAAGTGAAATAAATATATCTACATATTTAGTACAGAGATAGAGGACCAAGCACCTATATATTCATATGCAGTACATCAGTAGCTTTGTGCATGACCAAGTGATATCATTGTAGTATTGCCCATCTACCGAGAAAACTGTTGACATCTTCACCAAGAGATTCACTGAGAATAATTTCACCTATATTATATCACTCCTTTGGGTGGGTGACACATGGTGATGACTGATACTCACTTCATATTTTGCTTCATTTCCATTTTAGAGGGGAGGTTTTATTCCCATGAGGTTTTCCTCCTTACCTTGGTTATTTGGACTAATAAAATTTGTAAAGAGCTGACTCGAGTGTTAGTTGACAAGGCACCAATTTTGATTTGGTTCCACTAAGTCAAGAATAAATGGGTTTTTAGAACATTATACCACCTAGGACCATAGTCTCATTCCTTTTTACCTATGCTACATGGTCCAAACCATGGTCTATGATGTTTTCCTAATGTTGTTGGGGGGTTTGGACAATTAATGACACCCAACGCCCTCACTTTGGTCAACCAAGAGGTAATAATCCCTCATTTATGAAAATTTTGTCCCTTGGGGAGTTACCACTCCTTAAATCATGGATTTGGGTTGACAAGGGGCACTCATGCATTGTATTTGGTTGTTTTTGGTTCTTCTGACCCCTTTGGACTGCCTAGAGCTATTCCCACTCCACCATGCACTTCACCACACTTAGGTAACCTTCATTTATTACCACCTATGCCATCCCAATGTTCACATTAGGAATTCATGACCGTTTGAGTTGATTTGGGAACCTACTGGTAAACCTAAAGGGGTTTTGAGGTCCAATGTAATCCTGCCACATGTATGCCATTTGATTTCATCCAAAAGCTAACAATTTTATCCTTTTGTAATATAATTATGGTACATACATGTTTACATTTTGGAATGTAATAGAAACTTCAATTATTGACATCATTTTCTTGTGTCAATTTTTCCTCTTTTCACTGTTTTTCTCATGCATTGTCAAGTTCTTGTATTCTGAGGATTTTCTTAGATTGTAGATCCTACTAATAATCACAATTTAATAGTAAGGCTTGGTGAAACTTATCCCTAAATATTCCATGAATCTTTTAGGCATGAGATTATGCGAAGCACCATAATCTAAAAGACAATTATGCAGCATATAATCATGAACTATGAGAGTAATAAAATGGTGGAGGAAAATATGACTTATCAATTAAATCATCAAATGATTTAATACCAAAAATTATAGTATGGTTATCATCTTGTAAATTGACATTATTTGAAGGGATAAAATGGGTTGAAGGATTCATAAACTTAACAATAGGTTCTATATATGACTGACTTTTTATGAGTTCAGTCAATGGAATGGGAATTTTAATATTGCTAATTTCATGTTCAATATTTAACCCAGAAGAAAATTTACCTACCTCTTCCATATTTATAGATTTATCTTTATTTCATTGTTGATCTCGTTTCTTCTCAAGAGCTAACCCTTGTTTTGAAGGAATATTTCTCCCTCTTTTCTTATCTTGTGGTAGTTGTTTAACTTCATATCCGAGACCATAAGTTTTTTTAGGAGATTCCTGACAAACATTTTTTATGAAACCAAGTCCCAGAAATAAAATAAAAAGAGAATAAGTAGACAATAATAGAGCAATCCATGCCTTAAAAATGAATAATAGAGATAAATATCAATCCTCTTTGAGGGAGGAACCTCCTTACACAATGTACTTAGTACACAAGACAAAATAAGATACTCTGATGACTAAAATGAGAATATATCGTTCCTATATATAGGAGACAAAGGTGTACAATAAAAACTAATAGACCCACTAATAGATCCAAGCCGACATAAATAATATGTAATGCACCACAATATAGGGAGTCATGCGCCACACTATATGGAGTAATGTGCCATCATTAAGGGATTAACATGACCCCCCCCTTTAAAAAAGTATTGTCTTCAAACGTTGAAGTAGTTCTAGATGTTTTTGTATAACGGATTCATCTTCCCATGTTGAATTGTTCGCGGATAAGTTCTTCCATTTAATGATATACTCTGGAATTGATCGATTTTGAAGCTGTCTAGTTATTATTTCAATAATTTCTTCAGGATCCAAGATTATTTTTCCTTCCTAATCAAGCTCTAGTAATATTATTTGAACTAGTAGCTTGTCATCGATTACCTTCTTTAAACATGAAACATCGAAAACTGGATGGACTTGTGAAGGTGCAGGTAGTTCCAATTTGTAGGCCATATTGCCAATATTTCGTAACACCTTGTAGGGACTGTAGTATTTAGGTCATAATTTATTATCCTTCTTGGTGTTCTTCAGGGACGTCTGTCTGTATGGTTGTAGTGTTAAAAAAACCCAATCTCCCACATAAAGAAGAAGGAACATTATTTTCTCTATATGTGTTGGAGAAGGATTTTCTAGTAGTCATTGCTATATTTTTACTTTAAACCTTCATTCCCTTCATTAAATCCTTCTCTAGGGATGATGGTTCAAAGAGACCCACCTCATGTTGAATGCTATCTTTTAAGGTTCCAATTAAGAGATCTATCAAATTATCTTCTAAAATATTCTTCACTCTTAGACTTAGCTGCTGAAATTGCTTGATGTGCTCTGTAACTGAACCTTTTTGCTTGAGATTTACCAACTCACTCAACAAGGTGTTTCTATTTATATCCCCATAATTTTCAATCAATTCTTCTGTGAATATAGAGCAAGAGATAATAGATTCATTTTTATAGTCACAAATCCATTGGTACCATACAAATTGATCAGGTTCTAAATACAAGGATGCAATAGTTACCTTTTGCATAGTGGGGACCTAGTATAGATCAAAGAATTTCTACATCTGAAAAATCCACTCGTTTGGATCCTTTCCATCAAAATTTCTCATGTTAATTTTGGGGATAGAGTAGTTTCTTGGACATGAATTGAACCCATGATGTTGTAGTGAATCATCGAATTTTTAGGATTCCAACTTCCTACTATCCAATTGTTTTTCAATTATCTCAAGACATGATTGGAATAAGTCGTCTTTTTCCTCCTTATCCTCTTCTTAAGTAGATATATGACGAATAAATTTATGTTTTATATCCTTCATCAATTCCTTCAGATCTTGAAGATCTTCTTTTCTAGTCATCCCTTTGATATCCTCTTTACTAGCCATCTGTTTGATATCCTCTTTACCAGCCATCTTCTTTTCCAATAAAACTAAGTCATCCATTTTCACATTTCCTTTAATCATATATTCCAACTTGGACACTCTAAAATATACATCTTCCATTTCATCGTAGGTCGGGGATGAATCCTCTATGGGTTTGAGTGGAGTGTGATTCTTTCAACATCCTTTTGGTGGCATTTTGAACAAAAAATATATATCACACCCTAGGGTTTACCACAAATAGATCCTTCTCCTAAAAACTATTCAAATGAAAAATGATGTACCCTTTTCAAACCATAATTGGAAGATTGTTTCAGGGACAACTTGTAACTGAGGTAAAATTTGTATGTCGACTCCTTTGGGTATGAAAATTCTTCATGTGGCACTCTAATTATTCCTCTTTCAAATTCTGTAGGTATGACCTAATTTGGATGTGCCGATAAGAATTATTCCAAATATCCCAAAGCTTCTATTTTTTTTCCTATCCACAAGAGCTAACATTTATTGTATGCCAAGTGTCCAATATTTTGTTTCTGTATCTGAAACTTATACCACAGATTCCCTATTCCATATTCTTTTATATGCAACTGGTATCACTCAATTTATATCTCGGATTCCTCATATATGACCTTTTTCCCAAGAACACATATTTTATACTAGGTTTAGGACTAGTCAAAACCCCTATATTCCTCCACAATTATCTCCGAAAATGTAATGAATCAGGATCTGAATTTAGGACTAGAGATCTTTAGGAATGACTTAGAAGTGGGTTCTTAACCTCAATATTTGAATCCTTGTAGAAAAAAAAATGTAGCTAAAGTTCCAAGATGAATCGTTTTGCGGAATCTAGTCGTGAGGAAAGAGCTTTGATACCAAATGTTATGCAACCAAGTCCTAGAAATAGCATAAAAAGAGAAGAAGTAGACAATAAGAGAGTAATACACGCCTTAAGCATGAATAACAGAGATAAATATCAATCCTCTTTTAGGGAGGAACCTCCTTACACAATGTACTGAGTACACAAGACAAGATAAGATACCATGATGACTAAAATGAGAATATATCCTTCCTATATATAGGATAAAAATGTGTACAATAACAACTAATAGACCCACTAATAGACCCAAACTGACATAAATAATATGTAATGCACCACAGTATAGGGAGTAATGCTCCACACTATATGGAGTAATGTGCCATCATTAAGGGCTTAACAAACATTTGGGATGCATGAACCCTGCTATAAATCATTTGTATCATCATAATTAGAAACCTTTGCATAATGATATTAAGATTTAGTCAAGAAATTGGAAGAAGGACTATCATCCAACTGATCAATATTCTGGTCCAGATATTCAATCTCAAATTCATCTATTTCATTTGAATCATCATTTTCTACCATGTTATTTTGAAAAGGGCGTTGTATATTTTGGTCCTCATTATTCCTCCTATATCTACAAAAAAATATGGGATTTAATGGTCTTCTATATTGATTAAAGTTCCAATTATAATTCTCTTGAATGGGCTTTTTTTGATTTTTATTTTTCATTTCCAATTTAGAAATATTTGAAGACACAATTTTAATAAGCTTATGCATTTCATTAATCTTTCTTTCATTTTCTTTTGAACATGAAGAAGTAGGACCTAATTCTCTTTTCTTTCTCTTCTCACCTTTTTCATGTTGAGACTTTAGACCCCTAAGTTTTCCAGTTGCCGCAATGTTTCACTAAACTTCTAAATACTCCCATTGCATATTCATAATGGTGTTACGTATTCTCTCTCTTAATAACAATGAAAATTTAGCATCAAAATCATTTTCATAAGAAAGTTGAGCTAAAGTATTAGTTGGATTTATCTCTACAGGAATTTTACCATACATCTTGTTAAAACGCTTTAAAAAAATATTAACTGACTCCTTTGGATTCCTTTTCAAATATGAAAACTTTGTTAAGTAATATAAATGATATTTTCCATCTCCACATTGTTTCATAAATTTTTTTTCTAACACTTCAATACCATTTATTGACCCAGTTGATAACTCCCTAAACCATTTTCTAGATTCCCCATCTAGGATTTGCAAAAACACACGCATCCATACATATTCATTTTCCATATTTTGATTATTAGCATAACTATAATATGCATTCAATGTTCTTCAATTGAAGTTTGACTTTGTTCATTAAATCTTGGAAGTTATTTCAAATAGTCACCACCAGGAAATGCATTTAGGGGTTGGGGTAATACTAATGGAGCATACCTAGAAGCAATTATAGCTTGCATCCTATTAGGTTGAGCTGCTTCCATTTTTTAAAATGATTGAATGGATGTAGGATGATGAGATACTATATATACTAGTGTAGATTGAGTTGAAATAGGATGAACGTGAGGATGTAATGAAAGTTTGACTTTGTTGTTAAGAAGTAAATACTCCAATTCATCTTTACCTAGATCTACTACTAATGGATTTGTGAATGTTTTATAATTTATTGTTTTTTATTCTGAACCAAAATTCCAATGTTCAGTTATAGTAAATAACAAACCTTTCTTCCATTCAGGAATTCCACCTTCCTCTTCTAAGATAGGAAGGTGAGGATTTTGAAAAGAAGAAGTTTCTGAAGGAAAATCAAAATATGGAGACTTTTGATAACCATGAATTCTAGTGGAAACTTATTCAATAAGGGTTCTAAATTTATCTAGAATATTTTCAGGATCAAAATTTTCAGGATGTTGGAGTGTTTATGTTTTAACCCTTCCTTCTCCTTCCTATGAGAAGAATTCTAATTCAAGAATTAAATTATCCTATAATGATTCAACTTCTTCCTTTACATATTTTTTATCTAATTTAGAAATAGAACCTACCTTATGTTGATCCCTATCCTATCGAATAATCCTTTTTGGGTCAAATCTAGGTGGAATATTGGTTGAATGAGTATTACTCCGAGTTCCCACACCCTTATAAGATAGAAAGGTTTCTCAATCTGAGGTTAATGATTTAGTATTTAAAAATATATTGATTATTCTCACCATCAAAATTAGATCCTTTGAAATTAATCCCAAGGAAATGATTCAATCTCGTCCCCATCAACAACGCCAAAAGATGTTTGCACTGGAATTTGTACCTAGAATATGGAAGTACAAATCCCGTACATCTCAAAAAAATTGGATCTAGAACCAAGAATTGATTGCATTTATAAGGTTCTTAGGGAAATATAAGGATTAGGGTTACAAAATTCAAGGTAAACAATGCAAAAATTATAAAGATATAATAAATAAGGAACACAGAAGGCTGTGTGAACATAACATCAAAAATGGCATAATCCATATTTAAAACCTAATAATCAATAATATTCATGAACAAAAACCTTTCATAGAGAAGAAATATAGTGAAATAAAACCTAATAATGAGTATTCAAAGATAAAAACTTTATTGGAGAATTAAATCATCAACAAGGCAATCAAACTGATCAGGCATTTACAATTACAATGAATAAACATGGCTCATATCACATATAATATCATTCCAAATACAGTCTTCAAAATTACTTACAGAGAATCAAAACATGCTTGATTTCATATGACTATGATTTCTCATGACTTGATCCCAAAAAGAAATCCCCACTACAACAAATATTGGAATTAACATCCCATTTAGCGTCCCTTTTTAGTGTAATTGTTTTTAGATTGAGTGATCAAACTAGACACTAAATGGGGCGTGCCATGGACAAAACTTAAAGTGTCTCAAAAAATGCATGTTTTTGCTTCCTAGATAGCAGCCTTTATTACATCCAAAATAACGTTTATTTTTTTGCTTCCAAAACAACATCTAAATTTGCTTCATAAACAACGTCGAGGTTTCCTTCCTAATAACATCATATTTTGCTTCATAGAGAGCATGTGCTTTTGCTTCCTAAGTGACATCCTTATTAGCGCCATATTTGCATCCTTAATAGCGCCATGTTAGCATCTATGCTTGTATCTATGTTCACTCCATATTTTCATCCAAATTATCATCCACTACTACATCCATTTGTTTTACCACTTTAGCATCCCATTTTGCACCACGTTTTACTTCCAAATTTGGACGTTTTTTTGCTTCCTTTTTTGCATTGTGTTTTTATACCAAAATGACGCCAAATATTTCTTCTATCGTTGTACCATATTTTGTTCGGGTACACAGGGTACTCCCAAAATACCGAACACCTTCAGCAACCACTTCACACAAATAGATCACATATCAACACACTGATGTTTGTCACGTGGTTAAAACCCTCGAGAGGGAAACAGTCCATGGCCCCAGCCAAATAGCTACTTGAAGCAATTTATTCTGCAAAAGAAATAAAGTTACATATGAGCTTCTCATAATCGATCAACTAGCCAAGGACCCTCTATGCTCTTTAAATAGAGATCATAGACCAATCGGGTGCTAAGCCACGGATCAATGGTAGGTATGATCTAAGAGAAGTTGAACTGTCGGATCACTCTATGTCTAGAACATATCGTGACCATCGGATTAGAATATTTACAAATGCATACTAAAGAAACACACTTTTACCTAACGGATATATTACACAAGTTGATCTTAACTAACTCCTAAGTGTCTAAATATCCTAACATCCCCCCTTAAGAACAACTTGGGATAGGATTGAAGGATTTACAAAAGTGACACTATTAGGAGAAGGAAGGAGGAATTAGAGCCTATCCCCCCTTTAAGGACACATTCATGAACTCCTAACATAGACCGAAGTTTAGAAAAATTCGCTTTTGTAAGAGACTTGGTGAAGATGTCTGCAACTTGGTCATCTGTAGGGCAATAGAGAACTTCAATAACACTATCATGAACAAGATTTCTAATGAAGTGCATGTGTAGCTCAATGTGTTTGCTGCACTCATGTAGAACTGGATCTTTGGCAATATTGATGGCACTTTGATTGTTGGACCAAAGTGGAGTAGGCTACTGCTGCTCGAATCCAAACACTGAAAGGATCTGTTGAAGCCATAAAGCTTCCTGACTAGCATTAATTGTGGCTCGATATTCTGCTTCTGTTGAAGAAAGAGCAAGTGCTTGTTGTTTCTTACAAGCCCAAGTGATAGGTCTAGATCCCAGACTAAAAACATAACCTGCAGTAGACTTTCGATCATCAGGATCACCGACCCAATCTGAATCAGTGAAACCAACCAACAAAGGTTTCCCCCCTGTACTGTAATGAATCCCAAACTGAATTGTAACTTGAATATATCGAAGTATTCTTTTTGCTTCTTTTGAGTGACATTCATGAGTAGTTTGCATATAACGTGCAACATGACCAACGGCAAAGGAAAGTTCAGGACAGGAATGGTTCAAGCATAAAAGAATACCAACAAGCTGACCATACAAGGTGGCATCTACTTCAAGGGAAGTACAAATGGCTGAAAGTTTGACTCCAGACTAGAAGGGAGAAGGGGCTGGTTTACAATCTTCCATGTGGAAGTGACGAAGAACGTCATAAGCATACTTAGACTGGGAAAGAAATATTCCTTCTTTGGTTTGCAAGACTTGGAGACCAAGAAAATAATACAAATGTCCTAAGTCTGACATTTCAAAAAAAAATTTAAGACTAGATTTCACATGGGTTATAAGTTTAGGGTCACTACGAGTAAGGATAAGATCATCAACATAAAGAACAAGTATGATGACATGGTTTCCTACTTTCTTGGTATAGACTTTGGGGTCAGAATGGCATCTAGAAAAACCAGTGTCAAGGAGAAAGCTATCCATTTTGGGATACCAAGCTCTAGGAGCTTGCTTAAGGCCATATAAGGATTTCTTAAGGAGACAAACAAGGCTAGAGTTATGCTAAACATATCTAGGAGGTTTTTCCATGTAAATTTACTCATGTAAATCACCATGTAAGAAGTAAAACTTGACATCCATTTGATGGACTTCCCATTTATGTAAGGCTGCAAGGGAAAGAACAAGGTGGATGGAGTTCATTTTTTCTACAGGGGCAAAGGTTTCATTGTAGTCAATCCCTTCAACTTGGGAAAGACATTTGGAAACTAACCTTGCCTTAAGTCTTTCAACACTTCCATCTGATGCATACTTAGTTCTATAGACCCATTTACATCTGACAAGTTTTCATCCTTTTGGAAGAGGAACAAGATCCCAAGTATCATTCACCATTAAGGAAGGGTATTCTTCATCCATAGCTGCATCCCAATTTGGATTTTCTGAAGCTTATGCAAAAGTTTCTGGATCATGATTCTTCAAAACTTGAGCCAAAAGAGAAGAGGCTCACTAAAACTGACAATGTGTTTGACGTTGATCTCTAGGATCACTGGCAAGATCACCAGCTGCTTCACATGTTGAACGGACCCATCGAGGAAGTATTGGTGCTGGTGCAATTGGAGGAACATGAGTAGGAGGAGGTGTATTTTCATCCTCACTGTCATCATCAGAAACTGGAGTTGGAAACCTATCAAGGAAGCTGGAAGAAGAAGAAGAAGGCACAATTGCCGAATCAGGCTCGCGGGCCAAAGATGGCACACCTGCCAAGTCAGGCTCCTAGGACAAGAGATTTTAATCAAATTTAACATCTCTTCTAATGATTATATCATGATAATGTGGCTGAAGAAGTCTATAAACTTTTACATCTTCAGAATATCCAACAAATATGCACTTTTCACTTTTAGGCTGCAATGCTTTCCATTTTTCATCCGGAATGTGAGCCCATGCTTCACAACCAAACACACAAAAGTGACTTACATCTGGTTTAATTTTACTCCATGCTTCTTCCAGTGTTATACCCTGTAAAAATTTAGTGGGTGTGTGATTAACTATGTAATTTGCACAATTTATGGCCTCAGCCAAATATTGAAGAATTAGTCCTTTAGATTTGATCATACAATTAGCCATTTCTTTTAAAGTGTGGTTCTTATGTTCAGCTACACCATTTTGTTGTGGTGTATATGGAACAATGTGCTATTTTTGGATTCCTTGTTCAGTGCAAAAAGTAGTGAACTTGTTGTTAACATATTCTCCTCCATTGTCAGATCTTAACTTAATAATTTGATGACCAGATTGTTTTTCAATAAGAGCCTTGTAGGCCAAGAACATGTTAAATACTTCGCTCTTAAGTTTTAGGAAGTAAACCCAAGTGCATCTGGAGTAGTCATCAATGAAGGTTAAGAAATATTTGAAACCAGAAAAGGAAGCAGATGGAAGAGGGCCACACAAGTCACTATGCACAAGCTCCAAGAGAACCGAGGCATGCCAAGAGGCACGTTTGTCAAAACTATCCCAATGAGGTTTTCTGAGTACACAACCGGAACAAACACCATCCTTACAAGATACCAGCGGAAGACCAGTCACCATATTGTCTTTATATAGTTGTTGTAATGAGCGATAATTTAAGTGACCAAATCACTCATGCCAAAGTTTTCTCAAGTTATCACTATGAGCAACAAAAACTGAAGGAAAAGGTGATGACCCAAAGTTGTTAAATTTGTACAAACTGGTAATATCATCAATAGTTCCAGTAGCAAGGATATTTTGAGGATTTTTAAAATCCTTGATTACAACTTGGTGAGGTGTAAACCTCACAGTTTTACCTTCACCTGAATGAGTAATTTGATAGACTGATAACAAATTGCAGGAAATTTTTGGAACACATAGTACATCACTGAAATGACCATTTTCTACTGGATCTGTTTGAGATCCTACAACACTTAGAGATCTATCATCACCAAAAAATATTTATTTGGTGTTACATTCATGCATAGTAGAAAAGATGGCTTTATCCTTAGCCATATGCTAAGATGCTCCAGAATCAATGAGCCATTCAATTGAGGTAGAAGAAGAAGATGCAATATAAGAGTAACCAGAAGCACAAAGTGCATGTCCATGAGAGTTATATTCTGAAGACAAATCTAGGTTGATGTGGTTCTTCTTCATTGCTTCTTCCAAGGCTTCCATCTTCTTAAAACACTTAGATTCATCATGATTATCTTTCCCACAAAAATTGCAATGACGCTCAGTCTTCTTTCGTTTTTTCTTGGATCCTTTATCATTTTAAAAAAAGGAGCTAACTGAGAGGGTTTAGGACCCTTATTGTTTGGCTTATTATTGCGAAAAGTCTATTTCTTGGGAGGCTTGGACTTTTCTTACTATTGGGACAATAAGGCTTTCCTAGATATATCTGCATTGTCAATTATTCCAAGATGAATGAGCTTATCTTGCTCTCTAATTAAGGAATCACAAAAGGATTCAAGACTAGGCTCTTGATAGCTAGCTGCATTCAAGGATTCTTTTATGGAGTAGAATGTAGATACAAAAACAGAATATGCAGGTCCAAGTTTGGAAAGAATATGATAAATACATTGTTTGTCTTCTTTCTTAATATTGCATTCTGCACATAAGAGTCTAAGATTTTTATACTTAGATAAATAGTATTGAATGCATGAAAAATCATTTCGATTCAAGGAAATCAACTCATTCTCGAGTTGATGACCTCGAATTTCATTGTGTTTACCAAACACAAATTCCAACTTTTCCCAAGCTTTATCAGGTTCATCAATTTCAGATATGTGGAATTGTAAATCAATAGAGA
>LPNX011061594.1:879123-895181 GCA_001517045.1 Pseudotsuga menziesii | reverse complement strand
GTTTAAAAGGTACGTAAAAGAATGGAAAGAGGAAGGGGTTTTTTTTTTTTTTTACTTTTCTCTCTCGTTCTCCGTGCTTTCCTTTTTCTCCTGTAAATCACCAAAAAAAATGAAAAACAAAAACAAAAAACTTTTTACACACAATGGGGTTAGATCTTGGTTAGCTTACTCAAAAAGGCTATGTTTTCAAGTTTTCTCGTTGTTTCTGATTTGCCATGATCACACAAGGTGC
Organism: Pseudotsuga menziesii; assembly: GCA_001517045.1. NCBI lineage: Eukaryota > Viridiplantae > Streptophyta > Pinopsida > Pinales > Pinaceae > Pseudotsuga > Pseudotsuga menziesii. The sequence goes on along the minus strand of LPNX011061594.1, from coordinate 894,949 downwards.
ACGGCAAAGAGCATACGTAGCCAAGAAGACAAGAAAAAAAACTTTCCCTCACTGTTTCTGATTCACCGCGATCGCACAAGGTGCACGACAAAGAGCATACGCAGGCAGGGAAGTCAATAGTCCGAGACTAAAACAAAAAGATCTAATAATAAGACTGATAAAATATGAGAGATTTAAAAAAAAAATAAAACAAATCCGTCACTGTAACTTTATACCTTCAGATTTGCCGAAATGGGTGTTTCTGGAACAAACGGAAATGGTTCTCGGTGAAATGAAAATTGTTTCCAAATGGAAACGGTACTCCAGACACAATGGAATAGCTCCTACATGCCACAAATGCACATAAAATCTAGAAACATAAACCCTTTCAAAGTTTCGGCAACACCGGTTCCAGATCTTGATCAAAACCGAAAGCGGCTCTTCATAAAAGCTCTGATACCATGTTCGGGTACACAGGGTGTAATGCCCCGGTTTTGACCCCATTGCACTAGATGTATATGATGTATATATAAATTGTAAATGATCATGGTATGGAGCTAAAGGCCAAGGCCCCGCCATTGATCGGTTATGCTGTGTTTTGGGATGTAAAATTGTCACCGATGGTATATTGCGGCATGCGGCATATAATATGTTGGCCGTCATGTAAATATGCATCATAATTAATTAATGGACACAACCAGCTACGGTCGTGGCAACTAAATCGAATGGGGCATGATTTCCTAAGGATAAGGGGGGGGTGAAATATTTAACCTGTGGGCCAATGGGGAAAAGCCAAATGTCTATGAGAAAACCCACCAAGCTGTCAACTACCTTTCTTGTCTTTTTCTCCAATCATTTATTTCTACCAGAATGTGGTTGAGTTAGTTATTGCATGGATGGGAAGAGTATGGCCAACCAAAATTCGAATTGGGCAGAGAACCATTTTTGAAAAACGTGTTCTGACTTCCTTGGCAAGGAAAATGCCCAAAAACGTATGCCATTTTGCTATCCATTCATGTTTTGGGAGCAGCTGGAGATTTTCCTGTGTCTTTCTTTCCACGATTTTGGCTGTTAGTTTCATTTTTCCCATGGATTGGAGGTCGTTTTTGTAGTGCCAGGGATTGGGTTGTCTTTCTCACGTTTTTGGAGCTGCAGGTGCATTTTTCCATTCACGTTTTTGTGATTTCATGTGTTTTTACCATGGTTGTGAAGGGCCATTCACGTTTTTGACCGTCTCAGCGACTATTGGCCTCACACACAGGCTATTTGGGGCGTTTTTCCCCTGCTGTGAGTTGGTCTCCCTGATAAACTTCAGGACTGTGTGTTTTCCCTCATGTTGTGAGCTGTTTTTGCTGTTACGTATGGGGCTGTGTGATTCATTTTTACTGTTCAAGCTGTGTTAGATAAATTGATTTCTTGAGTGCAACGGTTGGTCTTTGGACTGTGTGAGGAGTAAGGGATTTGGATTGGTTGCTTGATAAACCTGGTGCTAGAAACCACACAGACAAAACTAGAGGGCTGGCCTTCTTCTCCATCACCCCTGAATAGCACTGGAAGGGAATGCAGGGCCTGAGGGACTGTGTAGCAGAGAAGGGACTGATTCCTTGTGTTGGGTGTGGATGGGTGTCTTAGAGGTCAGGCTAGTTTTGGTGTAGGTGTTCTTGGCTTTGTAATGAGCTCACCAGCTTAGCAATTTTCCTTCTCCAGCTCCTTAATGGCCTGATAAACCCAACTCTGTTGGCTTGGCTGTGTGTTTGGACATCCCTGGCTATGTGTAAGCCTGCTAGTTCCCTTATTCCTTGGAGAATCATGCCCAGCTCGGGGGTGGCAGCGTTGCTGAGAGATTAAGGAGCACGCTGGCCTATGGTTGGGTGGAACGTTGCAGCGACGTAGCTGGTTGCGGAGTAAGGCATTCATAAGATAAGTGATCTTGTGTATTTTACCTCTGCAACTATATTTCTATTAATGAAAATAATGAACATGTTGAAGAATGCTTGTCCAGATGCATGTTAATTCCGCTGTGCAAGGATAATTAATCATAGCTGTGCATAATATACAATTGTAGTTGTGTATGTTAAATGAATTGCATTTTGGCATGTTATACTGCAGTGCATTCTCTCTTTCAGCATTTTGTTTTATGAAATTTTTTAAGCCTGTACATGTTCATGGGCACTTAGCCCGGTCTGATAAAGCTCGTAGATCGCGTCCTCTTTTCTGGTCGGAGGCTTGGGGACGTGACACAGGGTACTCCCAAAAGACCGAACACCTTTAGCAACCACTTCAGACAAATAGATCACAGATCAACACACCAATGTTTATCACGTGGTTAAAACCCTTGAGAGGGAAACAGTCCACGGCCCCAGCCAAATAGCTACTAGGAGCAATTTATTATGCAAAAGAAAGAAAGTTACATATGAGCTTCTCATAATCGATCAACTAGCCAAGGACCCTCTATGCTCTTTAAATAGAGATCATAGACCAATTGTGTGTTAAGCCATGGATCAATGGTAGGTATGATCTAAGAGAAGTTGAATCGTCGGATCACTCTATGTCTAGAACATATCGTGACTGTCGGATTAGAATATTTACAAATGCATACTAATGCATACTAAAGAAACACATTTTTATCTAGCGGATATATTACACAAGTTGATTTTAACTAACTCCTAAGTGTCTAAATATCCTAACATATTGTGTTTCCTATGTAGCGCCATGTTTTTCATCCAAAGTAATGTCTTATTTTGCTACCATATCAACGCCATGGTTGGCTTCATCATTAGTGCCAAGTGTTGCATCATTTTTAATGCCTAGTTTCACATATCTATTTACACCCACATTAGCACCATGTTTTGTTACTACTTTAGCACCCAATTTATCGTCCATTTTTACTCCCACACTAGCGACACAGTTTGCTTCTCGTTTAAATCCTTGAATTTCTTCTTATTTTTCTTCCTCATCAGCACCTCATTGAGCATCCAATTTAGCATCCAACTTTTCTCCTATGTTGACCATTATTTTATCTTCTAGTTTGACTTCTACTTTAACATCCAAAATAGCATCAAAATTGACTTCCAACTTAGCACCAAGTTTTGCATCCAATGTTTCTTCTAGATCGAGGACATAGTGGGTTTCCATTTTAGCTATTGGTTTTGCTTCCGTATTATCATCACATTAGAATTTCTATTTAACACCTAAAACCATATCGAATTGTGTGCTAATATATTTATTATATCAATTTACTATAATTATTCATTAATTTCAATAGTTCTCATATATCATTTAATTCAAAGTTCTAAAATAACATAATGAAACATTCAAATTCATTGTAGATACAATTATTGAAATTAATTGCATAGCATTTATGAAAAAAATTAACCAAAATAGACAACATTTATCCAAAGTGGTATCATCATCATATATATTAATTTTCCATGAAAAGGTCATCAACAACATCCAATATATATAAATTTAAAATATAATAACGATAACATAAGCATTATCTTTCATATAAAATAAAATAAAACTATAAAACATCGTTGCATCAATAACCTATCATACAGATGATCATATTAAGGTTAAAAGAACAAGTGAACAATATATATAGTGAAATACCAATATCACAAGAAATAATTTTTTTGATATCCATATCTAGAAAAATTCAAAATGATCAATAGTAATCAAATTTTATATGTCAACATGAATCCACCATACAAATCAAACTGACCCAAAATGTAATATGAACTTGGATAATCACAAAAATACAATGTGTCTAGTAACTTGGAGAAAACAAAAAACATCTACAATATCAATAATAGCATCAGTCGATACCATCATCATCATCATCATCCTCATCATATATCCCAACATCATATCCATCATCATTTTCATTTGATCCATTTGCATCATTATCATTAATATATTTCTCTTGTACATCAGTAACAACATAAACAAGATCATCATCTAAGTAGTCATCTTCACCATTTTTATGCAAATACCAAGAAATAATCAATTTAAAGCATTAGTATTAATTTCATTACATAATGCATATTCCATGTTATATTGCAAATATTAGTGTGATAATTTCTGTATTCTCATGAGTTTTCCAACCATGAATATAAACATCATCTCATCAACAGACAGTAACCACACAAATCAAATGTATCCATAACCATGCACACACTCATGCATACACACACATGTACACCATAAATTTTCATATCACATTAGAAGAAGACATACATTCAAGGAAAAATAGGCATTCCAATGATTATATATAAAGTGAAGAAAAATATGATATCACATATATTATTTGTTTCAAACCATATTTTTTCCTCAATGATGTGCAGTGCAATTTTTGCATGATAGGGTAATATTTTAAAAATGTGTTGAGAGGGCACATGGGAATCACAGTCATCTCTCCCTTGCCCAAACACAGTTGCAGGAGGAAATGAAACTCAATTCCATTGTTCGATTTGGTTTTTATTCCCCCAGTTGAAATTTGTCTGGAGTCCCTTAATGGCCTTAATAAGCGAGAAGAAACTCGTTATAAATCCAAACCATGGATCTCTTGGATAAATTGTCATTTTCGTTGATTCATGACATTCGAGTACCACTAGGGACACCCCTGTCCGGTGGCTTCATGGACAGAAAGTTGTCTATGTTGTTGGTTTTCTAAACTAGGGTTGCGCTAAGTGACCTGTAGTGAAATTTATGTATGATAGTCTAATATTTTGAAAAATGTTCCCAATGAGTGTGTGAGAATTGCAATCATCTTTCCCTTACCCAAACACACTTGCAGGAGGAAACGGAACTCAATTTCATTGCTCATTTTGGTTTTTATGCTCCTAGTTAAAAAAAATTTGGTGTCCCCGAATGACATTGGTAAGCAAGATAAAACTCGCCATAACTTGAAAACCAAGGTTCCGATGGACAAATAGATAGTTCAGTTGGATTCGGGAGATCTGATTACCGCTAGAGACACCCCTGTTTGGTGGCTTCATGGACTGAACGTTGTGTATTTTGATAGTTTTCTAAGATATGGTTTTGTTCAGTTACATGTAGTGCAATTTCTACACAATAGGCCAAGATATTGAAAAAAATGTTGAGCAAGTGCATGGGAATCATAGTCATCTCACCCTTTCCCAAACACACATGTAGTAGGTAAAAAAACTCAATATTGTTGCTTAGTTTGGTTTTTATGCCCTCGATTGAAATTTGCTTGGTGTCCATGAATGGCCTTGAGAAGCGAGATAAAAGTTGTCATAACTCAAAAACTGAAGCTCCGATGGACAATCTATCGGTTCCATTAGATTCGTGACATTTGAGTATCGCTTGGGACACCCCTTTCTGGTGGCTCCATGGACTGAACGTTGTATATTTTGACAAATTTCTATACTAGAGTTTTTCTCATTTACGTGTAGTGTAATTTATCCACGATAGGCTATGGTTTTGAAAAAAGTGCCCAAAAGTGCATGAGAATCTCAGTCATCTCCCCATTTCCCAAGCACACCTACAAGAGGCAATGAAACTCAATTCCATTGCTCAGCTTGGTTTTTATGGTCCGTATTGAAATTTTTCTAGTGTCCCTAAATGACTTTGGGAAGTGAGAAGGAACTTACCATAAGTAAAAAATAAAGCCTGCGATGGACAAACTGTCAGTTTCGTTGGTTTCATGACATTTGAGTACCATTAGGGAAACCCATTTCTGGTGGATTCATGGAACGAACATTGTCTATTTTGATGGTTTTCTAAATTAGGGTTTTGCTCGATGATGTGCACTGGAATTTCTGCACAATAGGGAAATATTTTGAAAAATATGTCAAGCGAGTGCATGGGAATCACATCCATCTCTCCCTTATCCAATCACACTTGCAAGAGGAAATGGAAATCAATTCCATTGCTTGGTTTGGTTTTTATTCCATTAGTTGAAATTATCCTGGTGTCCCTGAATGACCTTGAGAAGTGAGATGAAACTCGCCATAAATTGAAAAAGGAGGCTCTGATGGACAAACCGTTAGTTTCATTAGATTCATGACATATTAATATCATTAGGAACATTCCTATGCAATGGTTTCATGGACTAAAAGTTGTCTATTTTAACATTTTTTTCAACTAGGTTTTTCCTCAGTGACATTCAATGCAAATTATGCATGATAGGTTAATATTTAAAAAAATGTGCTAAACGAGTGAATGGGAATCGCAGTCATCTCTCCCCTGGCCAAACACACTTGCAAGAGGCAACGAAAATGAATTCCTTTGCTCAGTTTGGTATTTATGCCCCTGGTTGAAATTTGTTTGGTGTCCCTTAATGGCCTTGGGAAGCGAGATGAAAATAACTATAGTTCAAAAACCATGGATTTGATGGATAAACTATCTGTTCCATTGGATTTGTGACATTTGAATACCACTAGGGACACCCCTGTTCCGTGGCTAAGTGACCTGAAGTGAAATTTATGTACGATATTCTAATATTTTGAAAAATGTGCCCAACAGGTGTGTGGGTGTCACATTCATCTCACCCTTACCCAAACACACTTGTAGGACTCAACATAACTCAATTTCGTTGCTCATTTTGGTTTTTATGCTCCCGATTGAAAATTTGTCTCCTGTCCCTAAATGACATTGGTAAGCAAGGTGAAACTCACCATAACTTGAAAATCGAGGCTCCGATGGAAAAATAGTGAGTTTTATTGGATTTGTGACATTCAATTTTCGCCAAAGACACCCTTGTTTGGTGGCTTCATGGAACAAATGTTTTGTATTTTGACGGTTTTCTAAACTAGATTTTCACTCAATGTTGTGTAGTGCAATTTCTGCAAAATAAGGCAATATTTTGAAAAATGTGTCGAGCAAGTGCATGGGATTGCAATCATATCTCCCTTTCCAAAACATACATGCAGGAGGTAACATAACTCAATTGCATTCCTCACTTTGGTTTTTATGCCCTCGATTAAAATCTACCTAGTGTCCTTGAATGGCGTTGAGAACCGAGATAAAACATGCCATGACTCGAAAACTAAAGCTCTGATGAATAAATCATTAGTCCCATTGGATTCGAGACATCCTAGTACTGCTTAAGACACCCTTGTCTGGTGGTGTCATGGACCGAACGTTATCTATTTTGACATTTTTATATTAGGACTTTTCTCATTGACATGTAGTGAAATTTATACACGATAGGATACGATTATGAAAAATGTTCCCAACGAGTGTGTGGGAATCTCAGACATATCTCCCTTTCCCAAACACACCTCTAAGAGGCAACGAAATTCAATTTCGTTGCTCGGTTTGGTTTTTATGCTCTAGGTTGAAATTTTCCTGGAGTCCCTTAATGGCCTTGGGAAGTGAGATGAAAATTGTTATAAATAAAAAACCATGGATCTCATCGACAAATTTTCAGTTTCGTTGGATTTGTGACATCCGAGTACCTCTAGCGACACCCCTGTATGGTGGCTTCATGGATCGAACGTTATCTATTTTGATGGTTTTCAAAAATAGGGTTTTGCTCGATGATGTGCAGTTCAATTTCTTCCCAATACAGAATTTTTTTCAAAAATGTGTCAAAAGAGTGCATGGGCATCACAGTCATCTCTCACTTCCCACACACACTTGCAAGAGGCAACAGAAATCAATTCCATTGCTCGGTTTGGTTTTTACGCCCCTGGTTAATATTTTCCTAGTGTCCCTTAATGGCCTTGAGAAGTGAGATGAAACTCACCATAAATTGAAAACCAAGGATCCGATGGACAAACCGTTAGTTCCATTAGATTTGTGACATCCATGTACTGCTAAGGAAAACTATACTCGCTGGTTTCATGGACCAAAAGTTGTCTATTTTTATGGTTTTTTAAACTAGTTTTTTGCTCAATGATGTGAAGTGCATTTTTTTCATGATAGGCTATTATTTTGAAAAATGTGCCAAGCGAGTGCATGGGAATTGCGTCATATTTCTCTTGCCAAAACACACTTGTATGAGGCAACGAAACTCAATTTCATTGTTTAGTTTGGTTTTTTCCCCTCAGTTAGAATTTGTCTAGTGTCCCTTAATGACCTTGGGAGCGAGAAGAAACTTTGTATAACTAAAAGATCATGGATCTGATTGGAAAATTATAATTTTCATTGGTTTCATGACATTCGAGTACCACTAGGGACACTCGTATCCGGTGGCTTCATGGACCAAAAGTTATCTATTTTGTTTGTTTTCTAAACTAGGGTTTTGCTAAGTGATGTGTAGTGCAATTTTTGTACGATAGGTTAATATTTAAAAAACAATTCCCAACGAGTGTGTGGGCATCGCAGTCATATCACCCTTACCCAAACACACTTGTAGGAGGCAATGAAACTGAATTATGTTTCTCAGTTTGGTTTTTCTGCTCCCTGTTAAAATTTTCCTTGTCTCCTTGAGTGGCATTGGTAAGCAAGATGAAAATAAACATAACTTTAAAACCAAGGCTCCGATGGACAAACAGTCATTTTGGTTAATTCCATCACATTCGATTGCCGCCAGCGACAACCTTGTTTAGTGGATTCATGGATCAAACGTTGTATATTTTGGCGATTTTCTAAACTAGGCCTTTGGTCAATGATTTGCAATTTAATTTTTACATAATAAGCCAATATATTGAAATTTGTGTTAAGCAAGTTGTTGAGCCTCATTTTGTTATCATTCTTGGCATTAAAATAACACATTTTAAACGCATATTTTATTATCTTTTGTGTATTTTATGTCATGCCGATCGTTATTTAGCGCAAAGTAAGCACAAATTTAATGATTATGAAACTTTGTTCATTATTATCATTTCTTATGATTTTATTAATTAAAATTGGTATTATGTGAATTATTTTTTATATATTTATTAATTAATGCATTTGTTTACAGAATTATAATTTTTGGGCAAGCTCGTGATAGCCATATTAGTGGGAATCATACACATTATGATCAGCCTGTTAAATAGACCAGCAAACAAACTTTGCATCCAGCTCGTTGTCCAGCTCATCAGTAGTTTGTTGTCCAGTTGACTATCCAGCTCACCCATAGCCAAACAAACATAAATGCATTCACCTTGATCTATGCATGACACGTCCAGCCTACCATCCAGGTGTGAGCAGCTTGCAAAATCATATGTTCTGTCAAAAACGTGTTTTCAACTCACAACAAATTTCGGGCTGAATTTGTGGGAAAACTAAGACGAATTTCAAAATTTCTGCAAATGGGTTTTGTGCAGAAGAGGCCCATTTGGGACTCTACAGGGAATTTTGCCAAAATTCAAAGCTATTTGAGAGAAAATCGTGGTTCCTTGAAACCAACTTTCCCAGAAAACGTGGATGGTTGTTTTTCTAAATCTAGAAATTTGTTTTAACTGTCCACATGTTTGGGTGATGGAGAAGATCCTAGTCTAGAAGGATCACCATCACATTGCCCTTTCTCAACATTTATCCATCGTTCATGCGAAAGGAGGAGCAAGCAGACCATATCACGTCACAGCCACGATGAAGAAGGAACCTGCATGCCACGTTCTTACTAAGCAAAACAAACTCACGCTGAAGAAGGAACTAGATTGCGCGCTGGCTTGTGAATAATTATTCCCTTTTATGATCGACTAAATTTAGAAGAGCAGTCAACCACTAAAGGGTCGACTTGATCATTCCTATACACATTGTATATAAACACCTCCATGCACAGAGATGGGGAGTTGATCATTTTAATTTGTTAGACACTCATTTTAGAAGAATTATGTATTTTTGTTCCATATTCTGAATAGGAAGCTTCATGCTTTGCTGTTGATTATTTCTTTCAAATAATATTTAGTCGGGAGTTACCCCGATTGCTGAGAGGGCCCCTCAACAACCAATGGATTCCATGTCCGTATGTGTTTTTGTTATTCTCTCTTTCACAGATAAGTAGTTTTATTCTAATTTGTTTATGTGATTATGTTACTGTAAATGTCTATTTCTTTATTCTCTGTAACCTATGTTTATTGTAGTTGATGTAATTTACATTATGATATTAATGTAATCTTTGTCTATAAAATTAGAGTGACCGATCACACATAGCTTATTTCCAGTTTTTCTTTCAACTTTCTTTTTAGTTTAAATGCTTAAAGTTATGTTTACAATTCAATAAAATTCAGGTAGTTTGAGGTTTTCTTTTCTTGTTTTCGTTATTTTTCCTTTGTAGTTAATTTAGTTTTGATTTCTAGTTTGTTTATTTCATTAAGTTACTGTAAATGTTTATTTCATCTGTTTTTTTTGTAACGTATTTTATTTCCAGAATTAAATAGTTAGATTGCACTCATAGTTGCTTTCTATTTGTTTTTTTCATTTCATTTCCAGCTTATTATTTAGTTTGTTCATAAGAAGATATAGTAGATTGTTTTTATCAATTTAAATAGATTCAGTCTTGTCTATTTATTTTCTGTTTTAAATTATCAGTTTAAGCAATTTACATTTCAATTTATTAATACGCAATGATTCTTGATGTTCATGAATTTGTTTAAGTTTATTTTACTGTTAAATATGATGATTAAATAGGTTTATTTATTTCCTTTATGCATTGTATAAACATGTGCACGAAATCAGCTGATAGTTAGATCATTTAGGTCTGTTTTTATTATTTCCTGTATACAGACTCCCATTCCGATTGTATGTTCTGCCTTCCATCCAAACCCTCCGTCTAGTCATTAGTTCAGTCTGTCATCCAGCTTTTCGTTCAGCCTTTAATATTTTTATTCCATTTTAAGTCTATTTAAAGTCTTGTTTCTTTGATTTTTGAATTCTGCTATATTTGGTAATTATGTAATAGTTATATTAGCTTCTAAGACGTTAGGTTAGATTATTTTAAGGTACTTATTAAAAGATTTACCCCTAGTTTGTATTTCTCTTCAATTAAAGCATGTTTTGAATTATGTTTTGTTTCCACATTTAACATTGTTGTAATATTTGATAAATTCATCTATAGTTTAGTTTAATCGTTGTTCATGTTGAATTTAGGGTTAGATATGTTAATTTCTAGAAAACACACCAATACTTTGTAGATTGATACAAGCATAGGATTTATTTCTTTAATTGCGAATTCATTAAAAATGCTTATAGGCTAGAAAATTAGAGAATCCTTCTTAATTAAATTTTCTTTATTGAGTTTTCTACTTGCTTCTTTATTTATTTTTGTTTGTTTATTTCAGTTTTTGAATATGTTTATGAAAGTTTTCCCATTCTTAGATTAAGAAGAAGAAGAATTACTTAATGAGTGGTTTACTTTCTTAAAATAGTATTGTTTATATCTTTACTTCTCAATATTTGTTAACTGGAATAGTTTCATATTATCCTAGTCTAATGTTTTATGCTAGTTCAATTACGTTAATAATTAAATTCTTAGGAGTTTGACTCGGTTTTTCATTTTGAAAGATCTTCCGATATTTTGATTGTTAAAATATTTCTACAATGCCCTAGGACCCCTCTATCTTCGCATATATTTTGTAGCAACTCCAAGTATACAAACCCCAATCGATAATTAAATATTAGGTGTATTAATCTAGTTGATAAAACACCCAACACAAGTTCAAAGGAATAGCAGTCATTTCTACTTTTACCAAACACATATGCAAGAGGTAACATAACTCAATTTTTTTGCTCGGTTTGCTTTTTATGTCCCCGGTTGAAATTTGCTTGGTGTCCCTGAATGGGCTTGAGAAGCAAGATAAAACTCGCCATAACTTGAAAACCAAATCTCTGATGGGAAAACCATCACTTCTGTTGCATTTGTGACATCAAAGTACCACTTGGGACACACTTATTTTGTGTCTTCATGGATCGAAAGTTGTATGTTTGACATTTTTCGAACCATGGGTTTTTCTTTGTGATATGTAGTGAAAGCTCTATGAGATAGGATTAGAGTTTGAAAAATGTGCCAAGCGAGTAACTAGGGATAACAATAATCTCACCCTTGCCAAAACACACTTGCAGGAGGTATAAAACTTAATTTTGTTTCTTGGTTTGGTTTTTATGACCTTGGTTAAAAATTGATTGGTGTCCCTTAATGGCCCGAGGAAGCGAGATGAAACTTGCCATAACTCGAAAATCGTGGCTCTGATGGACAACCTATTAGTTTTATTGGATTCTTGACATCAGAACGCCTCTAAGGATACCCTTTTTTGGTGGCTTCATGGACTGAACGTTGTCTATTTTGACAAATTTTGAAACTAGCATCTTGGTAAGTGACATCTAGTGCAATTTCTGAACAATAGGCCAATATTTTGAAAATTATGTAGAGCGAGTGCATGGGAATTACATACATATATCCCTTTCCCAAACACACTTGTAGAAGGAAATGACAAATAAATTATGTTTCACGGTTTGTTTTATATACCCACAAACGAAATTTGCTTGGTCTCCTTGAATGACCTTGGGAAGCAAGACTAAACTTGCCATAACTCAAAAGTTTTGGCTCTGAAGGACAAACCGTCAGTTCCATTAGATTCATTACATTCGAGTACCACCTAGGACACATATATCTGATGGATTACTAAACTGAAAATGATATATTTTGATGGTTTTCGAAACTAAGGTTTTGCTAAGTGACATGTAGTGCAATTTATGCATGATAGGATAAGATTGTGAAAAATGTGGCCAATGAGTGTGTGGGAATCATGGTCATATTTCCTTTTTGCAAACACACTTACATGAGGCAACGAAACTCAATTCTGTTGCTTGGCTTGGTGTTTATTCCCCAGGTTGAAATTTGCTTTGTGTCCCTTAATGGCCTTGGAAAGTGAGATCAAACTTACCATAACTCAAAACCCGTGGTTTCGATTAACAAACCGTCAATTCCATTGGATTCATGAAATATAAGTACCACTAGGGACACTCCTACATGGTGGTGTCATGGTCTAAACATTGTCTATTTTGACAGTTTTCTATACTAGGGTTTTTCTTTGTGACGTGCAGTGCAATAACCTCTGAGCATAATTGTATAGGAGTTTGGAGAATTTTTTAGACAAATATTTGTGAGTGGTTTTACCAGTCGTCCAATATTGTTGAACACATTGAAGAATGATGAGTATCAGTTCGATAAATTCAACCTAAAGAACTGAAAGATATCAACTTTGCTTACAATAGAAACTTGGTAATAAATAATTTTTTCCAAGGAAATCCTCATAGGGAAACCCAGGGATGCTTTCCCACATTCTGGTTGATATCACTAGTAAACCCATATACTAGTGTGCATATCCTAGGGGAATTTGAATGGGTACAAGATAACAAAAAACTAGCTAAATGCCCAACAATGTTAGCAACAACCAGTATTGAGCTAACCCAATAGCTAGTTGGGGTAATTAACATGTGTAGATATTCATATTTTGTAGAGATATAAAATTTAATTGTTTTGACATACCCATTTTCCTATGTCATGTGTCGAAATTGAAAAAGGCATGTAATAAATCCCTAATTTTGTAAATTTTCATTTAGAAATAATAACAATATGGAAGGGTTATGAAAATCATGGAATCATAAGAATCAACATCAATATATTATATGGTTACCCTGATTATATATCCATTATGATCAATTCAAGAACTATGAAATATATCAGATATGGGTAGCACTATGGTACCATCACACATATAGTATTATTACCTTCATATTCCTTCCAATTCCAAAGCAAACAACTACCTGTGTTTAATTAAGTTTTCTAGTGATGAGAATAAATAATATAGCGCATGTATGTGTCACCCTACAAGTATAAATACCTACAGTTATTAACCATAATCATCACATTGGGGAAAAGCACAATGTTTCCACAGATGAAAAACAATAATCTATAAAATTTACCATTCAAATAATTTTTATGCATAAACATCATAGTCTACAACAATACTTAAGTTACTAGAGGATTTCTTAGAAACTTAAAATTCAACTTCTCCTTTATCAATTTTAAAAAAGAAAATAATTTTAGAAAGGCACCAATGTGAAAATAATTCTTAGAAACCATCAATTCTGTTGCATTTGTGACATCCGAGTACCACTTGGGACACACTTATTTTGTGTCTTCATGGATCGAAAGTTGTATGTTTGACATTTTTCTAACCATGGATTTTTCTTTGTGATATGTAGTGCAAGCTCTACAGGATAGGATTAGATTTTGAAAAATGTGCCAAGAGAGTAACTAGGAATAACAATAATCTCACCCTTGCCAAAACACACTTGTAGGAGGTATAAAACTTAATTTTGTTTCTTGGTTTGGTTTTTATGACCTTGGTTAAAAATTTATTGGTTCATAACTCGAAAATCGTGGCTCTGATAAATTATGTTTCACGGTTTTTTTTATATACCCACAATCAAAATTTGCTTGGTCTTCTTGAATGACCTTGGGAAGCAAGATTAAACTTGCCATAACTCAAAAGTTGTGGCTCCGAAGGACAAACTGTCAGTTCCATTAGATTCATTACATTCGAGTACCACCTAGGACACATATATCTGATGGATTGATAAATTGAAAATTATCTATTTTGATGGTTTTCTAAACTAAGGTTTTGCTAAGTGACATGTAGTGCAATTTATGCATGATAGGATAAGATTTTGAAAAATGTGGCCAATGAGTGTGTGTGAATCATGGTCATATTTCCTTTTTGCAAACACACTTACATGAGGCAACGAAACTCAATTCTGTTGCTTGGCTTGGTGTTTATTCCCCAGGTTGAAATTTGCTTTGTGTCCCTTAATGGCCTTGGAAAGTGAGATCAAACTTACCATAACTCAAAACCTGTGGTTTCGATCAACAAACCGTCAATTCCATTGGATTCATGAAATCTAAGTACCACTAGGGACACCCCTACATGGTCATGTCATGGACTGAACATTGTCTATCTTGACGGTTTTCTATACTAGGGTTTTTCTTTGTGACGTGTAGTGCAATAACCTCTGAGCATAATTGTATAGGAGTTTGGAGAATTTTTTAGACAAATATTTGTGAGTGGTTTTACCAGTCATCCAATATTGTTTAACACATTGAAGAATGATGAGTATCAGTTCGATAAATTCAACCTAAAGAACTGAAATATATCAACTTTTCTTACAATAGAAACTTGGTAATAAATAATTTTTTCCAAGGAAAACCTCATAGGGAAACCCAGGGATGCTTTCCCACATTCTGGTTGATATCACTAGTAAACCCATATACTAGTGTGCATATCCTATGGGAATTTGAATGGGTACAATATAACAAAGAACTAGCTAAATGCCCAACAATGTTAGCAACAACTAGTATTGAGCTAACCCAATAGCTAGTTGGGGTAATTAACATGTGTAGATATTCATATTTTGTAGAGATATAAAATTTAATTGTTTTAACATACCCATTTTCCTATGTCATGTGTTGAAATTGAAAAAGGCATGTAATAACTCCCAAATTTTGTAAATTTTCATTTAGAAATAATAACAATATGGAAGGGTTATGAAAATCATGGAATCATAAGAATCAACATCAATATATTATATGGTTACCCTGATTATATATCCATTATGATCAATTCAAGAACTATGAAATATATCAGATATGGGTAGCACTATGGTACCATCACACATATAGTATTATTACCTTCATATTCCTTCCAATTCCAAAGCAAACAACTACCTGTGTTTAATTAAGTTTTCTAGTGATGAGCCTAAATAATATAGTGCATGTATGTGTCACTCTACAAGTATAAATACCTATAGTTATTAACCATAATCATCACATTGGGGAAAAGCACAATGTTTCCACAGATGAAAAACAATGATCTATAAAATTTACCATTCAAATAATTTTTATGCATAAACATCATAGTCTACAACAATACTTAAGTTACTAGAGTTT
>LPNX011061594.1:553119-878821 GCA_001517045.1 Pseudotsuga menziesii | reverse complement strand
GCTATAGGAAATGGAACCTACATCCTAGTAGTCACCACTTATTTCCCTTATGTACTACCCACTCAACAAGTCCTAAAACTTGTGCTTTTTCAAAGCAATATTCTAAGTGAGAAATCGGTTGTGGTGACATTTGGTACTTGTGTATTGTTGAGTGACCAATTCACTATAGATGGAGGATTGTATACATTGGCCACCTTCAAGATACTTGAAGAGCCTCTTGGAAACTTCTGATATTTAGTATTCATAATTTCATATATCAAAGTTAATTTGGGATGAATCTCATTAGATTTTCCCAATGACGCAACTATTTAAAATACATAGAGTTTATTAGAGTTTGCAATAGAAATTTAGTTGAATAGGGGCTTTTATGAAAATTCATAATGATATAACTCTCTTCACCTACCACCCACTTATTATAATTCTTATTTGAGTTAAACATTTGAATACTAACGTAAAAGTATTAGACATTATGGAAGAAATTTCCAAATGCAATATCATATGATACTTCATCAAGGTTGTTACACCCACTAATTTACATGAGCTATGCTGAAATAGCTTAAATTTTGACTCTATTTTTTTGGTTGTAACTTCATAAGAACAAGTGGATGGATTCTTGAAGGAATTAAAAAAAACAATTATTCCAAAACTCAACATGAAACTAATATGATTTTCGAGGTTATGATTCATAGTATGTTCCTATAGTGTGTATTGTTACTCATCAGTGATTGTTGGTATTACCTTATGGGAATGTAATAATAAAGAATTTCTTGCATATGTTATTCAAGAATATGTTCATGTTTATAGTCGTGCCCTATATGGGGTCTTATTTAACTAGTTGAGCCCTATTAGGGCCTTCTCTATGAATGCAAGCCCTCTCTAGGTCCTTTTCAAAGAAGTTGAGCTCTATTTATGGCCTATCCCATCTAGCTGTAGCCTTGTAAGGGATGATACTCAGCCATCGAATCTGATGGGAAGTCAAACAACACAGTTCTATAAGCTTCAAATAGTCAACAACCAGTCAATCTGGTTAACAACAGACTTCTCCTTGGTCAATGGCAGCCTCAGTTTTGGGTTTGGAATAGTGGCAGTAGCTCACTTGTTCAGTACAATCATCCTCTATGGGGTTTTTTCTCTTTATATGTGTGTATTATGCCAATAAGGGTTGAAAAGAGATATGCATTTGTTGAGAGTCACTTCTTTGAGATGACCTTATCTTCATCACTTAGAGTCCATGGTCATCGATTCCGGATTTTTCTAATCATTTTATTTAAGTTTGTTTTGCATTTCCTTCTAAGAGAACTCAATTAATTTGAACTAGACACTCAACTAAATAGGAATATCATCAATCATAATTTCAATATGATCGAGCTAAGACGGGAGACTGGGCTTGGAAAGGGAACTTATCTTTGTACAAATTCAACTTATAATTGAAAGCTCAAAGGAAACAAACTGTAGATCAAGAAAACAAGCAAAAATATTTAGGAATATGATATCAATCAAAGGCTACATATCAACCTAATTATTCCTATTATTTTCAATGAAGTGGACTGATCAACGTTCTTAAGATGGATCATTGGCTACAACCTTATGCCCACCATAATCATGATTTAAAGTAACCCTGATCCCCCTCTCCATAGTGTCCTCCGGTCTTGCATATGGAGGATGCCCCAACTCATTTAATGATATCGAGCAAGCAAATTGATTCATGCAAACTCTAGACTCCTAATTTGAGGTAGGCATTTTTTTCTAAATAAATATGTAAATCCCATCACCCTTTCTTTTATTTAATTATCTCACCACCATGTTGCTTCTCATCTTTATGTGCTTTTTATTTTATTTTCAATATCCTTGTAAGAAATTATGGTTTTTAGTGGGAATTATTTTTTGGGGTTCTCATTTATGTGGTAAGTGTCTCATTGTGAGTTTTCTGTAGCAGTCAATAGTCATTGGACTAGGGATGGATGTGTTGTTACAAAAGGTCATGTTACTTTTAAATAGTTCATGTTGTGCCCTTGGCACATCACCTTACAATTGAATAGCTTCTAGGATATATCCTAATGCATTTCAATTTTTCCTATTATTTTTCTTAAAGTTCTTAAAGAATTGAGTGTTGTAATTTTCACATTATTCATTTTACAAATTCTCTATATCCTCAATCCCAAACTCTCCTTTTATTTATTGAGAAGAGTAAGTAGATCGTATATTTACCAAGATTAAAGAGAAGATAAATCTCTAGTAGGATATTTCTTCTGAGTTTTTTTATCATATTGACTTGAAAGAAAATGCAGTATGTCCGTATAGGTAATATGTGTATTTCTGGCCTTGACCAACTTTCTCTCTTGATATGGAATTTAGATTGAATTATATCTTCCCTATCTGTCTTGTTTTTATATTTAGTTTTTTCTACCTATTCAACTACTAAGTTCTGAGAGATATTTTTTCTTGCAGGTTCCAGTAGATTCTTGTATTGTGGGAAATCAACACTCTTCCTTCTTGCAAAAAGTCTATAGGATACATTTATTGAAAACAATTATTCCCATTTTCTTAAAGTGCACAATTAATGGCCTTAAACATGCCCCTCTATCAAATATATTTTTCTTTTCTTAATTTTGAATGCAATGCTTCAAAGTATTTATTTTTAGGCTTCACACATAACTGAAGCCATCTACTTAAAGCCTCACAATAGCCATAAGGATTGTTTCAGTTTCCTATTGTAAGTATATTAAATAGCTTCAATTATATCTTGGTTGTAAGTATATTAGATAGTTTAGATGACATCACTCAAAGGTATTGGAATAGATTATGATAAAATTCGAGAAATTAATGACCTCATATCATCAAGCTTTGTAGGGTTTCCTCCACTTCAACATTTTTAACTCGCTAACAATCATCTTACTAATGGTTTTGCTTCGTCTCATTCAATTCTATGGGGAAACTATAAATGGACCTCCACAATAATAACTTAACTCAATTTATACAAAATCTCCAAATATTACTTTGTGGTTGGATGGGATCCCTATCTACAACCAAGTGAAAGTATATGATCTACTCAAAGATCATGTTATTGTCATTCAATGGTTTCGGTAAATATATTATTGCAAACAAAAATATGGAGCAGCCAACCTCTACTTATCCAATAGAAACAATATTAGAAGGATTCTTTTGCACAATCTTTTCCTATGGCCAAAACAGGCACGCAGATAGATTATGTCTGTGTTAAGAGAATTCAAACCATTATAAGATTGCAGCAGTACAGAAGTGCAACAGTGAGGAAATTATACATCTATTATAATATACTCAAAAAAGTAAAGTTATAAGGAATAGTCTCATATTATTTCTCAGCAGGAGTTGTTGGAGGTAGGGTGCACCTCACAATGAGTTACCTTCAAAATTTAATCAACAATTACTATCTATTTTTGGAAGTACCACTAGAAGAATGGTTTGCAAATTATAATTTGAAATTTTTTTATTAACATGATACATTTCATCTCCTAGCTTCTCCATATGGATAAACATGTCCATAGAAAGCAAATATATCAAAGTGTATTCCTTACCAGTTTTACATATTTTGCTGTTATGAAGTTTGGAGTTCAGTAAAATGTATGGATATGAGTGCGGGTTGATATAGCAGAGGCATGGAATGCATTGTTTGATAACAGGTCTGTAAAATATTCTTTGATTTCCTTCCCTTAATTGTCACATGGCTATTATGGACCAGAATTGATGCTATTTTTAAAATAATTCAAAGATGTCCTACTCAAGCTCTGCATAAAATAAAATACACCATCCAATTATTCTAAATATCAAAGTGGGATAAGTAAAAGGGAGAGGATAGCCCCTAATCT
The DNA here is from genome assembly GCA_001517045.1 of Pseudotsuga menziesii. Lineage (NCBI taxonomy): Eukaryota > Viridiplantae > Streptophyta > Pinopsida > Pinales > Pinaceae > Pseudotsuga > Pseudotsuga menziesii. The sequence continues at coordinate 874,976 of LPNX011061594.1, read as the reverse complement.
AGTTATTTAGCAATCTTATACCTATGGTTGTTGTGATAGTACCTCACTAGGAAACACTATAATTAGTGGTGTGGGTGGAATACTGCATCTAGGTAATGATCACCAAATCCTTTTTAAATAAAATAAGGGAATACAATTTAATTCAACAACTCAACTAAAATAAATGCGTCCTAGATTTTGATGAATATAAATATGTCAAGAGGAAACAAATAAATCAAAGTGTATTCCTTGCTAGATGAGACACATTTTGTAGGCTATGGAAGACCTATTTGGTGACCCTTCATCCTAGTATGGTGAAACAATTCGATAGATGAGGCAAAGGTTAAAGGCCTATGGTGAATTAGTATACTTTGAAACTAAAGACAATTACAAACAAAATATATCATGCCAAAGATGTCACCGGAGATCACCTTGAATAGATCAATATTTTAGGCTAAGAAATAAAATCAAAGGAAAAAAAAGATGCATGTATAGCTGATGTGCCAATGTGTGAAGACATACAACCATAAATGATGTACATTGATGAAAAAATTGGTGAAAGAGATCATGATACTCTTCATCAAAGTTAGTGATGCCAATAGTCAACAAGAATCAATAGAAATGGGAAGCTCTAAAGTTACTAATGTCAATAGACAACAAGAATAAAGTTGAAGTGCCACAAGCATAAAAGAGTGCCACACTACAACCATTGATGCACATGACATGGATTCAATGAATCTACAATTTGAGTACCAAGTTGAATAAGCACATCAGTTAACATTAAAGGCAGAATAAAAATTAATGTGAAATGTAAGATAACGGAATTTAGGAGAGGAATAGATGGTGCTGACGTTAAAGGTGAAGGGATCCTGGTTAGAATTGTTTTGTTTTTTATAACGCATCTCCTTGATAGCTTTGGTATGATTCCTCCCACGAATGGAAAAAGGAAATCAATCTACGCCTTTGTGATAGCACTGCCCATGAACCACAGGAGCTTCACTTGTTGGTCAATATCCTATCACGTTAGTTCATATTGTGGGTTTTAAAATTATAAAAAATCGAACCAATATATTGCAGGTATTGGGGGAATCAGGGGTTTAAGGTGGGGGTGAGTAGGGTGGTTTATAAGGATTGAGGTATAAAAAGGGGTGGGGAGGAGGTTTCACTATTGGGAGGGGGTTTCAACAAAAAGAGTTTGGGTCAATATCTCTCGAAATTAAGGGTATTCTTTGATATCCCATGATCACACGTGCTATGTGACAGGTTCATTAACTGAAGCCCCCGTTCCATGAACCTAAACCTAACACACATATATTGAAAACAATGTCCTACACACTCACTTGCAATAATATATGAATCAAGCATAGTTGGAAACAATTCTAGTCCCAAATCAAGATACAGAGCATTCCCTAGAGCTACAATAATCTCAAACACGTATCACATTATGTACAAGTTTCTGGTTCACAAGGTACACACTTAACTGAACGGAGATGCTCAGGTTCTCATAGGATTTTCCAAAACAACCTTACCTTTATCCTTTTACTGAGCAACAAGGGCGACAAAAGAGCTTGTTTCTTGATCTTTTGCTTCCTTCTCTATGTTCTGCCTCTGAAGGTTCTCCTCTATGGACAACTTTACCTCTTTGAAGTGGAGGGTTGAACAATTGAGGTCCTTTAAATACTTGAAGACATGATCTTTCACATCCAGATCAACAATATTGCTCAATGATTCTTTAAAATCCGTGGCTAATTTGTAAATGGAATCATTAGGCTCATATTCATGAGCATACTGAAATTTAACACATTCCTAGACAAAGAGTCTGGCCAGATATGATTTGGGGTCATGCATCCTTTTGGGGGATTCCCCCAGGTTCATATTAGCAATCTCTTTACGCAACCTAGTTGCATGGGTGGAAGTCTACAAAAGAAGAGAATCTAAGTTCAATGGAAATTTAGGCCAAGCCTTTCTTTTATGTCATGCCAATTTGGGAAAAACCCCATCAATGGAAGTCTGATAGGATACTTCTTGTAATAACATATGATTTGGAACTATCCTTGGCAGCAGATGAACTATGTTACTGCCCCAAATTCTGATATAGGAGAAATACTCTCCAACATAATAATCACTGCGTAATGCAATCAATGTTGTGGCTCTATTAGAAAATGTCGGAGCATCTACCTTGCAAATTTTATGGTACATTGACCCAAGAAATAGGTCACAAATATCATAAACTCGAGGGACGAAATTGTCCTCCCACATATATGAACAATAAATGTGTACTGGTGGGTAATTTTTATTCCAATTCCAATCTAATGCAGGAAAAGCAAAAGTTGCGCAGAACACATCCATTACATACCCTGACATATAAAATCTTGGCTTCGTTGTGGTGGAGGTATTCTAGTATTTCTCAATCTCTTCCTGCAAATTCACAGATAGAATATGTGCCCAATTGAAGGATTCACATGTAAGTAGAATATGATGGGCTACCAGAACACATTCAATTTTTAACAACGAGCAATTTTCCAACCCATACAAATGGAAGAACATGGTTGCAAGAAGTGAGAAAGGTTCCCTAAACTAGGAAATGGGATAAGAATTGCTCGGTTTGGGAACATAATCAGTTGGATTTTGCATCCAATATTTTACTACCTCCTCATAGTTGAACCGAGAAATGGATTCGTTGATCAATTTTGAGCTCAGAGGCTGTATGGGAGGTCCAAGTGCATAAGGCATAGTAAAAGATGCCAAGATGGAAACAGGCCACAGGGGTATGAACATGGTCATGAAAGATACGTTCGTTAGAGTTTGCATTATCAAATGCCCACTTAACTAGGTCCGTGTAGGGCATGAAAGGAGTTTGTGAAGCAATGCGATGGAGCTGGAAACTCCGAGTTCATGCATATGCAGGCTGGTCATGGGGAATTGTTGAGAAATAATCATTGACAAAAATGGCATAAATCGTCGACCAGTACAAATGGAGGGTTTCAAAGACATGCCCACAAGTATCAGTGAATACTTCGGAACTAGGGTCTTTGCTCTTATATTCTTGTAGAGTGGTTTTTGACTTGGTGTTGCTAGGTGTGGCAGACACCATTTCGATAGGAATATTTGAAAACCAAAAAATTCATGAGCTCAAGTGAGAAAAATATGCAGTAAAAATCTTCAAGCGCAATAAAAAAACAAGTGAAAATGGTAAAAAAATTCATAGATTCGAACAGATTAAGTAGCCTGAAACTCAACGAAAAAATAGATCTAGGTCATAGATATGGCATAAACGAAAGACTAAGATCGAGGCAAGAAACTGAAATGCAAAAGTGAAAACTGAGAAAGCTTTGGATTTTGTAGTTTCTGTCTTCCGCAATTCCCCTTCGGAAAGTGGTAGTTGGAAAGAAAATTATTGACCACAAAAAATTATTAAAGTTCTGCATTCCACATAGGTGGAAAGCAGAAAGCGAAAAGATAAGAAAAAAAAGTGCGCAAAATGTATTTTCCTCCTTCCAAAACCTGCCTTTGTGAAAAGAGGAAGTCAGAAACATAATATAAATATTTTGTTGCAAACAAGGGATTTCCACCTTCTACAATCTGCCATAGCGGAATGTGGAAGTCGAAAAGACAACTTTTTATTGAAAGAAAAATAACAATCCCACAATCCACCTTAGTGGAAAGTGGAAGTTGGAAAAATGATTTCTGGTAAACCTCCAAAAAAAACATTTCTGCAATCCGCCTTTGCGGAATACGGAATGCGGATTTCAGGAATGCAAAAACAATAACTATAAAAGAAAAGGCGCTTCCAAAATCCGCAAAACAAAAAAAAAACAGGGATTAAGAGGAGATTTTATTAAGTCCAAAACATTATACTTACAATTTAAGGATTCCCATAAGAATATCATGGCTTCAAAAGTCAATTTAAATATTAAGGGGCTCCCATTTTAGAGGTATTAAAATGGGATATGTTGCTTCTAGAAACAAATCCACTAGAGACTTCAAAGGTGGAACCAACTGCAATACAAGTTCCAGTCCCACCAATAGAAGTGGAAGTGTTGGGAGGAGTTCTTAATCTAGGAACTCTAGAGTTTAACGATATTTTCAGTGACATCGGCCGGATAACCATAGATTTCTCACCAATGAATATAACTGAAGTATACGTAATACAAAGTGTTGTAGATGTAGAAATAAAAGTGTGAGAACACGTCTTGGCTAACCAAGCGAAGGTCGCAAACAAAAATATCAATAAAATGAAACTAATAGTACAGGAAACTGACCAGAAGACAAAGGCATGGGAACAAAGCCATCAGAGATTTGACAACGCAGTATCTTTGGCTTGTAAAAACTTTGCAGAAGATGGAATAATAGAGAAAATGGCACCAAAAACCAAATTCGCTCGACTTGGTGAAATAGATGAAGACATTAGGAAGAAGGTCACACAACTTGTAGAGCAGGTAAAACCAACCATACACCCTCAGGTAATAGAGGAAAGAAGAGAATAAGCATATGAAGCTATGGAGAAGATAGAAGAAGAAGAAATGATATATATGTTCCAAGGCTATTGACCAAGTCTCTCAGACTTGGGAAGCACTAATCGATGAAGAGAAATCAGAGAAAATTGTAAATGAGCTCACTTTGCTTGAAGTAAATATTACTCATATAAGGAATGACATGGAGCAGCTACCCTTAGTGCAGAAAATGGCTAATGCAACAGAGATGAGGAAATTGTAGCAGCAAGTAACAGTGCTGCACACACAATAGAAACACCATGTGGAAATGGTGGAATAGCTACAGGCTAAAGAGGAAAGAGTTACATTCATCATTCATACTGTACATCAAAAGGTGCATGACGTAGATACATCAGTAGAGAATATAATGCTGGCACATGTCAATTCCGACCTTGTGGAACAATTACAGAATACATAGGAAGAAGTGAGATTAGAAGGAGAGAAAGTGGTGAAAATATTGGAATATTTTCACAGTAAAGTCAGCACAAGGGAATACATGGAGGAATAGCTTCGAGTGGCTCGAGACGAGCCATAGGTGAGTGTTGGGGGCTTGTTCGGCCTAGGGAAAGGAAGGAATAATTCACTTAAAAATTATTCCTAAGTATGGAGAAGAGCTAAAGAAGAATATAAAGGAGTTCCAACATAAGTAGTGAAAGGAAGGAATAAGAAGGAAGATGCACGAAAGAAGAAGAAGTTGTTCCAGAAGAAGAATCCATGACAAAAGGAACGAGTGTGACAAGGGAAGATGTGATGGAATAACAGTATGATAAGTCATGTAAGTGGCATAATGGCTAGAAAACAACAGTACGATGTAATTGTTAAAAGGTGACATGCCATAAAGATCATGGGTACGAGTTCATCTAGAGCTGGGGAAAACCACACCTATGAAGGTATCTTTGTAAATCAGGCCATTAGTGCCTCCTGTTAAGTGTTACTATAATAGGAAAGGCAGCTTGTTGGCTAAGTATAGGAAGTCAACTGAGAAAGCGATGTTAAAAGAGTATGTAACGAGTCTATAAATGAGTCTATAAAAGAAGGAACCCAAGTTGTAAGAGGGTTAGCTTCTCTGTTGTTAGATTTGTATTGTTAGACTGTTAGTTTCTTTGTATTTTGTTTTATGTTAGTATTGTTGAGTGCATATGAGTTGAAGAGTTTGCAGCTGAGTGTGCAGAATTATAGGAGAGGTTGAGTGAATCCAGGATGTGTGGGGATCATTAGTAAAGATGAGTAGAAAGAAAGCAAAGAGAATATAATAGAGCATGAGAAGAAGAAAGAGTCTGTAAAGATAGAGAAGAATATCTAGAATAGAGTTTGCAGCTTAGTGCGCAGATGAAATGTGCATATATTTCTCATGCCAGATGAAGAGCACCTTTTTGTTTTTTTCTTGGATGGGTTTCCATGTTATGTTCTGTGTATATGTGTGAATGTTGAATGTGTTTAAATTACCTGTGTAAATGTTGCATTGAATGGATGATTATAGATTTTCTTATGAATGAATAGATGTATATCAATTGTATTGTATCAGTTGAATATGATTATGCTACACAAATATTGTTGTTATAATAATTTGCATAAGGGAAGTTGGGCCATGGTCTAACTGTTCACAGTAAGCATAAATAATCCACCCACAAGATTTGTTGAGTGCCTTGGTAAGAGATTGAGGTACCATAAATCCCCCACCCAACTGCGGAAATGTGGTTTTGGTAGTTAACCATTGAGAAAGATATCTCGGGTGAGACTGGATCTACACTGTAGGTGCTATCGACCGAAATCTGCTCCATCGGGTCGATATCTTGGACTTTGTTGTGATAAGAAGAAGAGACTGAACCTTGGTCAGGATCCTTGGAGGAGGTAGAAAATCCAACAGACTATCTATCTATCAAGGAAAAAAAAGGTTGTTGTAGAATTCCTATCTTTTTCAAGTAAAGAAATGTGTCTCATGCTCTAGACCTGTTGCAGAAAAAAAGTGTTGTCACACAAGGAATTTTGGTTGCAGGTGACAGTTGGATAAGCCATTAATTTAAGGCCACAATATATTTTGGCGGTGTTCTTTTTGGTCACTTTCATCATTAATTCACAATAAATACCATTGAAGTGACATGTGAAGTGACGATTTGATTAGCGGTTTCCCTGTAATGTTTAGAAAAATTGATCAATGTGATGGAAGTCCCTGCCACCTTTCCATTTATTTCTTGATCATTTGAAGGAATGAATAATTGAACGAGTGAAGTTATATCATCTTCACCCTGAAGTTTCATTCATTTCTATTGCATCTGACTAAGTACACTAAGCTATTTGTCTGCAACTACAATGACTTGAGGTGATTTTTGGTAGAGTATGGTAATTTCCATTTTCAGTGCGAGCACCATTTAAGAATCAGGCATCGAGACTCCTTCACCTATTCCCATTATGGAAGACACTGTAGGATTTTTTCCACCGTCACCTATAGTTGCAGAAGAAGTTGCATAGTCACCGATGATTCCACTAGTTACTTTACAACCAGAACCACCTGACACGTCAAAAAGGAAATGATATGGTACATGTAAGAAGGCAATGACACCATCACTAGTTGATGAAGAAGAAGGATCTGCATACATGCTTCCAAACTATGTCCCACCCAGACCAGTCGATGTGCTCAAGGTTAGACTTGGAAAAAATTTAAAATATCAATTGGTAACAACATCCATATCGAAAGGAGTTCAGGTATCAACAAGCATAATTCCAAACTTGCACAAGATGGGTTTTGTCGACCATGACTTTCACAAGTTTCCAAAACTGGAAATGAATAGATACATGAATACTGTCTGAGAGATAGAGGATGGAACCATCCACGTAGTTCTAATGGAATGGGAAAGAGGATTGGACAAAGATGGATTATTATCGCTGATGCGCATTCCACATTTTGGTCACATAGAAGAAGTGAATGCCTATGTTAAGAAGTTGCTCATATCATTCCATGCAAGATATATATGGCTTGACTGGAATATTTCAATGGATTTTGAGCTGATAGCAGTAATCACCAGGATGCCCCTTACAGGAATCAACCCAACACCATTTTTTGGTGGAAAATAATAGGACATTGCATTGACAAATAATATAAAAGAGAAGTATGACTTAACAAGAGACAGAAGAGGCTTTGCTATCGCCTCCATCAATAATAATGTTGTTCACTTCAGAGCTATGGTTTTATGTAACAAGTTTTTGTGGGATATGCGACCGAACCAATGCACCATAGGGACAATTGTTGCGGCGGAGTTGTGTGCAGAAGGATTCCAGCTCAATTGGTCACACTATATACTAAATGAACTATTAGAATATGCAAAAGAGGTATAGGAAAAAGGTATCCCATTTCATTATTCTTGTCTACAAATTTTGATTTTTTCGTTGCTTGGGAAGAACCAGCAAACTTCCAAGGGGTAGTTGTGCTCTTCCTATGTCGAGGAGCTCGATACCTGAATATTTGGTTCAATAAGGATATAGATAATTGGAGGAAATACAATAATGTAGAATTATTTTGATAGGATGAGTCCCTTTGGCATTTTGTTAGGAAGCAGGCCAGGCTCACGATGACAACCATTAAGCGGTTTGGAAACATTATCATATTTTCAGCTGGGGCCCATCATATTTTTTGGAGCCTCAATGAGATCCATAAAAGCAAGGTTTGGTGACACAGTTTCAGCTATCTGCTACTAAAGTTGATTCCATAGTTCATGGTTGACTGAAAATATGGAGATTACATGTCACATATGGTCAACTATCTACATAAGAAGATCCATGACAGGATGATCCATCGAAAAAGAAGAATGGAGGACAAGAATAAGATCCACCACCAACATAGAATCCATGGAATTCTCCCATTAATAATCATAATGAATCAAGTACGAACCCAACAAATCCAACAGTGGGGGTTAAGAGAAAGAAATTAGAAAATCCTACTTAGGGGCACATGAAGAGGAAGGAAAACAAACCATTTGAATCTATCGACCCTACTAATCAAGATTATGCACTTCTGATAGACTAAAAGGTAGAAGTCACCAATGAAAGATACAAAAATATATATTATGATTAGACAAAATTAACAAGTACCATCACTTATTTACCAAAGACACTCTGCAATGTAGTAAGATAAGTCAGAGTGGTGGTCGACTACACGCAACAATTGTCTTAGTTGCAGGACCTAGCTGGATTGTCTGAGGAGCGACCTAGTGATGCATCAACACCAACTCCACCAATAAGGATTCTAATAGTGGGTCATGCTATTGAATTAGGAACACTAGAGATGAATACCATGGTCAAAGACCTGGGCCATGTTACAATGGGTTTTTTTGCACTATCGATGTATAAATTACATGCCATTCAGAATGTTACAGTTGAAAAAATGAGGAATAGAGAGTGTGCATTGGTTAATCAAGTAAAATATTTACACAAATATGTCAATAAGATGAAAAAAATCCAAGAAACAGAGAAAAAAACTAAGACTCAGTAGGAAGACAAGTACCGACTCAACATGGTTGTTACACTAGCTTGCAACAATATTACCGATGAAGGCATCGCACCTTAGATGTTTTCAGAAGTCAAAGTATTTTTACTTATAGAAGTTGCAAAGAACCTCCACAAGAGGGTCACAGAGTTGGAATTACAAGTAAAACCCAATACACCTCCAGAGGTACTGGAAGAAAGAATAAAAGTAGCGACTAAGGCTGCGATGAGGATAGAAGAAGCAGAGGAACTTTGTGCCAAAGTGGCTGAGAAAGTTTCTCAGTCATGGGAAGCTTTTATCGACGATGAAGAACTAGAACAAGTAACATAAAAAATCGATATTATTGAGGCATAGGTTATCCAGTTGAAAAATGAAGTAAAGAAGCTATTGATACTAGAGAAAATGGCCAAGGTTGTCGACATGAAGAAACTACAACAACAAGTCCAAAAACTATGAACACAGTAGTAAAAGAGAACTGGTAAAGTCATAGAGTTACAAGTAGAGGCAGAAAAATTTACAGGTATTATTCAACCTATATATGGAAAAGTGTGACAATTTTTTGGGTCGATAGGACTTACAACTTTGTAGCACATCAGTCCCGAACTTGTGGAAAACTTTAAGAAGACAAAGGAATAAGTGTGACAAGAGACCGAACAAGTAGTAAATATATTCCGAGATTTTCAAAACAAGGTCGCAATCATAGAATTTTGAGAATAATGTGGCTCAGGACGAGCCACAAGTGAGTTTTGGGGGCCTGTTGGACCTAGGAAAACTTAGACATAATTCTACCAAAATTTTGTTTGGGAAAATAAATATTTTTGTCGCAAGACAAATAGGAGTTGCAACGGAAGGAGCTGAGATGGGAGAAGTCATGATAGAAAGAACCACAATAGAAGAAGAATAAAGCAATAGAAAAGAAGTGTTAAACTAATTATGGAAAGAGATAGTTAGACTAAATTCTTGATTGTATTTTTGGGTCGATGGTACCATTTTTTTTATGTAACTAAATTTGTTGAAATAGAAACACAACCTGTCAATTGAAAGTTCTGAGTCACAGTGACGGTTAGATCAAGATTTGTAAAATATTATAAAAGCATGAACCTAAGCTATATGTGGTTTGATCAAGAGATCAATGGATCAAGAATATACAATCAAAGAGAGGAATAATCTTGATCCAGGTTGTGTGTCTATCAGTGATTTAGAGAAGAATAGAAGAAATACATAGACCGAAACCAGAGGACATGAGATGAGCGAACTATGTACGAATTGTAAAGAATATCAAAAGAAGAGTTTGCAAGCTGAGTGTGTAGACCAAATGTGCTAAACTATTTCTCATGCTAGATGATGAGCACCTTTGTGGCTTTTCCTAGATGGGTTTCCACATTACATCTTGTCTTTGTGTGTTTAATGTGTGTTTTGTGTCAAATGTCTAATTCATATAGATGAGCTTATTTGAATGTATCGCACATGCTTAATGGTGAATGGAATTATATTTTTGTCGCATATTGAATATGTGTTAATGCTTAATTATTAATGTCGTTATTTATGTGGATGGATTAGTGGATAGTTATCATGAATAAATAGATAAGAACATGGTTTTACTTATGGTTTTGGTCAAGTGAATTGGTCTTGCTGTAAGGAATAAATCCTCAACATAACTGTAGAAAGCTATTTCTGGAAGTTCCCAATAGATATATCAAGAAATAATTCATTTGTGTCAGATGTTATTTAGATTTAGTCCTACTTTTTCCAGTTGATATATTGGGTTTTGTTGACGATTGACGAATCTGAACCTGGGTCGACCGAAAGTACGACAAAAGGTGGATATAACTTCTAGATCTTCCTCCTTCATCATGTATTCAGGTATCTCAATGCATATTGACTCTATAGAAGAATTATTCTCTTCCCTTCATACATATAGTGGTCCATCCATCCTCATGGGATATGACTCAAAGATCTAGCAAAAGGGGTTGGTAGGGTCAACCTAGACAATGGACATTTCAACAATGTGTTGTTTGTGCTAGATTTGGATTAAATATACTCTCTCACGACCAAATGACCCACAATGGTTTGTCCAAGAGAGTGAAATTCACTCAAGAAGATGTGGAAATATCTGAAGTTTCCACTGGCAAAGTGGCTGAAGTAGGTATTGTAGATCATGAGTCAAGGATGTACAAGTTTCTACATGTTCTTCCTTACTCCTCAGCAAATGTGATTCTGTCACATGCCAATGAGATCAGTAAGCTATTGTATCAAAGTATTGGACACATCAACTACATATATATTCAATATTTGAGCAAAGAGAATATGGTTGAAGGACTTCCAAGCATCAAATTCTCCAAAGGAACATGCAAGGGATGCATTGTTGGGAAGCATGAAAAGTGCAAGTATGACAAGGGGATGGGAGGAAGGGTTGTTCAAGTCCTCGAATTGATCCATTGAGATATGATAGGACATATTTCAACATCCTCCTATATAAAACTAAGGTATTTCCTAACATTCATTGATGATTTTTTGAGATATTGTTGGGTGTTCTTCCTTAAGTTGAAATCTGAAGTGTTGGAAATCTTCAAAGGTTTCAAATCTTCAGTTGAGAGATTTAGTGGGAAGAAGATAAAGGTATTAAGGAATTATAATGGAAATGAATATGTCAATAAAAACCTACATAATATATGTGAAGAGAATGGAATTCAAATGCACCATTATGTTCTCTACACACCTCAGCAGAATGGTGTGGCAGAGCACAAGAATAGATCATTGAAGGAGATGAACACTTGCATGTTGAGGCTAAGTATTTGTATACTAAGCTATAGGATAAGGCCATAAATTGTGTTGCATATATTTAGAACAGAGTTCCATAGAAATACATGGAAGACAAAACTCCATTTGAGGCTTGGAGGGGACACAACCCTGATGTGTTTCATCTCAGGGTATTTGGCTCAAAAGCATGGGCTAGGATACCTACCAAGAAGAGAAAATCCTTGCAGTCCCAAAGTTTTTTTTTAATTATAACTTCATAAGATATTCGGATGTATATTACTATTGTATATTGTTGTAACCTCATTGGGGATGTGTGTTCCTCCTTTGGGGATTCCATCATTGTGTATGGTCACTGAGGTAAACCCTTTGTTGTAATTCAGGGTAATAGTCCCCAAGTTAAATACAGGGAAATGTATTTGTGAGTATTCTTAGGTAGGTTTGCCCCACAAGTAACCTGACCGACCTAGTGGTTGAGTTACCAACTCAATGGAAGAATATAAATAGGGAGGCGTCCTCCTCATTTGATACACACTTCACTTTCTCTCTCATGTGTGCTTTAGGAGAGAGAGGAAGAGGAGGGACATAGAGCTGTTGTAGACATATTGTTCTTAGGTTATTCTATCTTGTCATATTATCTTTGTGACATAAATATTATGAGGAAGTTTGCAGAGTTTTCTCCTTTGTGGTTTCCCCAAAGAAAATATTTGTGTCTTTTGTATATTATGTATCTTTGATGTATTGTTGTGCTTGTTATTCTTTCATATAAATATCCTAAGTAAAATACATTGGAAAAACTAACATGGTATGATATCCTCTCTGAAGGAAGGCACTGTGCAGCTGAAATGTAACTACAATGGTAGCTACTGGAAATTAGGGCTTCCTGCTTGAAAACCCTAGAAGACTAAATCTAGTCATCTTGACACTTTCACTATAACTCACGATTGTAGAAGGGTCGGGATTGTTATTGGAAATACTCACCTTTTGCAAACAGGAGTTTTTCCCCTAGCTTGAAACACTCAAATCTAGAACAAATGAGTCACAACAACTAAAAGCACTTCCCCTAAGATCAAATAGGTTTATGGAATGAACTATTTTACCTGTCACAACCTATAATAGGTTGGCCTTTGAAGTTTTTGGTCTCCACATATTAACCTGCAAAAATGACACAATAAATCCAATACAAGAATAAAGTACCAAATTCAATCTATGATCATATGTTGATGACTAGGGAGTTCAACAATGAAAGTAGTGATTCATAGGCAATATCATTCATGGGAAAGGAACCTTTATTGCATAAATGAAATAGAGAGAGAAATTACAACCAAATCCTTAGCGTTGAGAAGTCTCTTCTCAAGTAAACCTTGCCTCCAAAGCTTCAAACTTGTCTACCAAATGCTCACTCTCCTTGGCTAGATTTGGCCATAGGTTTGATGTTGTAACATGCTCTTCCCCATTTTACCCATGGGGGGTGAGCCAATAATTATATTCATGGGAAGTTAGAGAAGTTTGAGGATCTCATGGGTGAGGTGGAGGGGAGAGCCTACAAGGATGGATCTCAAGCCCAGGTGGTCCATAATTATAGGGATGAGGTTGAGACGAAGCCAAGCTTTGAGAAGGCTCTCAAATATTCTTTTTTTACCTTTAGAAATCGAGCATTGCTCTTTTTCTACTGAGGCAGAGCGTTACCCAAGGACCATCTCTCATTGTATGAAGGAAAGTGGCGGCGACACCGCTTATTATTCAAAGAGAAAAGGCGTTATGCATAGGGGTAACTCTCATTGTCCACAAGGAAAGTGTGGTGGTGGACAAAGGCATGAAATCACTAATGTTGACCCATTTCCAACTTCATAACTTAAGGATTTAAGGAAAATTATGATGTTTCGTTCTCATAATATGATTATGAGGAGAAATGTGTGTAACAAGGAACCGAAACGTTTGCAGGACAAAGATGAAATCGTGATGTACCTTTTGTAAATGTTTTAGCCTCATATTTGCTATACTTGATTTGAAATGAGCCCTCCAAATCAGGGTTCCAACCTCCTCCAGAATACAATCATGAACATGTGACCTAGGGGGAATTGTTATATCTTGGGATAGGAATGCCAAAATGAATTTTCATAAGATGTTGCAGGTAAAGCACATACAGTAGTTTCTGTGGGCCTTTTTTTTAGACCCTGAATCTGAAACAATGACACATGGAAGTTCGTACAAGTTCAATATTCTAAATAGTCCTCAAAACAGTCACCTTGGGAAACTCAGCATAAGTCCCACTTTGGAGAATCCAATTCTGCAAATCCTTCCATCTATGAAGAATTAGACAAGAATAAAGGTAAGGATACTATGATAAAAGAGTACTAGTTGATCAAGAGGAATGATGTCTAGTATGTGGTTCCGAGACCTAAAGTGAAATCTGTTGTGTCTTCCATATGGATCTACAAGATATAGCATGCAAAATATGGTAGCATCATGGGATATAAGGTAAGATTCATGGCACTAGGATTCTTATAGAAACAAGGCATAAAGTATGAAGAGACATTTGCACCAGTTGTGGGGTACACTTCCATTAGATCCAAATGTGCAGGTATGAGATAGGAGATACACCAGTTGGATATCAATAAATCATTCTTGAATGGTGTAGTCGAGGAGGAAGTGTACATAGAACAACCACTGGGAGTTGAGATACATGACACACTATGTGAAAATTAAAGAAGAGCTTGTATGAGCTCAGAAGGAACCCATGTGATAGCACAAATATCTTGAAGATCACCTAAGAGTGATGAATATCTTAACCTTTGCTACAAGGTTGAATATGAAAGCCTATCGAGGACGATATCTCACAGATGGGTGCAAGAGGAACTTTTCAAAAAAATTCAAGATAGAGGATCTTGGTATCCAATGACCTTAGATGGATACATAGAAGATCAGTTGAAGAGAAAGCTACTTGTCACTCCAGTACAGAATGTTTCGATACATAGATTACAAAATGCAGAGGGAGGATGATACTCTGCTTCAGAGGGAGTGACCGTAGAAGATCCTCAAGTTTGACATGGTACAACTAGATGGACAAATTCCTTATGGGCCTAGGATTTACTGAGAGTAAAGTGGATTCCAACCTTTACTTCAAGCTTGAAGGTAGAATACCAGTGATGCTCATTCTATATGTCATTGGAATGTTCGTGACAGGAGAGGACAAACTCATTGAAGATGCAAGGAGGATACTTTCCACCAAATTTGAAACGAAAGAACTAGGGATGATACACTACTCCTTAGGAATCGAGGTGTGGCAGAATGCGGATGGCATTTTCCTTGGTCAAGGAAAGTATGTAGTGGAGATTCTGAAGAAATTAGGAATGTTGGACCACAAGGTGATAGCCACACCTATGGAATCTAACTTGAATATTTTGAGTGATGATTCATTTGAGTCAGTTGATGCCATGATGTATCATTAGATGATTGGCTCATTGATGTGCCTAATGAATACGATACCGGGAATATTATTTGTTGTGAACAAACTGATCCAGTTCCTGATGGATCTGAAACATGTTCACCTTGTTGCTGCAAAGCATGTAGTGAGGTACCTGAAGGGTACAATTGAGTATGGAATTAAGTATGATACGAATAAAAAGACTAACCTGCACAGCTATGTTGATTCATATTTGGAAAGAAGTGCCACTGAGAGGAATAACACCTTGGGTTTATTCTTCATTTTGAGATCCAGTATGATTTACTGGTTTGGAAGGATGCAGTTCTGTATGGCACTGATTACAGTTGAGGAAGAATATATTACTACTTGCTTGCCTAGTTGTGAGGTAGTATGTTTTTTGAAAAGCTACTATATGATTTTATTTATCTAACTTGCATTTTTGTATGATACAGAGAGGAGCAGTGAGTGTAAAAGTCCTGGAAAATTTCGTAGGTTTCTCATATGTAATAAGTCTTGTAGGTTGTCCTCGAATGTAATTAGCCTTAGCCAACCTCACAGGTTATCCCTGGAAGTAATTAGACCTCATGTGATTCTATTCTAGAAATAGCCATATTGAAGTTCGAGTACTTCAGAGAAAGACTTGGTGAGATCCAGAACGAGACCTCTCGAAAGAGAGAGTGATGAGTTGTAACATAGATGGAGAGACAGGTTTTCTGAGTGTAAAATCATGGCAAATATCGTAGGTTGCTCAAACGTAATAAGTATTATAGGTTGTCCTCAAATGTAACCAGTCCTGGCGAAGCTTGTAGGTTATCCTTGGATGTAATCAGTCCTTATATGTTTCTATCCAAGGAATAATGATAGACCAGAAGACGCAGATGCATGATATCTCACATGGGAAATGAGACAGGTTGTCCAAGTGGAAATAATCCTTATGTAGCAGCATGTTCATATGTATTAAGTCCTATAGGTTGTCTAAGTGTAAATATGAGTCTTGGTGTGATACGCAAGTTACTTATACGTAATAAGTCCTGAGACGGCTTATGCGAATGTAAATATGAGTCCTGGCGTAGTACGCAGGTTATTTAGATGTAATAATTCCTATCATTTGACCAAGTGTAAAAAGAGACCTAGCTTGGTACCTAGGTTACTCGGATGTAATATGCTCCGAAGGTTGTCTAAATGGAAAAGATCCTGGATGCAGGTTGTTCATATGTAATAAGTCCTTGAGGTTGACCTATAACTTAAAATTCCTGATGTGGCAAGTTGTTTGGTCACAATTGGTCCTTACATATATATCTATATATGTGTGTTACCATGTTGAGATGATAAGGTCATGAAGCATGCGAGGTGCACCTATGAGGTTCTCCTTTACTGGTAGAATGCAGGTTAACAGTGTAGAGACATAATGCACTGAGTGTGCTCCTAGGTGATTCTTGCATAGTAGAATATGCAGGATGTCTTGATGATGTGAAAATATCTTGGCTTACTCCTATGGTGATAGAACGCAAGTGGTATGCATATGAGATGTGCTATGTGTTCTCTCTGTGTTTATTTTGTTTTGTGTAGTACAAAAGAGATGATATGGATACAAAAAGATAAAGATAGGAAATGCAAGTCATTATCATATCAATGTAAAGAAGGTCTTGGACTGTACCTACTTGATGATCTAGATATGACGAGATGATGGTAGGAAACACAGGTTATTGTAGTGTCAATGTAAAAAAGGTCATATGTTGTACCTACACAATGATTTGATACGATGAGAAGACAGTAGGAAACACGGTTTATTGCAGTGGCAATGTAAAGAAAGGTCTTGGTTTATACCTATGTGATGGCTTGCTCACGGATACGATCAATACCTAGATGAGGTCTAGGTCTACACCCAACATGAAAAGGGGTTGGCTCTATAGAAACTTTCTATGATGGATAGATGTGAAAGATTGGACAAGATGAGGACAATGGCAGCAACGACGATGATTCATTAGAGGAAATTTCAACTCAATAAGGTCCTTCTAAGGAAAATTAATAAAATAATAGTTAAAATAATAAAATAATATTTATTAATTTTGGAGGAAGAAAAGAAAAAACTACTTTTTTGTTCGTATTTTCGACATATATCCCTGTGTTTTTACTCAAATTTTTATTGAGGGAGCTCGTTGGATGCAGAATTAAATTCCGCATGCAACAAGTACGCACTCAGCATACTTTTGTTGGGCCCCTCTACCCCAAAAACATCATCATCAAATTTTTCAGGTATTTCTTGTTTTTGAGGTAGCGGGGCCATCAAAAGTATGTAGAGTGGGTACTCTTTGGATGTGTAATTTAATTCCGCATCCAAAAATCTCTCTCAATTGAAATTTGAGTAAAAAAACAAGGAGATATGTCAAAAATACGAACAAAAAAAGTAGTTTTTTTTATGATACCTATCCCCAAATTTATATTAAAAAATTGTTTAAGAGCTGCTCCATTTTTTAATTTTAAATCATTTTGATTGGCTAATACATGATGACATGGAATTTGTATTTTTTTTGAAGGCCCATTTTAAATTGAAATTTCCTCTAATGACTCAGTGACAATGACCATATGTGTTGATGATTGTGGTGAAAGACTACCTTCTTAGCTAAGAGGGAGTGCTGTTGCAATTGTAACTTCGGATGATATTCTGATGTATATTACTATTTTATATTGTTGTACACCCATTGGGGATGTGTGTTCCTCCTTTGGGGATGTCATCATTGTGTATGGCCATTGAGGTAAACCCTTCGTTGTAATTTGGGGAAATAATCCCGGCCAGGTTGAATAAAGGAAAATGTAATTGTGAGTATTCTTAGGTAGGTCGGGCCCACAAGTAACCTGGACGACCTAGTTTTTGAGTTAAAAACTCAACAAAAGAATATAAATATGGAGGTGCCCTCCTCATTTGATACACACTTCACTTGCTCTCTCATGTGCGCTTTATGAGAGAGATGAAGAGGAGGGACAGAGAGCTGCTGCCGACATATTGTTCTTGGGTTATTTTATCTTGCCTTTTTATCTTTGTGACAGAACTATTATGAGGAATTTTTTGGGGTTTTATCCTTTATGGTTTCCCCAATAAAAATATTTGTGTCTTTTGTATCTTGTGTATCTTTGATGTATTGTTATGATTGTTATTCTTTCAGATAAAGATACTAAGTAAAACAACTTAGAAAAACTAACACAAAGAAAGGATTCCATAATGGTTGGATATGATGAATATGCAAAGTCATATAATCTCTTTGATCCCTCATATCATAAAAAATTCATGAGAGAAGTGTTCAATTCGAAGAATAGCCTATACAAGAAGTTGAACTAGTAGAGGGGGATTGCTCACACCCTCCACTCAATGATGATAAAAATGATGTTTCCATTTTTTTATTTTCTTATTATGATATGGAAGATGAAGATAATGAAATGCATGCATATCATGACTCTCCTAGAAGGCCAAAATGAATTGATAAAACCATACAAGCAGCTGGTGATCTTGCACGAGATCCATAAGACACTAGGAATATTATATATTAGTTTCACATTGCATTCTCCTTTTGTGATTTGAATATTCCTGATAGGTTTTTTCTGATGGTTGTATCTCATCCAAATTTATATGAAGAAGCATCTCATGACCCAATATGGAAATCATCCATGCAAGAAGAGTTCAATTCTTTGCAAGACAATGAAACTCAGGCCCTTGGTTCCTCTACCTTCCAAGAGGAAACTAGTGAAATGTAAGTGGGTATATAGGACCAAAATGGATGCTGATGGTTCTGATGTGAATTATAAGGACATATCAGTTTCCAAAGGGTTCTATCAAGTCCATGGAGTGGACTATACCAATAAATTTTCATCGGTGGCAAAGATGGACTCAATCGGGCTAGTTTTGGTCATTGTTGCATCCAAACAATGGGAGGTGCACCATATGGATGTGAAGAGTGATTTTATTCATGGTGAAATTAATGAGGTTATGTATATGAAACATACTGAAGGTTGCATTCATGATACTTCACTTGTTAGTAGGTTGAAGAAGTCTCTATATGGCCTCAAGCAAGCTCCAAGATCCTGGTATTCCAACATGGAAAACTTTCTTCTCTCATAAGGTTTTGAAAGATACAAATAAGATACTAATCATGTGTATTTGAAACATTTATATGAATATATTCTAATAATTTTACTCTATTTTGACAATATTTTGATCACAAAAAAATCCATTGCTGATATAGGTTTAGTTAAGTCTTCATTGCACAATGCATTTTCTATGACTAACCTAGGATTGTTGAAACAATTTATTGGCTTGGATATAGAGAAATATGATGTAGGTGCCAAGGTTATCCAATAAAAGTATGCTTTATACCTATTATATAATTTCAAAATGTCAAAATCTAAGTTTTCTAAGTGCCCCTTCATTTCAAGAGTCAAACTAGGTAATTTTGGGTAATCTCCACTCGTGGACAACTCATTGTATATAAAGCTAGTTGAGAGCTTGTTGTTTCACACACATTATCAACCTGATTTGTATTATGTGGTAGGTGTTGTTGCTATATATATGCAATATCATCATGAGATCCATTGGAAGGATTCCAAAAGGATCTTGCATTATGTGCAAGGAACCAAACATTTTGGGATACACTATGCAACTAGTTATCCATTAGAAGTAGTAGGATTTACTGATTCTTATTGGGATGGAGATAAGAATGACTAAAATTCCACTTCAGGTAATGTATTCATGCTTTCATATGGCCCTATTTTATGGTCAATTAATAAAAATAACACTATTTCCTTATAATCAGCTAAGGCCAAGAACAGAGGAGCAGTAAATGCAGCTACACAATTTGTGTGGTAGTAAGGCATTCTTGGAGAACTTGGTTTTGAATTTGATTCACTCATTGTCATTTGGTGTGAAAAACAAAGTGAAATAAATATATCTACATATTTAGTACATAGATAGAGGACCAAGCACCTATATATTCATATGCAGTACATCAGTAGCTTTGTGCATGACCAGGTGATATCATTGTAGTATTGCCCATCTGCCGAGCAAACTATTGACATCTTCACCAAGAGATTCATTGAGAATAATTTCAACTATATTATATCACTCCTTTGGGTGGGTGACACATGGTGATGATTGATACTCACTTCATATTTTGCTTCATTTCCATTTTAGAGGGGAGGTTTTATTCCCATGAGGTTTTCCTCCTTACCTTGGTTATTTGGACTAATAAAATTTGTAAAGAGCTGACTTGAGTGTTAGTTGACAAGTACCCAATTTTGATTTGGTTCCACTAATTCAGGAATAAATGGGGTTTTAGAACATTATACCACCTAGGACCATAGTCTCATTCCTTTTTACCTATGCTACATGGTCCAAACCATGGTCTATGATGTTTTCCTAATGTTGTTGGGGGGTTTGGACAATTAATGACACCCAACGCCCTCACTTTGGTCAACCAAGAGGTAATAATCCCTCATTTATTAAAATTTTGTCCCTTGGGGAGTTCCCACTCCTTAAATCATGGATCTGGGTTGACAAGGGGCACTCATGCATTTTATTTGGTTGTTTTTGTCTCTTTTCACCCCTTTGGACTTCCTAGAGCCATTCCCACTCCACCATGCACTTCACCACACTTAGGTCACCTTCATTTATTACCACTTATGCCATCCCAATGTTCACATTAGAAATTTATGGCCGTTTGAGTTGATTTGGGAACCTACTGGTAAACCTAAAGGGGTTTTGAGGTCCAATGTAATCCTGCCACATGTATGCCATTTGATTTCATCCAAAAGCTAACAATTTTATCCTTTTGTAATATAATTATGGTACATACATGTTTACATTTTGGAATGTAATAGAAACTTCAATTATTGACATCATTTTCTTGTGTCAATTTTTCCTCTTTTCACTGTTTTTCTCATGCATTGTCAAATTCTTGTATTCTGAGGATTTTCTCAGATTGTAGATCCTACTAATAATCACAATTTAATAGGAATGCTTGGTGAAACTTATCCCTAAATATTCCATGAATCTTTTACGCATGAGATTGTGCGAAGCACCATAATCTAAAAGACAATTATGTAGCATATAATCATGAACTATGAGAGTAATAAAATGGTGGAGGAAAATATGAATTATCAGTTAAATCATCATATGGTTTAATGCCAAAAATGATAGTATGGTTATCATCTTGTAAATTGACATTATTTGAAGGGATAAAAATGGGTTGAAGGATTCATAAACTTAACAATAGGTTCTCTATATGACTGACTTTTTATGAGTTCAGTCAATGGAATGGGAATTTTAATATTGCTAATTTCATGTTCAATATTTAACCCAGAAGAAAATTTACCTACCTCTTCCATATTTATAGATTTATCTTTATTTCATTGTTGATCCCGTTTCTTCTCAAGAGCTAACCCTTGTTTTGAAGGCATATTTCTCCCTCTTTTCTTATCTTGTGGTAGTTGTTTAACTTCATATATGAGACCATAAGTTTTTTTAGGAGATTCCTGACAAACATTTTTTATGAAACCAAGTCCCAGAAATAGAATAAAAAGAGAATAAGTAGACAATCAGAGAGCAATCCATGCCTTAAAAATGAATAATAGAGATAAATATCAATCCTCTTTGAGGGAGGAACCTCCTTACACAATGTACTTAGTGCATAAGACAAAATAAGATACTCTGATGACTAAAATGAGAATATATCATTCCTATATATAGGAGACAAAGGTGTACAATGAAAACTAATAAACCCAAGCCAACATAAATAATATGTAATGCACCACAATATAGGGAGTCATGCGCCACACTATATGGAGTAATGTGCCATCATTAAGGGATTAACATGATCCCCCCCTTAAAAAAGTATTGTCCTCAAACGTTGAAGTAGTTCTGGATGTTGTTGTATAAAGGATTCATCTTCCCATGTTGAATTGTTCGCGGGTAAGTTCTTCCATTTAATGATATAATCTGGAATTGATCGATTTTGAAGCTGTCTAGTTATTATTTCAATAATTTCTTCAGGATCCAAGATTATTTTTCCTTCCTAATCAAGCTCTAGTAATATCATTTGAACTAGTATCTTGTCATCAATTACCTTCTTTAAACATGAAACATTGAAAAATGGATGGACTTGTGAAGGTGCAGGTAGTTCCAATTTGTAGGCCATACTACCAATATTTTGTAACACCTTGTAGGGACTGTAGTATTTAGGTCATAATTTATTATCCTTCTTGGTGTTCTTCAGGGATGTCTGTCTGTATGGTTGTAGTGTTAAAAAAACCCAATATCCCACATAAAGAAGAAGGAACATTATTTTCTCTATATGTGTTGGAGAAGGATTTTCTAGTAGTCATCGCTATATTTTTACTTTAAACCTTCCTTCCCTTCATGAAATCCTTCTCCAGGGATGATGGTTCAAAGAGACACACCTCATGTTGAATGCTATATTTTAAGGTTCCAATTAAGAGATCTATCAAACTATCTTCTAAAATATTCTTCACTCTTAGACTTAGCTATTGAAATTGCTTGATGTGCTCTGTAACTGAACCTTTTTGCTTGAGATTTGCCAACTCACTCAGCAAGGTGTTTCTATTTATATCCCCATAATTTTCAATCAATTCTTCTGTGAATATAGACCAAGAGATAATAGATTCATTTTTACAGTCACAAAGCCATTGGTACCATAAAACTGATCAGGTTCTAAATACAAGGAGGAAATAGTTACCTTTTGCATAGTGGGGACCTGGTGTAGATCAAAGAATTGCTACATCTGAAAAATCCACTCGTTTGGATCCTTTCCATCAAACTTTCTCATGTTAATTTTGGGGATAGAGTAGTTTCTTGGACATGAATTGAACCCATGATGTTCTAGTGAATCATCAAATTTTGAGGATTCCAACTTCCTACTATCCAATTGTTTTTAAATTTTCTCGAGACATGATTGGAATAAGTCGTCTTTTTCCTCCTTATCCTCTTCTTGAGTAGATATATGACGAATAAATTTATGTTTTATATCCTTCATCAATTCCTTCAAACCTTGAAGATCTTCTTTTCTAGTCATCCCTTTGATATCCTCTTTACTAGCCATCTGTTTGATATCCTCTTTGCCAGCCATCTTCTTTTCCAATTAAACTAAGTTATCCATTTTCACATTTCCTTTCATCATCTATTCCAACTTGGACACTCTAAAAGATACATCTTCCATTTCATCGTAGGTTGGGGATGAATCCTCTATGGGTTTGAGTGGAGTGTGATTCTTTCCACATCCTTTTGGTGGCATTTTGAACAAAAAATATATATCACACCCTAGGGTTTACCACAAATAGATCCTTCTACTAAAAACTATTCAAATGCAAAATGATGTACCCTTTTCAAACCATAATTGGGAGATTGTTTCAGGGACGACTTGTAACTGACGTAAAATTTGAATGTCGACTCCTTTGGGTATGAAAATTCTTCATGTGGCACTCTAATCATTCCTCTTTCCAATTCTGTAGGTATGACCTAATTTGGATGTGCCGATAAAAATTATTCCAAATATCCCAAAGCTTCTATTTTTTTTCCTATCCACAAGAGCTAACATTTATTGCATGCCAAGTGTCCAATATTTTGTTTCTGTATCTACAACTTCTACCATGGATGCCCTATTCCATATTCTTTTATATGAAACTAGTATCGCTCAATTTATATCTTGGATTCCTCAGATATGACCTTTTTCCGAAGAACACATATTTTAGACTAGGTTTAGGACTAGTCAAAACCCCTATATTCCTCCACAATTATCTCCAAAAATGTAATGGGTCAGGATCTGAATTTCAGACTAGAGATCTTTAGGCCTGGTCTAGAAGTGGGTTTTTAACCTTAATCTCTGAATCCTTGTAGAAAAAAAATGTAGCTAAAGTTCCAAGATGAATCGTTTTGCGGAATCTAGTCCTGAGGAAAGAGCTTTGATACCAAATGTTATGCAACCAAGTCCTAGAAATAGCATAAAAAGAGAAGAAGTAGACAATAAGAGAGTAATACACGCCTTAAACATGAATAACAGAGATAAATATCAATCCTCTTTTAGGGAGGAACCTCCTTACACAATGTACTGAGTACACAAGACAAGATAAGATACTATGATGACTAAAATAAGAATATATCCTTCCTATATATAGGAGAAAAAGGTGTACAATAACAACTAATAGACCCAAACTGACATAAATAATATGTAATGCACCACGGTATAGGGAGTAATGCTCCACACTATATGGAGTAATGTGCCATCATTAAGGGCTTAACAAACATTTGGGATGCATGAACCCTGCTATAAATCATTTGTATCATCATAATTAGAAACCTTTGCATAATGATAATAAGATTTAGTCAAGAAATTGGAAGAAGGACTATCATCCAACTGATCAATATTGTGGTTCAGATATTCAATCTCAAATTCATCTATTTCATTTGAATCATCATTTTCTACCATGTTATTTTGAAAAGGGTGGTGTATATTTTGGTCCTCATTATTCCTCCTATATCTACAAAAAAATATGGGATTTAATGGTCTTCTATATTGATTAAAGTTCCGATTATAATTCTCTTGAATGGGATTTTTCTGATTTTTATTTTTCATTTCCAATTTAGAAATATTTGAAGACACAATTTTAATAAGCTTATGCATTTCATCAATCTTGTTTTCATTTTCTTTTGAACATGAAGAAGTAGGACCTAATTCTCTTTTCTTTCTCTTCTCACCTTTTTCATGTTGAGACTTTGGACCCCTAAGTTTTTCAGTTGCCACAATGTTTCACTAAACTTCTAAATATTCCCATTGCATATTAATAATGGTGTTAGGTATTCTCTCTCTTAATAACAATGAAAATTTAGCATCAAAATCATTTTCATAAGAAATTTGATCTAAATTATTAGTTGGATTTATCTCTACAGGAATTTTACCATACATCTTGTTAAAACGCTTTAAAAAATATTAACTGACTCCTCTGGATTCCTTTTCAAAGATGAAAACTTTGTTAAGTAATATAAATGATATTTTCCATCTCCACATTGTTTCATAAAAACTTTTTCTAACACTTAAATACCATTTATTGACCCAGTTGATAATTCCCTAAACCATTTTCTAGATTCCCCATCTAGGATTTGCACAAACACACGCATCCATACATATTCATTTTCCGTATTTTGATTATTAGCATATCTATAATATGCATTCAATGTTCTTCAATTGAAGTTTGAATTTGTTCATTAAATCTTGGAATTTATTTCAAATAGTCACCACCAGGAAATGCATTTAGGGGTTGGGGTAATACTAATGGAGCATACCTAGAAGCAATTATAGCTTGCATCCTATTAGGTTGAGCTGCTTCCATTTTTGAAAATGATTGAATGGATGTAGGATGATGAGATACTATATATACTGGTATAGATTGAGTTGAAAGAGGATGAACGTGAGGATGTAATGAAAGTTTGACTTTGTTGTTAAGAAGTAAATACTCCAATTCATCTTTACCTAGATCTACTACTAATGGATTTGTGAATGTTTTATAAGTTATTGTTTTTTAATCTGAACCAAAATCCCAATGTTCAGTTATAGTAAATAACAAATCTTTCTTCCATTCGGGAATTCCACCTTCCTCTTCTAAGATAGGAAGGTGAGGATTTTGAAAAGAAGAAGTTTCTGAAGGAAAATCAAAATATGGAGACTTTTGATAACCATGAATTCTAGTGGAAGCTGATTCAATAAGGGTTCTAAATTTATCTAGAATAGTTTCAGGATCAAAAGTTTCAGGATGTTGGAGTGTTTATGTTTTAACCCTTCCTTCTCCTTCCTGTGAGAAGACTTCTAATTCAGGAATTAAAGTATCCTATAATGATTCAAATTCTTCCTTTACATATTTTTTTATCTAATTTAGAAATAGAACCTACCTTATGTTGATCCCTATCCTATCGAATAATCCTTTTTGGGTCAAATCTAGGTGGAATATTGGTTGAATGAGTATTACTCTAAGTTCTCACACCCTTATAAGCTAGAAAGGTTTCTCAATCTGAGGTTAATGATTTAGTATTTAAAAATATATTGATTATTCTCACCATCAAAATTATATCCTTTGAAATTAATCCCAAGGAAATGATTCAATCTTGTCCCCGGCAACAACACCAAAATATGTTTGCACTGGAGTTTGTACCTAGAATATGGAAGTACAAATCCCATATATCTCAAAAAAATTGGATCTAGAACCAAGAATAGATTGCATTTATAAGGTTCTTAGGGAAATATAAGGATTAGGGTTACAAAATTCAAGGTAAACAATGCAAAAATTATAAAGATATAATAAATAAGGAACATAGAAGGTTGTGTGAACATAACATCAAAAATGGAATAATCCATATTTAAAACCTAATAATAATATAATATTCATGAACAAAAACCTTTCATCGAGAAGAAATATAGTGAAATAAAACCTAATCATGAGTATTCATTGATAAAAACTTTATTGGAGAATTAAATCATCAACAAGGTAACCAAACTGATCAGGCATTTACAATTACAATGAATAAACATGGCTCATATCACATATAATATCATTCCAAATACAGTCTTCAAAATTACTTACAGAGAATCAAAACATGCTTGATTTCATATGACTATGATGTCTCGTGACCTGATCCCAAAAAGAAATCCCCACTACAACAAATATTGGAATTAGCATCCCATTTAGCGTCCCTTTTTAGTGTAATTTTTTTTAGATTGAGTGATCAAACTAGACACTAAATGGGGTGTGCCATGGACAAAACTTAAAGTGTCTCAAAAAATGCATGTTTTTGCTTCCTAGATAGCAGCCTTTATTACATCCAAAATAACGTTTATTTTTTTGCTTCCAAAATAACATCTAACTTAGCTTCATAAACAACATTGAGGTTTTCTTCCTAAATAACGTCATATTTTTCTTCATAGAGAGCGTGTGCTTTTGCTTCCTAAATGAAATCCTTATTAGCACCATGCTAGCATCTATGTTTGTATCTATGTTCACTCCATATTTTCATCCAAATTAGCATCCAATACTACATCCATTTGTTTTACCACTTTAGCATCCCATTTTGCACCACGTTTTACTTCCAATTATCTGTCAATTTTCAATTCCAAATTTGGACGATTTTTTGCTTCTTTTTTTGCATTGTGTTTTTCTACCAAAATGACACCAAATATTTCTTCTATTGTTGCACCATATTTTGTTCGGGTACACAGGGTACTCCCAAAAGACTGAACACCTTCAGCAACCACTTCACACAAATAGATTACATATCAACACACTGATGTTTGTCATGTGGTTAAAACCCTCGAGAGGGAAACAGTCCATGGCCCCAGCCAGATAGCTACTTGGAGCAATTTATTCTACAAAATAAAGAAAGTTACATATGAGCTTCTCATAATCGATCAACTAGCCAAGGACCCTCTATGTTATTTAAATAGAGATCATAGACCAATCGGGTGCTAAGCCACAGATCAATGGTAGGTATGATCTAAGAGAAGTTGAACCGTCGGATCACTCTATGTCTAGAACATATCGTGACCGTCGGATTAGAATATTTACAAATGCATACTAAATAAACACACTTTTACCTAACGGATATATTACACAAGTTGATCTTAACTAACTCCTAAGTGTCTAAATATCCTAACACCCCCCCTTAAGAACAACTTGGGATAGGATTGAAGGATTTAAAAAAGTGACACTATTAGGAGAAGGAAGGAGGCATTAGAGCCTATCCCCCCTTTAAGGACACATTCCTGAACTCCTAACATAGATCGAAGTTTAGAAAAATTCGCTTCTGTAAGAGACTTGGTGAAGATGTCTGCAACTTGATCATCTGTAGGGCAATAGAGAACTTCAATAACACTATCATGAACAAGATTTCTGATGAAGTGCATGTGTAGATCAATGTGTTTGCTGCGCTGATGTAGAACTGGATATTTGGAAATCTTGATGGCACTTTTATTGTTGGACCAAAGTGGAGTAGGATGCTGCTGCTCAAATCCAAACTCTGAAAGGATCTGTTGAAGCTATAAAGCTTCCTGACTGGCATTAACTATGTCTCGATATTCTGCTTCTGTTGAAGAAAGAACAAGTGCTTGTTTTTTCTTACAAGCCCAAGTGATAGGTCTATATCCCAGACTGAAAACATAACCTGCAGTAGAATTCCAATCATCAAGATCATTGACCCAATCTGAATCAGTGAGACCAACCAACAAAGGTTTTCCTCCTGTACTGTAATGAATCCCAAATTGAATTGTAACTTAAATATATCGAACTATTATTTTTGTTGCTTTTGGGTGACTTTCATGAGGAGTTTGCATATAACGCGCAACATGACCAACAACAAAGGAAAGGTCAGGACAATAATGAGTCAAGTATAAAAGAATACCAACAAGCTGATGGTACAAGGTGGCATCTACTTCAAGGGAAGTACAAGTGGCTGAAAGTTTGACTCCAGACTGGAAGGGAGAAGGGGCTGGTTTACAATCTTCCATGTGGAAGTGACGAAGAAGGTAACAAGCACACTTATTCTGGGAAAGAAAGATTCATTTTTTGGTTTGCAAGACTTGGAGACCAAGAAAATAATGCAAATGTCCTAAGTCTGACATTTCAAAATTTTTCTTAAGACTAGATTTCACATGGGTTATAAGTTTAGGGTCACTACGAGTAAGGATAAGATCATCAACATAAAGAACAAGTATGATGAGATGGTTTCCTACTTTCTTGGTATAGACATTGGGGTTAGAATGACATCTATAAAAACCAGTGTCAAGGAGAAAGCTATCCATTTTGGCATACCAAGCTCTAGGAGCTTGCTTAAGGCCATATAAAGATTTCTTGATACAAACAAGGCTAGAGTTATGCTGAACATATCCAGGAGGTTGTTCCATGTAAATTTCCTCATGTAAATCACCATGTAAGAAGGAAAACTTGGCATCCATTTGTTGGACTTCCCAGTTATGTAAGGCTGAAAGGGAAAGAACAAGGTGGATGGAGTTCATTTTTGCCATAGGGGCAAAGGTTTCATTGTAGTCAATCCCTTAAACTTGGGAAAAACCTTTGGCAACTAACTTTGCCTTAAGTATTTCAACACGTCCATCTAATGCATACTCAGTTCTGTAGACCCATTTACATCTGACAAGTTTTCTTCCTTTTGGAAGAGGAACAAGATCCCAAGTATCGTTCACCATTAAGGAAGGATATTCTTCATCCATAGCTGCATCCCAATCTAGATTTCCTAAAGCTGATGCAAAAGTTTCTAGATCATGATTCTTGGAAACTTGAGCCAAAAGAGAAGAGGCTCGCTGAAATTGAGAACGTGTTCGACGTTGATCTCTAGGATCACTGGTAAGATCACCAGCTGCTTCACATGTTGAACGGACCCATCGAGGAAGTATTGGTGTTGGTGCAATTGGAGGAACATGAGTAGGAGGAGGTGGATTTTCATCCTTACTGTCATCAACAGAAACTGGAGTTGGAAACCTATCAAGGAAGCTGGAAGAAGAAGAAGAAGAAGACATAATCGTTGAATCAGGCTTGCAAGCCAAATATGGCACACCCGCCAAGTTAGGCTCGCAGGCTAAGATTTTTTCATCAAATTTAACATCTCTTCTAATGATTATATCATGAGAATGTGGCTGAAGAAGTATATAACCTTTTACATCTTTAGAATATCCAACAAATATGCACTTTTCACTTTTAGGTTGCAATGCTTTCCATTTTTCATCCGGAATGTGAGCCCATGCTTCACAACCAAACACACGAAAGTGACTTACATCTGGTTTAATTTTACTCCATGCTTCTTCTGGTATTATACCCTGTAAAACTTTAGTAGGTGTGCGATTAACTATGTAATTTGCACAATTTATGGCCTCAGCCCAATATTGAAGACTTAGTCCTTTAGATTTGATCATACAATTAGCCATTTCTTTTAAAGTGAGGTTCTTTTGTTCAGCTACACCATTTTGTTGTGGTGTATATGGAACAGTGTGCTATTTTTTGATTCCTTATTCAGTGCAAAAATTAGTGAACTTGTTGTTAACATATTCTCCTCCATTGTTAGATCTTAACTTAATAATTTGATGACCAAATTGTTTTTCAATAAGATCCTTGTAGGCCAAGAACATGTTAAATACTTCGCTCTTAAGTTTTAGGAAGTAAACTCAAGTGCATCTGGAGTAGTCATCAATGAAGGTTAAGAAATATTTGAAACCAGAAAAGGAAGCAGATGGAAGAGGTCCACACAAGTCACTAGGCACAAGCTCCAAGGGAACCGAGGCATGCCAAGAGGCACGTTTGTCAAAACTGTCCCAATGATGTTTTTCGAGTACACAACTGGAACAAACACCATCCTTACAAGATACCAGTGGAAGACCAGTCACCATATTGTCTTTACATAGTTGTTGTAATGAGCTATAATTTAAGTGACCAAATTGCTCATGCCAAAGTTTTCTCAAGTTATCACTATGAGCAACAAAAACTGAAGGAAAAGGTGATGACCCAAAGTTGTTAAATTTGTACAGCCTGGTAATATCATCAATAGTTCGAGTAGCAAGGATATTTTGAGGATTTTTAAAATCCTTGATTACAACTTGGTGAGGTGTAAACGTCACAGTTTTACCTTCACCTGAATGAGTAATTTGATAGACTGATAACAAATTGCAGGAAATTTTTGGAACACATAGTACATCACTGAAATGACCATTTTCTACTGGAACTGTTCCAGATCCTACAACACTTAGAGATCTATCATCACCAACAAATATTTGTTTGGTGTTACATTCATGCATAGTAGAAAAGATGGCTTTATCCTTAGCCATATGATAAGATGCTCCAGAATCAATGAGCCATTCAATTGAGGTAGAAGAAGAAGATGCAGTATAAGAGTAACCAGAAGCACAAAGTGCATGTCCATGAGAGTTAGATTCTGAAGACGAATCTAGGCTGATGTGGTGCTTCTTCATTGTTTCTTCCAAGGCTTCCATCTTCTTAAAACACTTAGATTCATCATGATTATCTTTCCCACAAAAATTGCAATGATGCTCAGTCTTCTTTCCTTTTTTCTTGGATCCTTTATCATTTTTTAAAGGAGCTAACTGAGAGGGTTTAGGACCCTTATCGTTTGGCTTATTATTGCGAAAATTCTATTTCTTGAGAGGCTTGGAATTTTCTTTCTATTGGGACAATAAGGATTTCCTAGATATATCTACATTGTCAATTATTCCAAGATGAATGAGCTTATCTTGCTCTCTAATTAAGGAATCACAAAAGGATTCAAGATTAGGCTCTTGATAGCTAGCTGCAGTCAAGGATTCTTTCATGGAGTAGAATGTAGATACAAAAACAGAATATGCAGGTCCAAGTTTGGAAAGAATATGATAAATACATTGTTTGTCTTCTTTCTTAATCTTGCATTCTGCACATAAGAGTTTAAGACTTTTATACTTAGATAAATAGTCTTGAATGCATTAAAAATCATTTTGATTAAAGTAAATCAACTCATTCTCGAGTAGATGACCTCGAATGTGACTTTTAAATAGTACGGAAATAAATTAAAGACTTAAGTGACTCACTTTTTATTTTATTTTATTTATGTGAGATGCACTTTTACAATAAAGTAACTTGAAAATAGAAATTGCATGCACTAAAATGTAGCTTGATAAGACTTGAACTCAAGACTTATCAAGGAGAAAAGCAACTTTGGACCAAGTGAGCTAAGTTTAAAAGGTACGTAAAAGTATGGAAAGAGGAAAGGTTTTTTTTTTTTAACTCTTCTCTCTCATTCTCCGTGCTTGCCTTTTTCTCCTGTAAATCACCAAAAAAAAACGAAAAACAAAAACAAATTTTTTTTACACACAATGGGGTTAGATCTTGGTTAGCTTACCCGGAAAGTCTATGTTTTCAAGCTTTCTCGTTGTTTTTTATTTGTCATGATCACACAAGGTGCACGACAAAGAGCATACATAGCCGAGAAGACAAGAAAAAAAACTTTCTGTCACTGTTTCTGATTCGTCGCGATCGCACAAGGTGCATGGCAAAGAGCATACACAGCCAAGGAAGTCAATAGTCTGAGACTAAAACAAAAAAGATCTAATTATAAGACTGATAAAATATGAGATATTTAAAAACAAATAAAACAAATCCGTCACTGTAACTTTATACCTTCAAATTTGCCAAAATGGGTGTTTCTGGAACAAACGAAAATGGTTTTCGATGAAACGAAAATTGTTTCCAAATAGAAACAGCACTTCGGACACAATTTAATAGCTCCCATAGGCCACAAATGCACATAAAATCTAGGAATAGAAACCCTTTCAAAGTTTCAGTAACACCGGTTCTAGATCTTGATCAAAACCGAAAGCAGCTCTTCATAAAATCTCTGATACCATGTCCGGGTACATAGGGTACTCTCAAAATACCAAACACCTTCAACAACCACTTCACACAAATAGATCACAGATCAACACACCAATTTTTATCACGTGGTTAAAACCCTCGAGAGGGAAATAGTCCACGGCCCCAGCCAAATAGCTACTTGGAGCAATTTATTATGCAAAAGAAAGAAAGTTACATATGAGATTCTCATAATCGATCAATTAGCCAAGGACCCTCTATGCTCTTTAAATAGAGATCATAGACCAATCGGGTGTTCATCCATGAATCAATGGTAGGTATGATCTAAGAGAAGTTGAACCATCGAATCACTCTGTGTCTAGAACATATCGTGATTGTCGGATTAGAATATTTACAAATGCATACTAATGCATACTAAAGAAACACATTTTTACCTAACGGATATATTACACAAGTTGATCTTAACTAACTCCTAAGTTTCTAATTATCCTAACATATTGTGTTTCCTATGTAGTGCCTTGTTTTTCATCCAAAGTAATGTCTTATTTTTCTACCATATCAATTCCATGGTTGGCTTCATCATTAGTGCCAAGTGTTGCATCATTTTTAATGCCTAGTTTCACATATCTATTTACACCCACATTAGCACCATGTTTTGTTACTACTTTAGCACCCAATTTATCGTCCATTTTTACTCCCACACTAGCGACATAGTTTGCTTCTCGTCTAAATCCTTGGATTTCTTCTTATTTTTCTTCCTCATCAGCACCTCATTGAGCATCCAATTTAGCATCCAACTTTTCTCCTATGTTGACCATTATTTTATCTTCTAGTTTGACTTCTACTTTAACATCCAAAATAGCATCAAAATTGACTTCCAACTTAGCACCAAGTTTTGCATCCAATGTTTCTTCTAGATCGAGGACATAGTGGGTTTCCATTTTAGCTATTGGTTTTGCTTCCGTATTATCATCACATTAGAATTTCTATTTAACACCTAAAACCATATCCAATTGTGTGCTAATATATTTATTATATCAAATTACTATAATTATTCATTAATTTCAATAGTTCTCATATATCATTTACTTCATAGTTCTAAAATAACATAATGAAACATTCAAATTCATTGTATATACAATTATTGAAATTAATTGCATAGCATTTATGAAAAAAATTAACCAAAATAGACAACATTTATCCAAAGTGGTAATATCATCATATATATTAATTTTCCATGAAAAGGTCATCAACAACATCCAATATATATAAATTTAAAATATAATAACGATAACATAAGCATTATCTTTCATATTAAAAAAAAAAATTATAAAACATCGTTGCATCAATAACCTATCATACAGATGATCATATTAAGGTTAAAAGAACAAGTGAACAATATATATAGTGAAATACCAATATCACAAGAAATAATTTTTTTGATATCCATATCTAGAAAAATTCAAAATGATCAATAGTAATCAAATTTTATATGTCAACATGAATCCACCATACAAATCAAACTGACCCAAAATGTAATATGAACTTGGATAATCACAAAAATACAATGTGTCTAGTAACTTGGAGAAAACAAAAAACATCCACAATATCAATAATAGCATCAGTCGATACCATCATCATCATCATCATCCTCATCATATATCCCAACATCATATCCATCATCATTTTCATCTGATCCATTTGCATCATTATCATTAATATATTTCTCTTGTACATCGGTAACAACATAAACAGGATCATCATCTAAGTAGTCATCTTCACCATTTTTATGCAAATACCAAGAAATAATCAAATTAAAGCATTAGTATTAATTTCATTACATAATGCATATTGCATGTTATATTGCAAATATTAGTATGATAATTTATGTATTCTCATGAGTTTTCCAACCATGAATATAAACATCATCTCATCAACAGACAGTAACCACACAAATCAAATGTATCCATAACCATGCACACACTCATGCATACACACACATGTACACCATAAATTTTCATATCACATTAGAAGAAGACATACATTCAAGGAAAAATAGGCATTCCAATGATTATATATAAAGTGAAGAAAAATATGATATCACATATATTATTTGTTTCAAACCATATTTTTTCCTCAATGATGTGCAGTGCAATTTTTGCATGATAGGGTAATATTTTAAAAATGTGTTGAGAGGGCACATGGGAATCACAGTCATCTCTCCCTTGCCCAAACACAGTTGCAGGAGGAAATGAAACTCAATTCCATTGTTCGATTTGGTTTTTATTCCCCCAGTTGAAATTTGTCTGGAGTCCCTTAATGGCCTTAATAAGCGAGAAGAAACTCGTTATAAATCCAAACCATGGATCTCTTGGATAAATTGTCATTTTCGTTGATTCATGACATTCGAGTACCACTAGGGACACCCCTGTCCGGTGGCTTCATGGACAGAAAGTTGTCTATGTTGTTGGTTTTCTAAACTAGGGTTGCGCTAAGTGACCTGTAGTGAAATTTATGTATGATAGTCTAATATTTTGAAAAATGTTCCCAATGAGTGTGTGAGAATTGCAATCATCTTTCCCTTACCCAAACACACTTGCAGGAGGAAACGGAACTCAATTTCATTGCTCGTTTTGGTTTTTATGCTCCTAGTTAAAAAAACAAATGGTGTCCCTGAATGACATTGGTAAGCAAGATAAAACTCGCCATAAATTGAAAATCAAGGTTCTGATGGACAAACAGATAGTTTAGTTGGATTCGGGAGATCTGATTACCACTAGAGACACCCCTGTTTGGTGGCTTCATGGATTGAACGTTGTGTGTTTTGACAGTTTTCTAAACTATGGTTTTGTTCAGTTACATGTACTGTAATTTTTGCACAATAGGCCAAGATATTGAAAAAAATGTTGAGCAAGTGCATGGGAATCATAGTCATCTCACCCTTTCCCAAACACACATGTAGTAGGTAACAAAACTCAATATTGTTGCTCAGTTTGGTTTTTATGCCCTCGATTGAAATTTTCTTGGTGTCCATGAATGGCCTTGAGAAGCGAGGTAAAAGTTGTCATAACTCAAAAACTGAATCTCTGATGGACAATCTATCGGTTCCATTGGATTCGTGACATTTGAGTATCGCTTGGACACCCCTTTTTGGTGGCTCCATGGACTAAACATTGTATATTTTGACAAATTTCTATACTAGAGTTTTTCTCATTTACGTGTAGTGTAATTTATCCATGATAGGCTATGGTTTTGAAAAAAGTGCCCAAAAGTGCATGAGAATCTCAGTCATCTCCCCCTTTCCCAAGCACACCTACAAGAGGCAACAAAACTCAATTCCATTGCTCAGCTTGGTTTTTATGCTCCCTATTGAAATTTTTCTAGTGTCCCTAAATGACTTTGGGAAGTGAGAAGGAACCTACCATAAGTAAAAAATAAATCCTTCGATGGACAAACTGTCAGTTTCGTTGGTTTCGTGACATCTGAGTACCATTAGGGAAACCCATTTCTAGTGGCTTCATGGACCGAACATTGTCTATTTTGATGGTTTTCTAAATTAGGGTTTTGCTCGTTGACATGCACTGGAGTTTCTGCACAATAGGGAAATATTTTGAAAAATATGTCAAGCGAGTGCATGGGAATCACATCCATCTCTCCCTTATCCAATCACACTTGCAAGAGGAAATGGAAATCAATTCCATTGCTTGGTTTGGTTTTTATGCCATTGGTTGAAATTATCCTGGTGTCCCTAAATGACCTTAAGAAGTGAGATGAAACTTGCCATAAATTGAAAAAGGAGGCTCTCATGGACAAACCGTCAGTTTCATTAGATTCATGACATCTTAATACCATTAGGAACATGCCTATGCAATGGTTTCATGGACTGAAAGTTGTTTATTTTAATGTTTTTTTCAACTAGGTTTTTCCTCAGTGACATTCAATGCAAATTCTGCATGATAGGTTAATATTTAAAAAAATGTGCTAAACGAGTGCATGGGCATCGCAGTCATCTCTCCCCTATACAAACACACTTGTAGGAGGCAACGGAAATGAATTCCTTTGCTCGTTTTGGTATTTATGCCCCTGGTTGAAATTTGTTTGGTGTCCCTTAATGGCCTTGGGAAGTGAGATGAAAATAACTATAAATCAAAAACCATGGATTTGATGGACAAACTATCTGTTCCATTGGATTTTTGACATTTGAGTACCACTAGGGACACCCTTGTTCCGTGGCTAAGTGACTTGAAGTGAAATTTATGTACGATAGGCTAATATTTTGAAAAATGTGCCCAACAGGTGTGTGGGTGTCACAGTCATGTCACCCTTACCCAAACACATTTGCAGGACTCAACATAACTCAATTTCGTTGCTCATTTTGGTTTTTATGCTCCCAATTGAAATTTTGTCTCCTGTCCCTAAATGGCATTGGTAAGCAAGGTGAAACTCACCATAACTTGAAAATCAAGGCTCCGATGGACAAATAGTGAGTTCTATTGGATTCATGACATTCGATTTTCGCCAAAGACACCCTTGTTTGGTTGCTTCATGGAACAAATGTTTTGTATTTTGACTGTTTTCTAAACTAGATTTTCACTCAATGTTGTGTAGTGCAATTTCTGCAAAATAAGGCAAGATTTTGAAAAATGTGTCTAGCAAGTGCATGGGAATTGCAATCATATCTCCCTTACCAAAACATACATGCAGGAGGTAACATAACTCAATTGCATTCCTCAGTTTGGTTTTTATGCCCTCGGTTAAAATCTACCTAGTGTCCTTGAATGTCATTGAGAACTGATATAAAACATGCCATGACTCGAAAACTAAAGCTCTGATGAATAAATCATTAGTCCCATTGGATTCGAGACATCCTAGTACTGCTTAAGACACCCTTGTCTGGTGGTGTCATGGACCGAACGTTGTCTTTTTTGACATTTTTATATTAGGCCTTTTCTCATTGACATGTAGTGAAATTTATACACGATAGGATACGATTATGAAAAATGTTCCCAACGAGTGTGTGGGAATCTCAAACATATCTCCCTTTCCCAAACACACCTCTAAGAGGCAACAAAACTCAATTTCGTTGCTTGGTTTGGTTTTTATGCTCTGGGTTGAAATTTTCCTGGAGTCCCTTAATGGCCTTGGAAGTGAGATGAAAATTGTTATAAATAAAAAACCATGGATCTCATCGACAAATTTTTAGTTTCGTTCGATTTGTGACATCCGATTACCGCTAGCAACACCCCTGTATGGTGGCTTCATGGATCGAACGTTATCTATTTTGATGGTTTTCAAAAATAGGGTTTTGCTCGATGATGTGCAGTTCAATTTCTTCCCAGTATAGAAATTTTTTCAAAAATGTGTCAAAAGAGTGCATGGGCATTGCAGTCATCTCTCACTTCCCACACACACTTGCAAGAGGCAAAGAAAATCAATTCCATTGCTCGGTTTGGTTTTTACGCCCCTGGTTAATATTTTCCTAGTGTCCCTTAATGGCCTTGAGAAGTGAGATGAAACTCAACATAACTTGAAAACCAAGGCTCCGATGGACAAACCGTTAGTTCCATTAGATTTGTGACATCCATGTACCGTTAAGGAAAACCATACTCGATGGTTTCATGGACCAAAAGTTGTCTATTTTTATGGTTTTTTAAACTAGTTTTTTGCTCAATGATGTGAAGTGCATTTTTTTCATGATAGGCTATTATTTTGAAAAATGTGCCAAGCGAGTGCATGGGAATCACATCATATTTCTCATGGAAAAACACACTTGTATGAGGCAACGAAACTCAATTTCATTGTTTAGTTTGGTTTTTTTTCCCTCAGTTAGAATTTGTCTAGTGTCCCTTAATGACCTTGGGAGCGAGATGAAACTATGTATAACTAAAAGATCATGGATCTGATTGGAAAATTATCGTTTTCATTGGCTTCGTGACATTCGAGTACCACTAGGGACACCCCTATCCGGTGGCTTCATGGACCAAAAGTTATCTATTTTGTTTGTTTTCTAAACTAGGGTTTTGCTAAGTGATGTGTAGTGCAATTTTTGTACGATAGGATAATATTTTAAAAAAAAATCCCAACAAGTGTGTGGGCATCGCAGTCATATCACCCTTACCCAAACACACTTGCAGGAGGCAACAAAACTGAATTATGTTTCTCAGTTTGGTTTTTCTGCTCCTTGTTAAAAATTTCCTTGTCTCCTTGAGTGGAATTGTTAAGCAAGATGAAAATAAACATAACTTTAAAACCAAGGCTCCAATGGACAAACAGTCATTTTGGTTAGATCCATCACATTCGATTACCGCCAGCGACACCCTTGTTTAGTGGATTCATGGATCAAACGTTTTATATTTTGGCGGTTTTCTAAACTAATTCTTTGGTCAATGATTTGCAATTTAATTTTTACATAATAGGCCAATATTTTGAAAATTGTGTTAAGCAAGTTGTTGAGCCTCATTTTGTTATCATTCTTGGCATTAAAATAACACATTTTAAACGCATATTTTATTATATTTTGTGAATTTTATGTCATGCTGATCGTTATTTAGCACAAGGTAAGAACAACTTTAATGATTATGAAACTTTGGTCATTATTATCATTTCTTTATGGTTTTATTAATTAAAATTGGTATTATGTGAATTATTTTTTATATATTTATTAATTAATGCATTTGTTTACAGAATTATAATTTTTGGGCAAGCTCGTGATAGCCATATTAGTGGGAATCATACACGTTATGATCATCCTGTTAAATAGACCAGCAAACAAACTTTGCATCCAGCTCGTTGTCTAGCTCATCAGCAGTTTGTTGTCCAGTTGACTATCCAGCTCGCCCACAGCCAAACAAACATAAATGCATTCACCTTGATCTGTGCATGACACTTCCAACCTACCATCCAGGTGTGAGAATCTTGCAAAATCATATGTTCTGTCAAAAACGTGTTTTCAACTCACAACAAATTTTGGGCTGGATTTGCGGGAAAACTAAGACGAATTTCAAAATTTCTACACATAGGTTTTGTGCAGAAGAGGCCCATTTGGGACTCTACGGGGAATTTCACCAAAATTCAAAGCTATTTTAGAGAAAATCATGGTTCCTTGAAACCAACTTTCCCAGAAAACGTGGATGGTCATTTTTCTAGATCTAGAAATTTGTTTTAACTATCCACGTGTTTGGGTGATGGAGAAGATCCTAGTCTAGAAGGATCACCATCACATTTCCCTTTCTCAACATTTATCCATCGTTCACATGAAAGGAGGAGCAGGAAGACCATATCACGTCACAGCCACGATGAAGAAGGAACCTGCATGCCACGTTCTTACTAAGCAAAACAAACTCACGCTGAAGAAGGGACTATATTGCACGCTGGCTTGTGAATAATTATTTCCTTTTATGATCGACTAAATTTAGAAGAGAAATCAACCACTAAAGGGTCGACTTGCTCATTCCTATAAACATTGTATATAAACACCTCCATGCACAGAGCTGGGGAGTTGATCATTTTAATTTGTTAGACACTCATTTTAGAAGAATTATGTATTTTTTGTTCCATATTCTAAATAAGAAGCCGCATGCTTTGCTGTTGATTATTGCATTCAAATAGAATTTAGTCGGGAGTTACCTCGATTACTGAGAGGGCCCCTCAACAACCAGTGGCTTCCATGTCCGTATGTGTTTTTGTTATTCTCTCTTTCACAGATAAGTAGTTTTATTCTAATTTGTTTATGTGATTATGTTACTATAAATGTCTATTTCTTTATTCTCTGTAACCTATGTTTATTGTAGTTGATGTAATTTACATTATGATATTAATGTAATCTTTGTCTATAAAATTAGAGTGACCGGTCACACATAGCTTATTTCCAGTTTTTCTTTCAACTTTCTTTTTAGTTTAAATGCTTAAAGTTATGTTTACAATGCAATAAAATTCAGGTAGTTTGAGGTTTTCTTTTCTTGTTTTCGTTATTTTTCCTTTGTAGTTAATTTAGTTTTGATTTCTAGTTTGTTTATTTCATTAAGTTACTGTAAATGTTTATTTCATCTATTTTTTTGTAACACATTTTATTTCCACAATTAAATAGTTAGATTGCGCTCATAGTTTCTTTCTATTTGTTTTTTTCATTTCATTTCCAATTTATTATTTAGTTTTGTTCATAAGAAGATATAGTAGATTGTTTTTATCAATTTAAATAGATTCAGTCTTGTCTATTTCTTTTCTATTTTAAATTATCAGTTTAAGCAATTTACATTTCAATTTATTAATACGCAATGATTCTTGATGTTCATGAATTTGTTTAATTTTATTTTACTGTTAAATATGATGGTTAAATAGGTTGATTTATTTCCTTTATGCATTGTATAAACATGTGCACGAAATCAGCTAATAGTTAGATCATTTAGGTCTATTTTTATTATTTCCTGTATACAGACTCCCATTCCGATTGTATGTTCTGCCTTCCATTCAAACCCTCTGTCTAGTCATTAGTTTAGTCTGTCATCCAGCTTTTCGTTCAGCCTTTAATATTTTTATTCCATTTTAAGTCTATTTAAAGTCCCGTTTCTTTGATTTTTGAATTCTACTATATTTGGTAATTATGTAATAGTTATATTAGCTTCTAAGACCTTAGGTTAGATTATTTTAAGGTACTTATTAAAAGATTTACCCCTAGTTTGTATTTCTCTTCAATTAAAGCATGTTTTGAATTATGTTTTGTTTCCACATTTAACATTGTTGTAATATTTGATAAATTCATCCATAGTTTAGCTTAATCGTTGTTCATGTTGGATTTAGTGTTAGATATGTTAATTTCTAGAAAATACACCAATACTTTGTAGATTCATATAAGCATAGGATTTATTTCTTTAATTGCTAATTTATTAAAAATGCTTATAGGCTAGAAAATTAGAGAATCCTTCTTAATTAAATTTTCTTTATTGAGTTTTCTACTTGCTTCTTTATTTATTTTTGTTTGTTTATTTCAGTTTCTGAATATGTTTATGAAATTTTTCCCATTCTTAGATTAAGAAGAAGAAGAATTACTTAATGAGTGGTTTACTTTCTTAAAATAGTATTGTTTATATCTTTACTTCTCAATATTTGTTAACTGGAATAGTTTCATATTATCCTAGTCTGATGTTTTATGCTAGTTCAATTACGTTAATAATTAAATTCTTAGGAGTTTGACTCGGTTTTTCTTTTTGAAAGATCTTCCAATCTTTTGATTGTTAAAATATTTCTACAACGCCCTAGGACCACTCTATCTTCGCATATATTTTTTAGCAACTCTAAGTCTACAAACCCCAATCGATAATTAAATATTAGGTGTATTAATCTAGTTGATAAAACACCCAACACAAGTTCAAGGGAATAGCAGTCATCTCTACTTTTACCAAACACATATGCAAGATGTAACATAACTCAATTTTGTTGCTCGGTTTGCTTTTTATGTCCCCAGTTGAAATTTGCTTGGTGTCCCTGAATGGGCTTAAGAAGCAAGATAAAACTCGCCATAACTTGAAAACCGAATCTCTAATGGGAAAACCATCGATTCTGTTGCATTTGTGACATCCGAGTACCACTTGGGACACACTTATTTTGTGTCTTCATGGATCGAAAGTTGTATGTTTGACATTTTTCTAACCATGGGTTTTTCTTTGTGATATGTAGTGCAAGCTCTGCAGGATAGGATTAGATTTTGAAAAATGTGCCAAGAGAGTAACTAGGAATAACAATAATCTCACCCTTGCCAAAACACACTTGTAGGAGGTATAAAACTTAATTTTGTTTCTTGGTTTGGTTTTTATGACCCTGGTTAAAAATTTATTGGTGTCCCTTAATGGCCCGAGGAAGCGAGATGAAACTTGTCATAACTCGAAAATCGTGGCTCTGATGGACAAACTATCAGTTTTATTGGATTCTTGACATCAGAGCGCCTCTAAGCATACCCTTGTTTGGTGGCTTCATGGACTGAACGTTGTCTATTTTGACAAATTTTGAAACTAGCGTCTTGGTAAGTGACATCTAGTGCAATTTCTGAACAATAGGCCAATATTTTGAAATTTATGTAGAGTGGGTGCATGGGAATTACATACATATATCCCTTTCCCAAACACACTTGTAGAAGGAAATGACAAATAAATTATGTTTCATGGTTTGTTTTATATACCCACAATCAAAATTTGCTTGGTCTCCTTGAATGACCTTAGGAAGCAAGATTAAACTTGCCATAACTCAAAAGTTGTGGCTCTGAAGGACAAACTGTCAGTTCCATTAGATTCATTACATTCGAGTACCACCTAGGACACATATATCTTATGGATTGATAAATTGAAAATTATCTATTTTGATGGTTTTCTAAACTAAGGTTTTGCTAAGTGACATGTAGTGCAATTTATGCATGATAGGATAAGATTTTGAAAAATGTGGCCAATGAGTGTGTGTGAATCATGGTCATATTTCCTTTTTGCAAACACACTTACATGAGGCAACGAAACTCAATTCTGTTGCTTGGCTTGGTGTTTATTCCCCAGGTTGAAATTTGCTTTGTGTCCCTTAATGGCCTTGGAAAGTGAGATCAAACTTACCATAACTCAAAACCTGTGGTTTCGATCAACAAACCGTCAATTCCATTGGATTCATGAAATCTAAGTACCACTAGGGACACCCCTACATGGTCATGTCATGGACTGAACATTGTCTATCTTGACGGTATTCTATACTAGGGTTTTTCTTTGTGACGTGTAGTGCAATAACCTCTGAGCATAATTGTATAGGAGTTTGGAGAATTTTTTAGACAAATATTTGTGAGTGGTTTTACCAGTCGTCCAATATTGTTTAACACATTGAAGAATGATGAGTATCAGTTCGATAAATTCAACCTAAAGAACTGAAATATATCAACTTTGCTTACAATAGAAACTTGGTAATAAATAATTTTTTCCAAGGAAAACCTCATAGGGAAACCCAGGGATGCTTTCCCACATTCTGGTTGATATCACTAGTAAACCCATATACTAGTGTGCATATCCTAGGGGAATTTGAATGGGTACAATATAACAAAGAACTAGCTAAATGCCCAACAACGTTAGCAACAACCAGTATTGAGCTAACCCAATAGCTAGTTGGGGTAATTAACATGTGTAGATATTCATATTTTGTAGAGATATAAAATTTAATTGTTTTAACATACCCATTTTCCTATGTCATGTGTCGAAATTGAAAAAGGCATGTAATAACTCCCAAATTTTGTAAATTTTCATTTAGAAATAATAACAATATGGAAGGGTTATGAAAATCATGG
Organism: Pseudotsuga menziesii; assembly: GCA_001517045.1. Lineage (NCBI taxonomy): Eukaryota > Viridiplantae > Streptophyta > Pinopsida > Pinales > Pinaceae > Pseudotsuga > Pseudotsuga menziesii. The sequence goes on along the minus strand of LPNX011061594.1, from coordinate 831,126 downwards.
AATCATAAGAATCAACATCAATATATTATATGGTTACCCTGATTATATATCCATTATGATCAATTCAAGAACTATGAAATATATCAGATATGGGTAGCACTATGGTACCATCACACATATAGTATTATTACCTTCATATTCCTTCCAATTCCAAAGCAAACAACTACCTGTGTTTAATTAAGTTTTCTAGTGATGAGCCTAAATAATATAGTGCATGTATGTGTCACTCTACAAGTATAAATACCTATAGTTATTAACCATAATCATCACATTGGGGAAAAGCACAATGTTTCCACAGATGAAAAACAATGATCTATAAAATTTACCATTCAAATAATTTTTATGCATAAACATCATAGTCTACAACAATACTTAAGTTACTAGAGTTCTTAGAAACTTAAAATTCAACTTCTCCTTTCTCAATTTTAAAAAAGAAAATAATTTTAGAGAGGCACCAATGTCTCTCTCTTCTAGATATTCTTAAAAGAGATATGCATGATTATTAGAGTCGTCACTTTCCTTTATGAACCTCACATAGAACTTAATCACCTTAGTGTGTGCCTTTATTTTAGATGGATAAAATCCAATGAATTGAATCCCTTCAAGGCTTTGTACATGAGAATGGGACACATAAACCATGGCATACTCATATTTAATGGATAAATTAGTTTCAACTCTATCAATTGTCATACCTTGGAATTTATGCACACAAAGGTCCCATGCTATAGGAAATGGAACCTACATCCTAGTAGTCACCACTTATTTCCCTTATGTACTACCCACTCAACAAGTCCTAAAACTTGTGCTTTTTCAAAGCAATATTCTAAGTGAGTAATCGGTTGTGGTGACATTTGGTACTTGTGTATTGTTGAGTGACCAATTCACTATAGATGGAGGATTGTATACATTGGCCACCTTCAAGATACTTGAAGAGCCTCTTGGAAACTTCTGATATTTAGTATTCATAATTTCATATATCAAAGTTAATTTGGGATGAATCTCATTAGATTTTCCCAATGACGCAACTATTTAAAATACATAGAGTTTATTAGAGTTTGCAATAGAAATTTAGTTGAATAGGGGCCTTTATGAAAATTCATAATGATATAACTCTCTTCACCTACCACCCACTTATTATAATTCTTATTTGAGTTAAACATTTGAATACTAACGTAAAAGTATTAGACATTATGGAAGAAATTTCCAAATGCAATATCATACGATACTTCATCAAGGTTGTTACACCCACTAATTTACATGAGCTATGCTGAAATAGCTTAAATTCCGACTCTATTTTTTTGGTTGTAACTTCATAAGAACAAGTGGATGGATTCTTGAAGGAATTAAAAAAAACAATTATTCCAAAACTCAACATGAAACTAATATGATTTTCGAGGTTATGATTCATAGCATGTTCCTATAGTGTGTATTGTTACTCATCAGTGATTGTTGGTATTACCTTATGGGAATGTAATAATAAAGAATTGCTTGTAGATATTATTCAAGAATATGTTCCTGTTTATAGTCGTGCCCTATATGGGGTCTTATTTAACTAGTTGAGCCCTATTAAGGCATTCTCTAAGCATTCAAGCCCTCTCTAGGTCCTTTTGAAAGAAGTTGAGCTCTATTTATGGCCTCTCCCATCCAGCTGTAGCCTTGTAAGGGATAATACTCAGCCATCGAATCTGATGGGAAGTCAAACAACACAGTTCTATAAGCTTCAAATAGTCAACAACCAGTCAATCTAGTCAACAACAGACTTCTCCTTGGTCAATGGCAGCCTCAGTTTTGGGTTTGGAATAGTGGCAGTAGCTCACTTGTTCAGTACAATCATCTTCTATGGAGTTTTTTCTCTTTATATGTGTGTATTATGCCAATAAGGTTTGAAAAGAGATATGCATTTGTTGAGAGTCGCTTCTTTGAGATGACCTTGTCTTCATCACTTAGAGTCCATGGTCATCAATTCCGGATTTTTCTAATCATTTTAATTAAGTTTGTTTTGCATTTCCTTCTAAGAGAACTCAATTAATTTGAACTAGACACTCAACTAAATAGGAATATCATAAATCATAATTTCAATATGATCGAGTTGAGACGGGAGACTGGGCTTGGAAAGGGAACTTATCTTTGTACAAATTCAACTTATAATTGAAAGCTCAAAGGAAACAAATTGTAGATCAAGAAAACAAGAAAAAATGTTTAGGAATATGATATCAATCAAAGGCTACGTATCAACCTAATTATTCCTATTATTTTCAATGAAGTGGAGTGATCAACCTTCTTAAGATGGATCATAGGCTACAACCTTATGCCCATAATCATGATTTAAAGTAACCCCGATCCCCCTCTCCATAGTGTCCTCTGGTCTCGCATATGGAGGATGCCCCAACTCATTTAATGATATCGAGCAAGCAAATTGATTCATGCAAACTATAGACTCCTAATTTGAGGTAGGCATTTTTTTCTAAATAAATATGGAAATCCCATCACCCTTTCTTTTCTTTAATTATCTCACCACCATGTTGCTTCTCATCTTTATGTGATTTTTATTTTATTTTCAATATCCTTGTAAGAAATTATGGTTTTTAGTAGGAATTATTTTTTGGGGTTCTCATTTATGTGGTAAGTGTCTCATTGTGAGTTTTCTATAGCAGTCAATAGTCATTGGACTAGGGATGGATGTGTTGTTACAAAAGGTCATGTTACTTTTAAATACTTCATGTTGTGCCCTTGGCACATCACCTTACAATTGAATAGCTTCTAGGATATATCCTAATCCATTTCAATTGTTCCTATTATTTTTATTAAAATTCTTAAAGCATTGAGTGTTGTAATTTTTGCATTATTCATTTTACAAATTCTCTATATCCTTAATCCCAAACTCTCCTTTTATTTATTGAGAAGAGTAAGTAGATCGTATATTTACCAAGATTAAAGAGAAGATAAATCTCTAGTAGGATATTTCTTCTGAGTTTTTTGATCATATTGACTTGAAAGAAAATGCAGTATGTCCGTATAGGTAATATGTGTATTTCTGGCCTTGACCAGCTTTCTCTCTTGATATGGCATTTAGATTGAATTATATCTTCCCTATCTGTCTTGTTTTTATATTTAGTTTTTTCTACCTATTCAACTACTAAGTTCTGAGAGATATTTTTTCCTGCAGGTTCTAGTAGATTCTTGTATTGTGGGAAATCAACACTCTTCCTTCTTGCAAAAAGTCTATAGGATACATTTATTGAAAACAATTATTCCCATTTTCTTAAAGTGCACAATTAATGGCCTCAAACATGCCCCTCTATCAAATATATTTTTCTTTTCTTAATTTTGAATGCAATGCTTCAAAGTATTTATTTTTATGCTTCACACATAACTGAAGCCATCTACTTAAAGCCTCACAATAGCCATAAGGATTGTTTCAGTTTCCTATTGTAAGTATATTAAATAGCTTCAATTATATCTTGGTTGTAAGTATATTAGATAGTTTAGATGACATCACTCAAAGGTATTGGAATAGATTATGATAAAATTCAAGAAATTAATGACCTCATATCATCAAGCTTTGTAGGGTTTCCTCCACTTCAACATTTTTAACTCGCTAACAATCATCTTACTATTGGTTTTGCTTTGTCTCATTCAATTCTATGGGGAAACTATAAATGGACCTCCACAACAATAACTTAACTCAATTTATAACAAAATCTCCAAATATTACTTTGTGGTTGGATGGGATCCCTATCTACAACCAAGTGAAAGTATATGATCTACTCAAAGATCATGTTATTGTCATTTGATGGTTTCGGTAAATATATTATTGCAAACAAAAATTTGGAGCAGCCAACCTCTACTTATCCAATAGAAACAATATTAGAAGGATTCTTTTGCACAATCTTTTCCTATGGCCAAAATAGGCACGCAGATAGATTATGTCCGTGTTAAGAGAATTCAAACAATTATAAGATTGCAGCAGTACATAAGTGCAACAGTGAGGAAATTATACATCTATTATAATATACTCAAAAAAGTAAATTTATAAGGAATAGTCTCATATTATTTCTCAGCAGGAGTTGTTGGAGGTAGGGTGCACCTCACAATGAGTTACCTTCAAAATTTAATAAACAATTACTATCTATTTTTGGAAGTACCACTAGAATAATGGTTTGCAAATTATACTTTGAAATTTTTTGGTTAACATGATACATTTCATCTCCTAGATTCTCCATATGGATAAACATGTCTAGAGAAAGCAAATATATCAAAGTGTATTCCTTACCAATTTTACATATTTTCTTGTTATGAAGTTTGGAGTTCAGAAAAATGTATGGATATGAGTGCGTGTCGATATAGTAGAGGCATGGAACGCATTGTTTGATAACAGGTCTGTAAAATATTCTTTGATTTCCTTCCCTTAATTGTCACATGGCTATTATGGACCAGAATTGATGCTATTTTTAAAAGAATTCAAATATGTCCTACTCAAGCTCTGCATAAAATAAAATACACCATCCAATTATTCTAAATATCAAAGTGGGATAAGTAAAAGGGAGAGGATAGCCCCTAATATAGTTATTTAGCAATCTTATACCTATGGTTGTTGTGATGGTACCTCACTAGGAAACACTATAATTAGTGGTGCGGGTGGAATACTGCATCTAGGTAATGATCACCAAATCCTTTTTAAATAAAATAAGGGAATACAATTTAATTCAACAACTCAACTAAAATAAAGGCGTCCTAGATTTTGATGAAGATAAACATGTCAAGAGGAAACAAATAAATCAAAGTGTATTCCTTGCTGGATGAGACACATTTTGTGGGCTATGAAAGACCTATTTGGTGACCCTTCATCCTAGTATGGTGAAACAATTCGATAGATGAGGAAAAGGTTAAAGGCCTAGGGTGAATTAGTATACTTTGAAACTAAAGACAATTACAAACAAAATATATCATGCCAAAGATGTCACCAGAGATCACCTTGAATAGATCAATATTTTAGGCTAAGAAATAAAATCAAAGGAAAAAAAAGATGCATGTATAGCCGATGTGCCGATGTGTGAAGACATACAACCATAAATGATGTACATTGATGGAAAAATTGGTGAAAGAGATCATGATATTCTTCATCAAAGTTAATGACGCCAATAGTCGACAAGAATCAATAGAAATGGGAAGCTCTAAAGTTACTAATGTCAATAGACAACAAGAATAAAGTTGAAGTGCCAAAAGCATAAAAGAGTGCCACACTACAACCATTGATGCACATGACATGGATTCAATGAATCTACAATTTGAGTACCAAGTTGAATAAGCACATCAGTTAACATTAAAGGCAGAATAAAAATTAATGTGAAATGTAAGCTGACGGAATTTAGGAGAGGAATAGATGGTGCTGACGTTAAAGGCGAAGGGATCCTGGTTAGAATTGTTTTGTTTTTTATAACGCATCTCCTCGATAGCTTTGGTATGATTCCTCCCATGAATGGAAAAAGGAAATCAATCTATGCCTTTACGATAGCACTGCCCATGAACCTGAACCTAACACACATATATTGAAAATAATGCCCTACACACTCGCTTGCAATAATATATGAATCAAGCATAGTTGGAAAGAATTCTAGTCCCAAATCAAGATACAGAGCATTCCCTAGAGCTACAATAATCTCAAACATGTATCGCATTATGTACAAGTTTCTGGTTCACAAGGTGCACACTTAACTAAACAGAGATGCTCAGGTTCTCATAGGATTTTCCAAAACAACCTTACCTTTATCCTTTTACTGAGCAACAAGAGCGACAGAAGAGCTTGTTTCTTGATCTTTTTCTTCCTTCTCTATGTTCTACCTCTGAAGGTTCTCCTCTATGGACAACTTTACCTCTTTGAAGTGGAGGGTTGAACCATTGAGGTCCCTTGAATACTTGAAGACATGATCTTTCACATCCAGATCAAAAATATTGCTCAATGCTTCTTTAAAATCCATAGCTGCTTTGTAAATGGAATCACCAGGCTCATATTCATGAGCATACTGAAATTTAACACATTCCTAGACAAAGAGTCTAGCCAGATATGATTTGGGGTCATGCATCCTTTTGGGGGATTCCCCCAGGTTCATATTAGCAATCTCTTTACCCAGCCCAGTTGCATGGGTGGAAGTCTGCAAAACAAGAGAATCTAAGTTCAATGGAAATTTAGGTCAAGCCTTTCTTTTATGTCATGCCAATTTGGGAAAAACCCCATGAATGGCAGTCTGATAGGCTACTTCTTGTAGTAACATACGATTTGGAACTATCCTTGGCAGCAGATGAACTGTGTTACTGTCCCAAATTCTGATATAAGAGAAATACTCTCCAACATATTAATCACTGCGTAATGCAATCAATGTTGTGGCTCTATTAAAAAATGTGGGAGCATCTTCCTTGAAAATTTTATGGTACATTGATCCAAGAAATAGGTCACAAATATCATAAACTCGAGGGATGAAATTGTCCTCCCACATATATGAACAATAAATGTGTACTGGTGGGTAATTTTTATTCCAATTCCAATCTAATGTGGGAAAAGTAGAAGTTGCACAGAATACATCCATTACATACCCTGACATATAAAATCTTGGCTTCGTTGTGGTGGAGGTATTCTAGTATTTCTCAATCTCTTCCTGCAAATTCATAGATAGAATCTGTGCCCAATTGAAGGATTCACATGTAAGCAGAATATGATGGGCTACCAGAACCCATTCAATTTTGAACAACAAGCAATTTTCCAACCCATACAAATGGAAGAACATGGTTGCAAGCAGTGAGAAAGGTTCCCTAAACTAGGAAATGGGATAAGAATTGCTTGGTTTGGGAACATAATCAGTTGGATTTTGCATCCATGATTTTACTACCTCCTCATAGTTGAACCAAGAAATGGATTCATTGATAAATTTCAAGCTCAGAGGCTGTATGGGAGGTCCAAGTGCATAAGCCGTAGTAAAAGAGGCCAAGATGGAAAGAGGCCACAAGGTATGAACATGGTCATGAAAGATACGTTCGTTAGGGTTTGCATTATCGAATGCCCACTTAACTGGGTCTGTGTAGGGCATGAAAGGAGGTTGTGAAGCAATGCGGTGGAGCTGGGAACTCTGAATTCATGCATATGCGGGATGGTCATGGGGAATTGTTGAGAAATAGTCATTGACAAAAATGGCGTAAATCGTCGACCAGTCCAAATGGAGGGTTTCAAAGACATGCCCACAAGTATCAGTGAATACTTTGGAAATGGGGTCTTTGCTCTTGTATTCCTGTAGAGTGGTTTTTGACTTGGTGTTGCTAGGTGTTGCAGACACCATTTCGGTAGGAATATTTGAAAAAAAAAAAATTCATGAGCTCAAGCGAGAAAAATATGCAATAAAAATCTTCAAGCGCAATAAAAAAACAAGTGAAAATGGTAAAAAAATTCATAAATTTGAACATATTAAGTAGCCCGAAACTCAACGAAAAAATAGATCTAGGTCATAGATATGGCATAAACGAAAGACTAAGATCGAGGCAAGAAATTGAAATGCAAAAGTGAAAACTGAGAAAGCTTTGGATTTTGTAGTTTCCGTCTTCCGCAATTCTCCTTCGGAAAGTGGTAGTTTGAAAGAAAATTATTGACCACAAAAAATTATTAAAGTTCCGCATTCCACATAGGTGGAAGGAAGAAAGAGAAAAGATAAGAAAAAAAGTGTGCAAAATGTATTTTCCTCCTTCCAAAACCCGCCTTAGCAAAAAGTGGAAGTCAGAAACAGAATATAAATATTTTGTTGCAAACAAGGGATTTCCACCCTCTACAATCTGCCATAGCGGAATGTGGAAGTCGAAAAGACAAATTTTTTATTGAAAGAAAAATAACAATCCCACAATCCACCTTAGTGGAAAGTGTAAGTCAGAAAAATGATTTCTGGTAAACCTCCAAAAAAAACATTTCCGCACTTCGCCTTTGCAGAATACGAAATGCGGATTGCAAGAATGCAAAAACAATAACTATAAAAGAAAAGGCGCTTCCAAAATCCACAAAACAAAAAAAAACAAGGATTAAGAGGAGATTTTATTAAGTCCAAAACATTATACTTACAATTTAAGGATTCCCATAAGAATATCATGGCTTCAAAAGTCAATTTAAATATTAAGGGGCTCCCATTTTAGAGGTATTAAAATGGGATATGTTGCTTCTAGCAACAGATCCACTAGAGACTTCAAAGGTGGAACCAACTGCAATACAAGTTCCAGTCCCACCAATAGAAGTGGAAGTGTCGGGAGGAGTTCTTAATCTAGGAACTCTAGAGTTTAACGATATTTTCAGTAACATCGGCCGGATAACCATAGATTTCTCACCAATGAATATAGTTGAAGTATATGTAATACAAAGTGTTGTAGCTACAGAAATAAAAGTGCGAGAACACGTCTTGACTAACCAAGCAAAGGTTGCAAACAAAAATATCAATAAAATGAAACTAATAGTACAGGAAACTGACCAGAAGACAAAGGCATGGGAACAAAGCCATCAGAGATTTGACAACGCAGTATCTTTGGCTTGTAAAAAATTTGCAGAAGATGGAATAACAGAGAAAATGGCACCAAAAACCAAAGTCGCTCGACTTGGTGAAATAGATGAAGACGTTAGGAAGAAGGCCACACAAATTGAAGAGCAAGTAAAACCAAGAATACACCCTTAGGTAATAGAGGAAAGAAGAGAATAAGCAATTGAAGCTATGGAGAAGATAGAAGAAGAAGAAATGATATATATGATCCAAGGCTATTGACCAAGTCTCTCAGACTTGGGAAGCACTAATCGATGAAGAGAAATCAGAGAAAATTGTAAATGAGCTCACTTTGCTTGAAGTAAATATTACTCATATAATCCTATGACATGAAGCAGCTACCCTTAGTGCAGAAAATGGCTAATGCAACAGAGATGAGGAAATTGCAGCAGCAAGTAACAGTGTTGCGCACACAATAGAAACACCATGTGGAAATGGTGGAATAGATATAGGATAAAGTGGAAAGAGTTACATTCATCATTCATACTGTACATCAAAAGGTGCATGACATAGAGACATCCCTAGAGAATATAATGCTGGCACATGTCAATTCCGACCTTGTGGAACAATTGCAGAATACATAGGAAGAAGTGAGATTAGAAGGAGAGAAAGTGGCGAAAATATTGGAATATTTTCACAGTAAAGTCAACACAAGGGAATACATGGAGGAATAGCTTCGAGTGGCTCGAGACGAGCCATAGGTGAGTGTTGGGGGCCTGTTCGGCCTAGGGAAAGGAAGGAATAATTCACTTAATAATTCTTCCTAAGTATGGAGAAGAGCTAAAGAAGAATATAAAGGAGTTCCAACATAAGTAGTGAAAGGAAGGAATAAGAAGGAAGATGCACGAAAGAAGAAGAATTTGTTCCAGAAGAAGAAGCCATGACAAAAGGAACGAGTGTGACAAGGGAAGATGTGATGGAATAACAGTATGATAAGTCATGTAAGTGGCATAATGGCTAGAAAACGACAGTAAGACATAATTTTTAAAAGGTGACATGCCATAAAGATCGTGGGTATGAGTTCATCTAGAGTCAGGGAAAACCACACCTATGAAGGTATCTTTGTAAATCAGGCCATTAGTGCCTCCTGTTAAGTGTTACTATAATAGGAAAGGCAGCTTGTTGGCTAAGTATAGGAAGTCGACTGAGAAAGCGATGTTAAAAGAGTATGTAACGAGTCTATAAATGAGTCTATAAAAGAAGGAACCCAAGTTGTAAGAGGGTTATCTTCTATGTTGTTATATTTGTATTGTTAGATTGTTAGTTTCTTTGTATTTTGTTTTATGCTAGTATTGTTGAGTGCATATGAGTTGAAGAGTTTGCAGCTGAGTGTGCAGAATTATAGGAGAGGTTGAGTCAATCCAGGATGTGTGGGGATCATTAATAAAGATGAGTAGAAAGAAAGCAAAGAGAATATCATAGAGCATGAGAAGAAGAAAGAGTTTGTAAATATAGAGAGGAATATCTAGAATAGAGTCTGCAGCTTAGTGCGTAGATGAAATGTGCATATATTTCTCATGCCAGATGAAGAATACCTTTTTGGTTTTTTCTTGGATGGGTTTCCATGTTATGTTCTGTGTATATGTGTGAATGTTGAATGTGTTTAAATTACCTGTATAAATGTTGCATTGAATGGATGATTATAGATTTTCTTATGAATGAATAGATGTATATCAATCGTATTGTATCAGTTGAATATGATTATGCTACACAAATATTGTTGTTATAATAATTTGCATAAGGGAAGTTGGGCCACGGTCTAACTATTCATAGTAAGCATAAATAATCCACCCACAGGATTTGTTGAGTTCCTTGGTAAGAGATTAAGGTGCCATAAATTCCCCACCCAACTGCGGAAATGTGGTTTTGGTAGTTAACCATTGAGAAAGATATCTCGGGCGAGACTGGATCTACACTGTAGGTGCTGTCGATCGAAATCTGCTTCGTCGGGTCGATATCTTGGACTTTGTTGTGATAAGAAGAAGAGACTGAACCTTGGTCAGGATCCTTGGAGGAGGTATAAAATCCAACAAAATATCTGTCTATCAAGGAAAACAAAAATTTGTTGTAGAATTCCTATCATTTTCAAGGAAATAAATGTGTCTCATGCTCTAGACCTGTTGTAGAAAAAGAATTGTTGTCACACAAGGAATTTTGGTTGCAGGTGATAGCTGGATAAGCCATTAATTTAAGGCCACATGATATTTTGGCGGTGTTCTTTTTGGTCACTTTTGTCATTAATTCACAATAAATACCATTGAAGTGACATGTGAAGTGACGATTTGATTAGCGGTTTCCCTGTAATGTTTAGAAAAATTGATCAATGTGATGGAAGTCCCTGCCACCTTTCCATTTATTTCCTGATAATTTGAAGGAATGAATAATTGAACGAGTGAAGTTATATCATCTTCACCCTGAAGTTTCATTCATTTCTATTGCATCTGACTAAGTACACTAAGCTATTTGTCTGCAACTGCAATGACCTGAGGTGATTTTTAGTAGAGTATGGTAATTTCCATTTTCAGCGCAAGCACCATTTAAGAATCAAGCATTGAGACTCCTTCACCTATTCCATTATGGAAGACACTGTAGGATTTGTTCTACCATCACCTACATTTGCAGAAGAAGTTGCATAATCACCGATGATTCCACTAGTTACTTTACGACCAGATTCACCTGACACGTCAAAAAGGAAATGATATGGTACACGTAAGAAGGAAATGACACCATCACCAGTTGATGAAGAAGAAGGATCTGCATACATGCTTCTAAACTATGTCCCACCCAAACCAGTCGATGTGCTTAAGGTTAGAATTGGAAAAAATTTAAAATATCAATTGGTAACACCATCCATATCGAAAGGAGTTCAGGTATCAACAAGCATAATTCCAAACTTGCAGAAGATGGGTTTTGTCGACCATGACTTTCACAAGTTTCCAGAACTAGAAATGAATAGATACATGACTACTATCCGAGAGATAGAGGATGGACCCATCCACGTAGTTCCAATGGAATGGGAAAGAGGATTGGACAAAGATGGATTATTATCGCTGATGCGCATTCCACATTTTGGTCACATAGAAGAAGTGAATTCCTATGTTAAGAAGTTGCTCATATCATTCCATACAAGATATATATGGCTCGACTGGAAGATTTCAATGGATTTTGAGCTGATAGAAGCAATCACCGGGATGCCCCTTGTAGGAATCAACCCAACACCATTTTTTGGTGGAAAATAATAGGACATTGCATTGAAAAATAAGATAAAAGAGAAGTATGACCTAACAAGAGACACAAGAGGCTTTTCTATTGCCTCCATCAATGATAATGTTGTTCACTTCAGAGCTATGTTTTTATGTAACAAGTTTTTGTGGGATATGCGACCGAACCAATGCACCGTAGGGACAATTGTTGCGGCAGAGTTGTGTGCAGAAGGATTCCAGCTCAATTGGTCGCACTATATACTAAATGAACTATTAGAATATGCAAAAGAGGTATAGGAAAAAGGTATCCCATTTCATTATTCTTGTCTACAAATTTTGATTTTTTCGTCGCATGGGAAGAACTAGTAAACTTCCAAGGGGTAGTTGTGCTCTTCCTATGTCGAGGAGCTCGATACCTGAATATTTGGTTCAATAAGGATATAGCTAATTGGAGGAAATACAATAATGTAGAATTATTTTGATAGGATGAGTCCCTTTTGCATTTTGTTAGGAAGCAGGCCAGGCTCACGATGACAACCATTAAGCGGTTTGGAAACATTATCATATTTTCAGCTGGGGCCCATCATATTTTTTGGAGCCTCAATGAGATCCATAAAATAAAGGTTTCGCGACACAGTTTCAGCTATCTGCTACTGAAGTTGATTCCATAGTTCATGGTTGACTTAAAATATGGAGAGTACATGTCGCATATGGTCAACTATCTACATAAGAAGATCCATGACAGGATGATCCATTGAAAAAGAAGAATGGAGGACAAGGATAAGATCCACCACCAACATAGAATCCATGGAATTATCCCATTAATAATCATAATGACTCAAGTACGAACCCAACAAATCCAACAGTGGGGGTTAAGAGAAAGAAATTAGAAAATCCTACTTAGGGGCACATGAAGAGGAAGGAAAACAAACCGTTTGAATCTATTGACCCTACTAATCAAGATTATGCACTTCTGATAGACGAAAAGGTAGAAGTCACCAATGTAAGATACAAAAATATATATTAGAATTAGACAAAATTAACAAGTAGCATCATTGATTTACCACAGACACTCTGCAATGTAGTAAGATAAGTCAAAGTGGTGGTCGACTACACGCAACAATTGTCTTAGTTGCGGGACCTAGCTGGATTGTCTGAGGAGAGACCTAGTGATGCATCAACACCAACTCCACCAATAAGGGTTCTAATAGTGGGTCATGCTATTGAATTAGGAACACTAGAGATGAATACCATGGTCAAAGATCTGGGCCATGTTACAATGGGTTGTTTTGCACTGTCGATGTATAAATTACATGCCATTCAAAATGTTACAGTTGAAAAAATGAGGAATAGAGAGTGTGCATTGGTTAATAAGGTAAATTATTTACACAAATATGTCAATAAGATGAGAACAATCCAAGAAACAAAGAAAAAAACTAAGATTCAGTAGGAAGACAAGTACCGACTCAACATGGTTGTTATACTAGCTTGCAACAATATTACCGATGAAGGCATCGCACCTTAGATGTTTTCAGAAGTCAAAGTATTTTTAATTCTAGAAGTTGCAAAGAACCTCCACAAGAGGGTCACAGAGTTGGAATTACAAGTAAAACCCAATACACCTCCAGAGGTACTGGAAGAAAGAATAAAAGTAGCGACTAAGGCTGCGATGAGGATAGAAGAAGCAGAGGAACTTTGTGCCAAAGTGGCTGAGAAATTTTCTCAGTCATGGGAAGCTTTTATCGACGATGAAGAACTAGAACAAGTAACATAAAAACTCGGTATTACTGAGGCATAGGTTAGCCAGCTGAAAAATGAAGTAAAGAAGCTATTGATACTAGAGAAAATGGCCAAGGTTGTCGACATGAAGAAACTACAACAACAAGTCAAAAAACTACGAACACAGTAGTAAAAGAGAACTGGTAAAGTCATAGAGTTACAAGTAGAGGTAGAAAAATTTACAGGTATTATTCAACCTATATATGAAAAAGTGTGACAATTTTTTGGGTCGACAGGACTTACAACTTTGTAGCACATCAGTTCCAAACTTGTGGAAAACTTTAAGAAGACAAAGGAATAAGTGTGACAAGAGACCGAACAAGTAGTAAATATATTCCAAGATTTTCAAAGCAAGGTCGCAATCATAGAAGTTTCAGACTAATGTGGCTTAGGACGAGCCACAAGTGAGTTTTGGGGGCCTGTTGGACCTAGGAAAACTTAGACATAATTCTACAAAAATTTTGTTTGGGAAAATAAATATTTTTGTTGCAAGACAAATAGGAGTTGCGATGGAAGGAGCTGAGATGGGAGAAGTCATGATAGAAAGAACCACAATAGAACAAGAATAAAGCAATAGAAAAGAAGTGTTAAACTAATTATGGAAAGAGATAGTTAGACTAAAGTCTTGATTGTATTTTTGGGTCGATGGTACCATTTTTTAGATGTAACTAAATTTATTGAAATAGAAACACAACCTGTCAATTGAAATTTGTGAGTCAGAGTGACGGTTGGATCAAGATTTGTAAAATATTATAAAAGCACGATCCTAAGCTGTGTGTGGGTTGATCAAGAGATCAGTGGATCAAGAATATACAATCAAAGAGAGGAATAATCTTGATCCAAGTTGTGTGAGGATCAGTGATTTAGAGAAGAATAGAAGAAATACATAGACCAAAACCAGAGGACATGAGATGAGCGAACTATGTACGAATTGTAAAGAATATCAAAAGAAGAGTTTGCAAGCTGAGTGTGTAGACCAAAGGTGCTAACCTATTTCTCATGCTAGATGATGAGCACCTTTGTGGTTTTTCCTAGATGGGTTTCCACATTACATCTTGTCTTTGTGTGTTTTGTGTCGAATGCCTAATTCATATAGATGAGATTATTTGAATGTATCGCACATGCTTAATGGTGAATGGAATTATATTTTTGTCGCATATTGAATATGTGTTAATGCTTAATTATTAATGTCATTATTTATGTGGATGGATTAGTGGATAGTTATCATGAATAAATAGATAAGAACATGGTTTTACTTCTGGTTTTGGTCAAGTGAATTAGTCTTGCTGTAAGGAATAAATCCTCAACATAACTATAGAAATCTATTTATGGAAGTTCCCAATAGATATCTCAAGAAAGAATTCATTTGTGTCACATGTGTTTTATATTTAGTCCTACTTTTTCCAGTCGATATATTGGGCTTTGTTGACAATTGAGGAATCTGAACCTGGGTCGACCGAAAGTACAACAAAAGGTGGATAGAACTTCTAGATCTTCCTCCTTCATCATAGATTCAGGTATCTCAACGCATATCTCCTCTATAGAAGAATTATTCTCTTCCCTTCATACATACAGTGGTCCATCCATCCTCATGGGATATGACTCAAAGATCTAGCAAAAGGGGTTGGTAGGGTCAACCTAGACAATGGACATTTCAACAATGTGTTGTTTGTGCCAGATCTTGGATTAAATATACTCTCTCACTACCAAATGACCCACAATGGTTTGGCCAAGAGAGTAAATTCACTCAAGAAGATGTGGAAATATCTGAAGTTTCCACTGGCAAAGTGGCTGAAGTAGGTATTTTAGATCATGAGTCAAGGACGTACAAGTTTTCACATGTTCTTCCTTACTCCTCAACAAATGTGATTATGTCACATGCCAATGAGATCAGTAAGTTATTGTATCAAAGGCTTGGACACATCAACTACATATATATTCAATATTTGAGCAAAGAGAAGAGGAAGTTTGCAGAGTTTTCTCCTTTATGATTTCCCCAAAGAAAATATTAGTGTCTTTTGTATATTATGTATCTTTGATGTATTTTTGTGCTTGTTATTCTTTCATATAAATATCCTAAGTAAAATACATTGGAAAAACTAACATGGTATCATATCCTCTCTGAAATAAGGCACTGTGCAGCTGAAATGCAACTACAATGGTAGCTACTGGAAATTAGGGCTTCCTGCTTGAAAACCCTAGAAGACTAAATCTAGTCATCTTGGCACTTTCACTATAACTCACGATTGTAGAAGGGTCGGGATTGTTATTGGAAATACTCACCTTTTGCAAACAGGAGTTTTTCCCCTAGCTTGAAACACTCAAAGCTAGAACAAATGAGTCACAACAACTAAAAGCACTTCCCCTAAGATCAAATAGGTTTATGGAATGAACTCTTTTACCTGTCACAACCTATAATAGGTTGGCCTTTGAAGTGTTTGGTCTCCACATATTAACCTGCAAAAATGACACAATAAATCCAATACAAGAATAAAGTACCAAATTCAATCTATGACCATATGTTGATGACTAAGGAGTTCAACAAAGAAAGTAGTGATTCATACACAATATCATTCATGGGAAAGGAACCTTTATTGCATAAATGAAATAGAGAGAGAAATTAGAACCAAATCCTTAGCGTTGAGAAGTCTCTTCTCAAGTAAACCTTGCCTCCAAAGCTTCAAACTTGTCTACCAAACGCTCACTCTCCTTGGCTAGATTTGGCCATAGGTTTGATGTTGTAACATGCTCTTCCCCCTTTTACCCATGGGGGGTGAGCCAATAATTATATTCATGGGAAGATAGAGAAGTTTGAGGAACTCATGGGTGAGGTGGAGGGGAGAGCCTACAAGGATGGATCTCAATCCCAGGTGGTCCATAAGTCTAGGGATGAGGTTGACACGAAGCCAAGCTTCGAGAAGGTTCTCGAAGCTTCTTTTTTTACCTTTAGAAATCAAGCATTGCTCTTTTTCTACTGAGGAAAAGCTTTACCCAAGGACCATCTCTCATTGTATGAAGGAAAGTGGCGGCGACAATGCTTATTATTCAAAGAGAAAAGGCGTTATGCATAGGGGTAACTCTTATTGTCCACAAGGAAAGTGTGGTGGTGGACAAAGGCATGAAATCACTAATCTTGACCCATTTCCAACTTCATAACTTAAGGATTTAAGGAAAATTCTGATGTTTCGTTCTCATAATATGATTATGACGAGAAATGTGTCTAACAAGGAACCGAAACTTTTGCAGGACAAAGATGAAATTGTGATGTACCTTTTGTAAATGTTTTAGACTCATATTTGCTATACTTGATTTGAAATGATTCCTCCAAATCAGGGTTCCAACCTCCTCTAGAATACAATCATGAACATGTGACCTAGGGGGAATTGTTATGTCTTGGGATAGGAATGCCAAAATGAATTTTCATAAGATGTTGTAGGTAAAGCACATACAATAGTTTCTGTGGGGATTTTTTTTAGACCCTCAATCTGAAACAACGACACATGGAACTTCATACAAGTTCAATATTCTAAATAGTCCTCAAAACAGTCACCTTGGGAAACTCAAGAGTACTAGTTGATCAAAGAGGAATGATGTCTAGGATGTGGTTCCGAGACCTAAAGTGAAATCGGTTGTGTCTTCCATATGGATCTACAAGATATAGCATGAAAAATATGGTAGCATCATGGGATATAAGGCAGGATTCATGGCACTAGGATTCTTATAGAAAGAAGGCATAAAGTATGAAGAGACATTTGCACCAGTTGTGGGGTACACTTCCATCAGATCCAAATGTGCAGGTATGAGATAGGAGATACACCAGTTGGATATCAATAAATCATTCTTGAATGGTGTAGTCGAGGAGGAATTGTACATAGAACAACCACTGGGAGTTGAGATACATGACACGCTATGTGAAAATTAAAGAAGATCTTGTACGAGCTCAGAAGGAACCCATGTGATAGCACAAATATCTTGAAGATCACCTAAGAGTGATGAAGATCTTAACCTTTGCTACAAGGTTGAATATGAAAGCCTATCGAGGATGATAGCTCACAGATGGGTGCAAGAGGAACTTTTCAAAAAAATTCAATATAGAGGATCTTGGTATCCAATGACCTTAGATGGATACATAGAAGATCAGTAGAAGAGAAAGCTACTTGTCACTCCAGTACAGAATGTTTTGATACATAGATTACAAAATGCAGAGGGAGGATGATACTCTGCTTCAGAGGGAGTGACTGTAGAAGAGACTCAAGTTTGACATGGTACAACTGGATGGACAACTTCCTTATGGGCATAGGATTTACTGAGAGTAAAGTGGATTCCAAACTTTAATTCAAGCTTGAAGGTAGAATACCAGTGATGCTCATGCTATATGTCATTGGAATTTCATGACAGGAGAGGACAAACTCATTGAAGATGCAAGGAGGATACTTTCCACCAAGTTTGAAATGAAAGAACTAGGGATGATACACTACTCCTTAGGAATCAAGGTGTGGTAGAATGCCGATGGCATTTTCCTTAGTCAAGGAAAGTATGCAGTGGAGATTTTGAAGAAATTAGGAATGTTGGACCACAAGGTGATAGCCACACCTATGGAATCTAACTTGAATATTTTGAGCGATGCTTCATTTGAGTTAGTTGATGCCATGATGTATCATCAAATGATTAGCTCATTGATGTTCCTGACGAATATGATACCGGGCATATTCTTTGTTGTGAACACCCTGATCCAGTTCTTGATGGATCCGAAACATGTTCACCTTGTTGCTACAAAGCATGTAGTGAGGTACCTGAAGGGTACAATTGAGTATGGAATTAAGTATGATACGAATAAAAAGACTAACTTGCACAGTTATGTTGATTCAGATTTGGAAAGAAGTGCCACTGAGAGGAATAACACCTTGGGTTTATTCTTCAGTTTGAGATCCAGTATGGTTTACTGGTTTGGAAGGATGCAGTTTTGCATGGCACTGATTACAGTCGAGGAAGAATATATTACTACTTTCTTGCCTAGTTGTGAGGTAGTATGTTTTTTGAAAAGGTACTGTATGATTTTATTTATCTAACTTGCATTTTTGTATGATGCAGAGAGGAGCAGTGAAGCTCTAGTATATCATCCAAATCGAGGCCCCTCTAAATAGGGAGTGATAAATTCTAGGATAGCTAGAGATATAGGTCATCTGAGTGTAAAAGTCCTGGCAAAGTTCATAGGTTGCTCATATGTAATAAGTCTTGTAGGTTGTCCTCAGATGTAATTAGTCTTAGCGAACTTCACAGGTTATCCTTGGAAGTAATTAGACCTCATGTGATTCTATTCTATAAATAGCCATATTGAAGTTCAAGTACTTCAGAGAAAGACTTGGTGAGATCCAGAATGAGAACTCTTGAAAGAGAGAGTGATGAGTTGTAACATAGATGGAGAGACAGGTTTTCTGAGTGTAAAATCATGGCAAATATCGTAGGTTGCTCAAACGTAATAAGTATTATAGGTTGTCCTCAAATGTAACCAGTCCTCGCGAAGCTTGTAGGTTATCCTTGGATGTAATTAGTCCTTATATGTTTCTATGCAAGGAATAATGAGAGACCAGAAGACACAAATGCATGATATCTCACATGGGATATGAGACAGGTTGTCCAAGTGGAAATAATCCTTATGTAGCAGCATGTTCAGATGTAATAAGTCCTATAGGTTGTCTAAGTGTAAATATGAGTCTTGGCGTGATACGCAAGTTACTTATACGTAATAAGTCCTGAGACGGGTTATCCGAATGCAAATATGAGTCCTGGCGTAGTACGCGGGTTATTTAGATGTAATAATTCCTATCATTTGACCAAGTGTAAAAAGAGACCTAGCTTGGTACCTAGGTTACTCGGATGTAATACGCCCCAAAGGTTGTCTAAATGGAAAAGATCCTGGATGCAGGTTGTTCATATGTAATAAGTCCTTGAGGTTGACCTAAAACTTAAAATTCCTGATGTAGCAAGTTGTTTGGTCACAATTGGTCCTTACATATATATCTATATATGTGTGTTACCATGTTGAGATGATAAGGTCATGAAGCATGCGAGGTGCACCTATGAGGTTCTCCTTTACTGGTAGAATTCAGGTTAACAGTGTAGAGACATAATGCACTGAGTGTGTTCCTAGGTGATTCTTGCATAGTAGAATATGCAGGCTGTCTTGATGACGTGAAAAGATCTTGGCTTACTCCTATGGTGATAGAATGCAGGTGGTATGCATCTGAGATGTGCTATGTGTTCTCTCTGTGTTTATTTCGTTTTGTGCAAGACAAAAGAGATGATATGGATACAAAAAGATAAAGGTAGGAAATGCAAGTCATTATCATATCAATGTAAAGAAGGTCTTGGACTGTACCTACTTGATGATCTAGATATGACGAGATGATGGTAGGAAACACAGGTTATTGTAGTGTCAATGTAAATAAGGTCATGTGTTGTACCTACATAATGATTTGATACAATGAGAAGACAGTAGGAAACACGGTTTATTGCAGTGGCAATGTAAAGAAAGGTCCTGGTTTATACCTATGCGATGGCTTGCTCATGGATACGATCAATACCTAGATGAGGTCTAGGCCTACACCCAACATGAAAAGGGGTTGGCTCTATAGAAACTTCCTATGACGGATAGATGTGAAAGATTGACCAAGATTAGGACAATGGTAGCAACGACGATGATGCATTAGAGGAAATTTCAACTCAATATGGGCCTTCTAAGGAAAATTAATAAAATAATAGTTAAAATAATAAAATAATATTTATTAATTTTGGAGGAAGAAAAGAAAAAACTAATTTTTTGTTCGTATCTTCGACATATCTCCCTATTTTTTTACTCAAATTTTCATCAAGAGAGCTCGTTGGATGCAGAATTAAATTTTGCTTGCAACAAGTACCCACTCGGCATACTTTTGTTGGGCCCCTCTACCCCAAAAACATCATCATCAAAATTTTCAGGTATTTCTTGTTTTTGAGGTAGTGGGGCCCGTCAAAAGTATGTAGAGTGGGTATTCTTTGGTTGTGTAATTTAATTCCGCATCCAAAAAGCTCTCCCAATTGAAATTTGAGTAAAAACACAGGGAGATATGTCAAAAATATGAACAAAAAAGTAGTTTTTTTATGATACCTATCCCCAAATTTATATTAAAAAATTGTTTAAGAGGTGCTCCATTTTTTAATTTTAAATCATTTTGATTGGCTAATACATGATGAAATGGAATTTGTATTATTTTTTGAAGGCCCATTTTAAATTGAAATTTCCTCTAATGACTCAGTGACGATGACCATATGTGTTGATGATTGTGGTGAAAGACTACCTTCTTAGTTAAGAGGGAGTGCTATTGCAATTGTAACTTCAGATGATATTCTGATGTATATTACTATTTTATATTGTTGTACCCCCATTAAGGATGTGTGTTCCTCCTTTGGGGATGTCATCATTGTGTATGGCCACTGAGGTAAACCCTTCGTTGTAATTTGGGGAAATAATTCCGGCCAGGTTGAATAAAGGAAAATGTAATTGTGAGTATTCTTAGGTAGGTCAGCCCCACAAGTAACCTAGACGACCTATTTTTTGAGTTAAAAACTCAACAAAAGAATATAAATATGGAAGCGCCCTCCTCATTTGATACACACTTCACTTGCTCTCTCATGTGTGCTTTAGGAGAGAGATGAAGAGGAGGGACAGAGAGCTGCTGCCGACATATTGTTCTTGGGTTATTTTATCTTGTCATATTATCTTTGTGACAGAACTATTATGAGGAATTTTGTGGGGTTTTCTCCTTTATGGTTTCCCCAATAAAAATATTTGTGTCTTTTGTATCTTGTGTATCTTTGATGTATTGTTGTGATTGTTATTCTTTCAGATAAAGATACTAAGTAAAATAACTTAGAAAAACTAACAGAAAGAAAGGATTCCATAATGGTTGGATATGATGAATATGCAAAGGTATACTGTCATGTCCCCATCCCTCAGACCGGTGAAGAGGACACGACGAACACCAAGCATACGGGCAGACAGCCCCATGAACATCGACAAGGATAAATGCTAAGTTAAAAGCTTAATCATAATGCATACTAGATAACCAAATGCAGGCTAAGATGAATAATCTATCATCATACAGGCACAATTTACTCAATGCATAAATCTTCAATCACACAGCGGAAGCAAACATATACATAAAACAACATTCACATGTTCATCATGATTCATGAAACAGTAGATTAATTACAGAGATGAAATAACAGAAGTACTTATCTTTTGATGAAGAATCCCGCAACCAGCTACGTCACTGTAACGTTCCACCCAACCATAGGCCAGCTTGCTCATCAATCTCTCAGCAATTCTACCACCCCCGAGCTGGGAATGATTCCTCCAAGGATAAGGGTCAATGCAAGCTTACACATAGCCAGGGGACACACTCAGCAAACCAACACAGCTGGGTTTATCAGGCCATCAACAGACCGGCCAAGCCAACACAGTCCAAAGTCCAACCACTGCTTACATGCAGTAAAACCATCCCTTCCCAGCCCTATGAAGAAGCAAAGGCAACCGGGGATAATCCCCCAAAAAAATGAGCACAACTCAAGCCCATAAGGCGACACAGAGTTGTTCTTGGCCCTGACGTGGCCAAAACAACTCAGACAGTCTCAAACGAAAGAGAAGTCAAACTCCAACAATCCGCAACAGCCCAACTTCATAGTGAATGAGGGAAACATCACACAGTTCACAAAACAAAGGAGAAGCCAACTCCCAGCGTGAACAGAGGAAAAATCAACCAACGGATTGGAAATCCACGGCGGCTCAAAACGAAATTGAACACCATAGCCAAAAAAACATACGGAAGACACCAGTCCCAAAATGAATTCAGTGAGCATGGATCACAACATGGAAAAACACACACTCAGTCCACAATTGAAGAAGAAATTGGACTCACCGCCACATCTGAAAATCGTGGGAAGAACAACAACAACCCAAAACATGGGTGAAATCAACAGCAAACCGCATACACAGCAGAAATTCATGCCCACGAGGCTACTCTCCCAGCTCACTATATGCGTAAAACTAGAGAGGGAACCCCCGACCATCGCGTGAGGAAGATAGAACCGACCTCTGCGTGAGGAAGATGAACAGACTACTTCCTCAATGCACGAATGAACAGGAAATCCCAAAGAAAGACGAACAGACCACAGAGAACCTGTGTAATGGAGAGTGCATGAGGGAGAACAGACAGTCGTGTGGCACCAACCGACCATGGGAGAATGGGGAAATCATGGAAGAAAGGAGTGGATGCAGTCGTGGGTGGAGTGGGCGCGTGGACAAGGGACTGGCAGTCCTACCACCCCACTCCCAAAAGCAATAACTGCCTCAACCACCAGCCATAACTGCCCCCAACAACAAAACCAAGTCATTTAAGAGGTTGGTGAAACAAGAAAGGTGGAAAAACAAACAAGGTGGCAACACATGGGTTTTTCCCCCATAAACCAAGGTTTGACATCCCCCACCCCTTATCCTTTGGAACCATGCCCTTTTCATTCAACGTTGCACTGCCGTAGCTGGTTGCAGTTTTAGTTTTAATTGATGTGCGTATTTACATGATGCCGAATTATAATGTGCCAAATGGCACGATAAACCATCGGCAACTATCCCCATTGCCGAAACACATACACAACCAAATCGATGGTGGGGCTTTTGCCTTGACCTCCTCACCATGATTAATTAAAATATATACATCATGCAAACGAGGTCAAAATCGGGGACATTACATATACAATATCTTTGATCCCTCATCTCATAAAAAATTCATGAGAGAAGTGTTCAATTCGAAGAATATCCTATACAAGAAGTTAAACTAGTCGAGGGGGATTGCTCACACCCTCCACTCAATGATGATAAAAGTGATGTTGCCATTTTTTTTTCTTCTTATTATGATATGGAAGATGAAGATAATGAAATTCATGCAGATCATGACTCTCCCAGAAGGCCAAAATGAATTGATAAAACCATACAAGCAGCTGGTGATCTTGCACGAGATCCATAAGACACTAGGAATATTATATATTAGTTTCACATTGCATTCTCCTTTTTTGATTCGAATATTCCTAAGAGGTTTTTTATGATGGTTGGATCTCATCCAAATTTATATGAAGAAGCATCTCATGACCCAATATGGAAATCATCCATGCAAGAAGAGTTCAATTCTTTGCAAGACAATGAAACTCAGGCCCTTGGTTCCTCTACCTTCCAAGAGGAAACTAGTGAAATGTAAGTGGGTATATAGGACCAAAATCGATGCTGATGGTTCTGATGTGAATTATAAGGACATATCAGTTTCCAAAGGGTTCTATCAAGTCCATGGAGTGGACTATACCAATAAATTTTCATCGGTGGCAAAGATGGACTCAATCGGGCTAGTTTTGGTCATTGCTGCATCCAAACAATGGGAGGTGCACCATATGGATGTGGAGTGATTTTTTTCATGGTGAAATTAATGAGGTTATGTATATGCAACATACTGAAGGTTTCATTCATGATACTTCACTTGGTAGTAGGTTGAAGAAGTCTCTATATGGCCTCAAGCAAGCTCCGAGATCCTGGTATTCCAACATGGAAAACTTTCTTCTCTCATAAGGTTTTGAAAGATACAAATAAGATAATAATGTGTATTTGAAACATTTATATGAATATATTATAATAATTGTACTATATTTTGACGATATTTTGATAAAAAAAAAATCCATTGCTGATATAGGTTTAGTTAAGTCTTCATTGCACAATGCATTTTCTATGACTAACCTAGGATTGTTGAAACAATTTATTGGCTTGGATATAGAGAAATATGATGCAGGTACCAATTTTATCCAATAAAATTATTCTTTATACCTATTATATAATTTCAAAATGTCAGAATGTAAGTTTTCTAAGTGCCCCTTCCTTTCAAGAGTCAAACTAGGTAATTTTGGGTAATCTCCACTCGTGGACAGCTCATTGTATATGAAGCTAGTTGAGAGCTTGTTGTTTCACAAACATTATCAACCTGATTTGTCTTATGATGTAGGTGTTGTTGCTATATATATGCAGGATCATAATGAGATCCATTGGAAGGATTCCAAAATTATCTTGCATTATGTGCAAGGAACCAAACATTTTGGGATACACTATGCAACTAGTTATCCATTAGAAGTATTAGGATTTACTGATTCTTATTGGGATGGAGGTAAGAATGACTGAAATTCCACTTCAGGTAATGTATTCATGCTTTCATATGGCCTTATTTTATGGTCAATTAATAAAAATAACACTATTTCCTTATAATCAGCTAAGGCCAAGAACAAAGGAGCAGTAAATGCAGCTACACAATTTGTGTGGTAGCAAGGCATTCTTGGAGAACTTGGTTTTGAATTTGATTCACTCATTGTCATTTGGTGTGAAAAACAAAGTGAAATAAATATATCTACATATTTAGTACAGAGATAGAGGACCAAGCAACTATATATTCACATGTAGTACATCAGTAGCTTTGTGCATGACCAGGTGATATCATTGTAGTATTGTCCATCTGCCGAGCACACTATTGACATCTTCACCAAGAGATTCACTAAGAATAATTTCACCTATATTATATCACTCCTTTGGGTGGGTGACACATGGTGATGACTGATACTCACTTCATATTTTGCTTCATTTCCATTTTAGAGGGGAGGTTTTATTCCCATGAGGCTTTCCTCCTTACCTTGGTTATTTGGACTAATAAAATTTGTGAAGAGCTGACTTGAGTGTTAGTTGACAAGGCACCAATTTTGATTTGGTTCCACTAAGTCAGGAATAAATGGGGTTTTAGAACATTATACCACCTAGGACCATAGTCTCATTCCTTTTAACCTATGCTACATGGTCCAAACCATGGTCTTTGATGTTTTCCTAATGTTGTTGGGGGGTTTGGACAATTAATGACACCCAACGCCCTCACTTTGGTCAACCAATAGGTAATAATCCCTCATTTATGAAAATTTTGTCCCTTGGGGAGTTCCCACTCCTTAAATCATGGATCTGGGTTGACAAGGGGCACTCATGCATTGTATTTGGTTGTTTTTGGCTCTTTTGACCCCTTTGGACTTCCTAGAGCCATTCCCACTCCACCATGCACTTCGCCACACTTAGGTCACCTTCATTTATTACCACCTATGCCATCCCAATGTTCACATTAGGAATTCATGACCATTTGAGTTGATTTGGGAACATTAGAGGAAATTTCAACTCAAAATGGGCCTCCTAAAATGAATTAATAAAATAATAGTTAAAACAATAAAATAATATTTATTAATTTTGGAGGAAAAAAAGAAAAAAAATAGTTTTTTGTTTGTATTTTTGACATATCTCCCTGTGTTTTTACTCAAATTTCGATCGGGAGAGATCGTTGGATGCGGAATTAAATTCCGCATCCAACGAGTACCCACTCGGCATACTTTTGATGGATCCTGCTACCCCAGAAACAAGAAATCCTTGAAAAAATAGAATGATGATGTCATCATTCCATTTTTTCAGGAATTTCTTGCTTTTGGGGTAGCGAGGTTTGTCAAAAGTATGCCGAGTGGGTACTTGTTGGATGCGGAATTTAATTCCGCATCCAACGAGCTCTCCCGATCGAAATTTGACTAAAAACACAGGGATATATGTCAAAAATACAAACAAAAAAAGTAGTCTTTTTTATGATACCTATCCCCAAATTTATATTAAAAAAGTGCTTAAGACCTATACAGTATTTCAAATTTAAAGCAATTTCATTGACTAACACATAATGACATGGAATTTGAATAAAATTTAAAAGGCCAATTTGAGTTGAAATTTCCTCTATTGCCTACTGGTAAACCTAAAGGGGTTTTGAGGTCCAATGTAATCCTGCCACATGTATGCCATTTGATTTCATCCAAAAGCTAACAATTTTATCCTTTTGTAATATAATTATGGTACATACATGTTTACATTTTGAAATGTAATAGAAACTTCAATTATTGACATCATTTTCTTGTGTCAATTTTTCCTCTTTTCACTGTTTTTCTCATGCATTGTCAAATTCTTGTATTCTGAGGATTTTCTCATATTGTAGATCCTACTAATAATCACAATTTAATAGTAAGGCTTGGTGAAACTTATCCCTAAATATTCCATGAATTTTTTAGGCATGAGATTGTGCGAAGCACCATAATCTAAAAGACAATTATGTAGCATATAATCATGAACTATGAGAGTAATAAAATGGTGGAGGAAAATATGACTTATCAGTTAAATCATCAGATGATTTAATGCCAAAAATTATAGTATGGTTATCATCTTGTAAATTGACATTATTTGAAGGGATAAAATGGGTTGAAGGATTGATAAACTTAACAATAGGTTCTCTATATGACTGACTTTTTATGAGTTCAGTCAATGGAATGGGAATTTTAATATTGCTAATTTCATGTTCAATATTTAACCCAGAAGAAAATTTACCTACCTCTTCCATATTTATAGATTTATCTTTATTTCATTGTTGATCCCATTTCTTCTCAAGAGCTAACTCTTGTTTTGAAGGCATATTTCTCCCTCTTTTCTTATCTTGTGGTAGTTGTTTAACTTCATATCTGAGACCATAAGTTTTTTTAGGAGATTCCTGACAAACATTTTTTATGAAACCAAGTCCCAGAAATAGAATAAAAAGAGAATAAGTAGACAATAAGAGAGCAATCCACACCTTAAAAATGAATAATAGAGATAAATATCAATCCTCTTTGAGGGCGGAACCTCCTTACACAATGTACTTATTACAAAAGACAAAATAAGATACTCTGATGACTAAAATGAGAATATATCATTCCTATATATAGGAGACAAAGGTGTACAATAAAAACTAATAGACCCACTAATAGACCCAAGCCGGCATAAATAATATGTAATGCACCACAATATAGGGAGTCATGCGCCACACTATATGGAGTAATGTGCCATCATTAAGGGATTAACATGACCACCCCCCCCCCCTAAAAAAGAATTGTCCTCAAACGTTGAAGTAGTTCTGGATGTTGTTGTATAAAGGATTCATCTTCCCATGTTGAATTGTTCGCGGGTAAGTTCTTCCATTTAATGATATACTCTAGAATTGGTCAATTTTGAAGCTGTCTAGTTATTATTTCAATAATTTCTTCAGGATCCAATATTATTTTTCCTTCCTAATAAAGCTCTAGTAATATCATTTGAACTAGTAGCTTGTCATCAATTACCTTCTTTAAACATGAAACATCGAAAACTGGATCGACTTGTGAAGGTGCAGGTAGTTCCAATTTGTAGGCCATACTACCAATATTTTGTAACACCTTGTAGGGACTGTAGTATTTAGGTCATAATTTATTATCCTTCTTGGTGTTCTTCAGGGACGTCTGTCTGTATGGTTGTAGTGTTAAAAACACCCAATCTCCCACATAAAGAAGAAGGAACATTATTTTCTCTATATGTATTGGATAAGGATTTTCTAGTAGTCATTGCTATATTTTTACTTTAAACCTTCCTTCCCTTCATGAAATCCTTCTCTAGGGATTATGGTTCAAAGAGACACACCTCATGTTGAATGCTATCTTTTAAGGTTCCAATTAAGAGATCTATCAAATTATCTTCTAAAATATTCTTCACTCTTAGACTTAGCTGCTGAAATTGCTTGATGTGCTCTGTAACTGAACCTTTTTGCTTGAGATTTACCAACTCACTCAGCAAGGTGTTTCTATTTATATCCCCATAATTTTCAATCAATTCTTCTGTGAATATAGACCAAGAGATAATAGATTCATTTTTACAGTCACAAAGCCATTGGTACCATACAAATTGATCAGGTTCTAAATACAAGGATGCAATAGTTTCCTTTTGCATAGTGGGGACCTAGTGTAGATCAAAGAATTGCTAGATCTGAAAAATCCACTCGTTTGGATCCTTTCCATCAAAATTTCTCATGTTAATTTTGGGGATAGAGTAGTTTCTTGGACATGAATTGAACCCATGATGTTGTAGTGAATCATCGAATTTTGAGGATTCCAACTTCCTACTATCCAATTGTTTTTAAATTTTCTTGAGACATGATTGGAATAAGTCGTCTTTTTCCTCCTTATCCTCTTCTTGAGTAGATATATGATGAATAAATTTATGTTTTATATCCTTCATCAATTCCTTCAAATCTTGAATATCTTCTTTTCTATTCATCCCTTTGATATCCTCTTTACTAGCCATCTGTTTGATATCCTCTTTACCAGCCATCTTCTTTTCCAATTAAACTAAGTCATCCATTTTCACATTTCCTTTAATCATATATTCCAACTTGGACACTCTAAAAGATACATCTTCCATTTCATCGTAGGTCGGGGATGAATCCTCTATGGGTTTGAGTGGAGTGTGATTCTTTCCACATCCTTTTGGTGGCATTTTGAACAAAAAATATATATCACACCCTAGGTTTTACCACAAATAGATCCTTCTACTAAAAACTATTCAAATGCAAAATGATGTACCCTTTTCAAACCATAATTGGAAGATTGTTTCAGGGACGACTTGTAACTGAGGTAAAATTTGAATGTCGACTCCTTTGGGTATGAAAATTCTTCATGTGGCACTCTAATCATTCCTCTTTCCAATTCTGTAGGTATGACCTAATTTGGATGTGCAGATAAGAATTATTCCAAATATCCCAAAGCTTCTATTTTTTTCCCTATCCACAAGAGCTAACATTTATTGTATGCCAAGTGTCCAACTGTATCTGAAACTTCTACCACGGATTCCCTATTCCATATTATTTTATATGCAACTAGTATCACTCAATTTATATCTTGGATTCCTCAGATATGACCTTTTTCACAAGAACACATATTTTAGACTAGGTTTAGGACTAGTCAAAACCCCTATATTCCTCCACAATTATCTCCAAAAATGTAATGGATCAGGATCTGAATTTTGGACTGGAGATCTTTAGGCCTGGTCTAGAAGTGGGTTTTTAACCTCAATCTTTGAATCCTTGTAGAAAAAAAAATGTAGCTAAAGTTCCAAGATGAATCGTTTTGTGGAATCTAGTCCTGAGGAAAGAGCTTTGATACCAAATGTTATGCAACAAAGTCCTAGAAATAGCATAAAAAGAGAAGAATTAGACAATAAGAGAGTAATACACACCCTAAACATGAATAACAGAGATAAATATCAATCCTCTTTTAGGGAGGAACCTCCTTACACAATGTACTGAGTACACAAGACAAGATAAGATACTATGATGACTAAAATGAGAATATATCCTTCCTATATATAGGAGAAAAAGGTGTACAATAACAACTAGTAGACCCAAACTGACATAAATAATATGTAATGCACCACAGTATAGGGAGTAATGCTCCACACTATATGGAGTAATGTGCCATCATTAAGGGCTTAACAAACATTTGGGATGCATGAACCCTGCTATAAATCATTTGTATCATCATAATTAGAAACCTTTGCATAATGATAATAAGATTTAGTCAAGAAATTGGAAGAAGGACTATCATCCAACTGATCAATATTCTGGTTCAGATATTCAATCTCAAATTCATCTATTTCATTTGAATCATCATTTTCTACCATGTTATTTTGAAAAGGGTGTTGTATCTTTTGGTCCTCATTATTCCTCCTATATCTACAAAAAAATATGGGATTTAATGGTCTTCTATATTGATTAAAGTTCCGATTATAATTCTCTTTAATGGGATTTTTCTGATTTTTATTTTCCATTTCCAATTTGGAAATATTTGAAGAAACAATTTTAATAAGCTTATGCATTTCATCAATCTTGTTTTCATTTTCTTTTGAACATGAAGAAGTAGGACCTAATTCTGTTTTCTTTCTCTTCTCACCTTTTTCATGTTGAGACTTTGGACCCCTAAGTTTTTCAGTTGCCACAATGTTTCACTAAACTTCTAAATATTCCCATTGCATATTCATAATGGTGTCAGGTATTCTCTCTCTTAATAACAATGAAAATTTAGCATCAAAATCATTTTCATAAGAAAGATGAGCTAAAGTATTAGTTGGATTTATCTCTACAGGAATTTTACCATACATCTTGTTAAAACGCTTTAAAAAAATATTAACTGACTCCTCTGGATTCCTTTTCAAAGATGAAAACTTTGTTAAGTAATATAAATGATATTTTCCATCTCCACATTGTTTCATAAAAAAAATTTCTAACACTTCAATACCATTTATTGACCCAGTTGATAATTCCCTAAACCATTTTCTAGATTCCCCATCTAGGATTTGCACAAACACACGCATCCATACATATTCATTTTCCGTATTTTGATTATTAGCATAACTATAATATGCATTCAATGTTCTTCAATTGAAGTTTGACTTTGTTCATTAAATTTGGAAGTTATTTCAAATAGTCACCACCAGGCAATGCATTTAGGGGTTGGGGTAATACTAATGGAGCATACCTAGAAGCAATTGTAGCTTGCATCCTATTAGGTTGAGCTGCTTCCATTTTTGAAAATGATTGAATGGATGTAGGATGATGAGATACTATATATACTGGTATAGATTGAGTTGAAACAGGATGAACATGAGGATGTAATGAAAGTTTGACTTTGTTGTTAAGAAGTAAATACTTCAATTCATCTTTACCTAGATCTACTACTAATGGATTTGTGAATGTTTTATAAGTTATTGTTTTTTAATCTGAACCAAAATCCCAATGTTCAGTTATAGTAAATAACAAACCTTTCTTCCTTTCAGGAATTCCACCTTCCTCTTCTAATATAGGAAGGTGAGGATTTTGAAAAGAAGAAGTTTCTGAAGGAAAATCAAAATATGGAGACTTTTGATAACCATGAATTCTAGTGGAAGCTAATTCAATAAGGGTTCTAAATTTATCTAGAATAGTTTCAGGATCAAAAGTTTTAGGATGTTGGAGTGTTTATGTTTTAACCCTTCCTTCTCCTTCCTATGAGAAGACTTCTAATTCAGGAATTAAAGTATCCTATAATGATTCAACTTCTTCCTTTACATATTTTTTATCTAATTTAGAAATAGAACCTACCTTATGTTGATCCCTATCCTATCGAATAATCCTTTTTGGGTCAAATCTAGGTGGAATATTGGTTGAATGAGTATTACTCCGAGTTCCCACACCCTTATAATCTAGAAAGGTTTCTCAATCTGAGGTTAATGATTTAGTATTTAAAAATATATTGATTATTCTCACCATCAAAATTAGATCCTTTGAAAATAATCCCAAGGAAATGATTCAATCTTGTCCCCAACAACAACGCCAAAAGATGTTTGCACTAGAGTTTGTACCTAGAATATGGAAGTACAAATCCCATACATCTCAAAAAAATTGGATCTAGAACAAAGAATTGATTGCATTTATAAGGTTCTTAGGGAAATATAAGGATCAGGGTTACAAAATTCAAGGTAAACAATGCAAAAATTATAAAGATATAATAAATAAGGAACATAGAAGGCTGTGTGAACATAACATCAAAAATGGCATAATCCATATTTAAAACCTAATAATCAGTAATATTCATGAACAAAAACCTTTCATCGAGAAGAAATATAGTGAAATAAAACCTAATCATGAGTATTCAAAGATAAAAACTGTATTGGAGAATTAAATCATCAACAAGGTAATAAAACTGATCAGGCATTTAGAATTACAATGAATAAACATGGCTCATATCACATATAATATCATTCCAAATATAGTCTTCAAAATTACTTACAGAGAATCAAAACATGCTTGATTTCATATGACTATGATGTCTCGTGACCTGATCCCAAAAATAAATCCCCACTACAACAAATATTGGAATTAGCATCCCATTTAGCCACCCTTTTTAGTGTAATTTTTTTTAGATTGAGTGATCAAACTAGACACTAAATGGGACGTTCCATGGACAAAACTTAAAGTGTCTCAAAAAATGCATGTTTTTGCTTCCTAGATAGCAGCCTTTATTACATCCAAAATAATGTTTATTTTTTTGCTTCCAAAATAACATCTAACTTTTCTTCATAAACAACGTCGAGGTTTTCTTCCTAAATAATGTCATATTTTTCTTCATAGAGAGCGTGTGATTTTGCTTCCTAAATGACATCCTTATTAGAGCCATATTTGCATCCTTAATAGTGCCATGTTAGCATCTATGTTTGTATCTATGTTCACTCCATATTTTCATCCAAATTAGCATCCAATACTACATCCATTTGTTTTACCACTTTAGCATCCCATTTTGCACCACGTTTTACTTCCAAATATCTGTCAATTTTCACTTCCAAATTTGGACGATTTTTTGCTTTTTTTTTGCATTGTGTTTTTCTACCAAAATGACGCCAAATATTTCTTCTATTGTTGCACCATATTTTGTTCGGGTACACAGGGTACTCCCAAAATACTGAACACCTTCAACAACCACTTCACACAAATAAATCACATATCAACACACTGATGTTTGTCACGTGGTTAAAACCCTCAAGAGGGAAACAGTCCACGGCCCCAGCCAAATAGCTACTTGGAGCAATTTATTATACAAAAGAAAGAA
Organism: Pseudotsuga menziesii; assembly: GCA_001517045.1. Lineage (NCBI taxonomy): Eukaryota > Viridiplantae > Streptophyta > Pinopsida > Pinales > Pinaceae > Pseudotsuga > Pseudotsuga menziesii. The sequence goes on along the minus strand of LPNX011061594.1, from coordinate 797,975 downwards.
AGTTACATATGAGCTTCTCATAATCGGTCAACTAGCCAAGGACCCTCTATGCTCTTTAAATAGAGATCATAGACCAATCAGGTGCTAAGCCACGGATCAATGGTAGGTATGATCTAAGAGAAGTTGAACCATTGGATCATTCTATGTCTAGAACATATCATGACCGTCGGATTAGAATATTTACAAATGCATACTAAAGAAACACACTTTTACCTGACGAATATATTACACAAGTTGATCTTAACTAACTCCTAAGTGTCTAAATATCCTAACACCCCACCTTAAGAACAACTTGGGATAGGATTGAAGGGTTTACAAAAGTGACACTATTAGGAGAAGGAAGGAGGAATTAGAGCCTATCCCCCCTTTAAGGACACATTCCTGAACTCCTAACATAGACTGAAGTTTAGAAAAATTCGCTTCTGTAAGAGACTTGGTGAAGATGTCTGCAACTTGATCATCTGTAGGGCAATAGAGAACTTCAATAACACTATCATGAACAAGATTTCTAATGAAGTGCATGTGTAGCTCAATGTGTTTGCTGGGCTTATGTAGAACTAGATCTTTGGCAAGCTTTATGGCACTTTGATTATTGGACAAAAGTGGAGTAGGCTGCTGCTGTTCGAATCCAAACTTTGAAAGGATCTGTTGAAGCCATTAGCATTAACTACAGCTCGATATTCTGCTTCTGTTGAAGAAAGAACAAGTGCTTGTTGTTTCTTACAAGCCCAAGTGATAGGTCTAGATCCTAGACTGAAAACATAACCTGTAGTAGACTTCCGATCATTAGGATCACCGATCCAATCTGAATTAGTGAAACCAACCAACAAAGGTTTCCCCCCTGTACTGTAATGAATCCCAAACTGAATTGTAACTCAAATATATTGAAGTATTCTTTTTGCTGCTTTTGAGTGACTTTCATGAGGAGTTTGAATATAACGTGCAACATGACCAACAACAAAGGAAAGTTCAGGACAGGAATGAGTCAAGTATAAAAGAATACCAACAAGCTGACAATACAAGGTGGCATCTACTTCAAGGGAAGTACAAGTGGCTGAAAGTTTGACTCCAGACTGGAAGGGAGAAGGGGCTGGTTTACAATATTCCATGTGGGAGCGACGAAGAAGGTCACAAGCATACTTAGTTTGGGAAAGAAAGATTCATTCTTTGGTTTGCAAGACTTGGAGACCAAGAAAATAATGCAAATGTCCTAAGTCTGATGTTTCAAAATTTTTCTTAATACTAGATTTCACATGGGTTATAATTTTAGGGTCACTACGAGTAAGGATAAGATCATCAACATAAATAACAAGTATGATGAGATGGTTTCCTACTTTCTTGGTATAGACATTGGGGTCAGAATGGCATCTAGAAAAACCAGTGTCAAGGAGAAGCTATCCATTTTGGCATACCAAGCTCTAGGAGCTTGCTTAAGGCCATATAAGAATTTCTTAAGGAGACAAACAAGGCTAGAGTTATGCTAAACATATCCAGGAGGTTTTCCATGTAAAGTTCCTCATGTAAATCACCATGTAAGAAGGAAAACTTGACATCCATTTGATGGACTTCCCAGTTATGTAAGGCTGCAAGGGAAAGAACAAGGTGGATGGAGTTCATTTTTTCCATAGGGGCAAAGGTTTCATTGTAGTCAATCCCTTCAACTTGGGAAAAACCTTTGGAAACTAACCTTTCCTTAAGTCTTTCAAGACTTCCATCTGATGCATACTTAGTTTTGTAGACCCATTTACATCTGACAAGTTTTCTTCCTTTTGGAAGAGGAACAAGATCCCAAGTATCGTTCACCATTAAGGAAGGATATTCTTCATCCATAGCTACATCCCAATCTGGATTTCCTGAAGCTGATGCAAAAGTTTCTGGATCATGATTCTTGGAAACTTGAGCCAAAAGAGAAGAGGCTCGCTGAAATTGAGAACGTGTTCGACGTTGATCTCTAGGATCACTGGTAAGATAACCAGCTGCTTCACATGTTGAATGGACCCATCGAGGAAGAATTGGTGCTGGTGCAATTGGAGGAACATGAGTAGGAGGAGGTGGATTTTCATCCTCACTGTCATCATCAGAAACTGGAGTTGGAAACCTATCAAGGAAGCTGGAAGAAGAAGAAGAAGAAGATACAATCGTTGAATCAGGCTCGCAAGCCAAATATGGCACACCCGCCAAGTTAGGCTCACAGGGCCAAGAGATTTTCATCAAATTTAACATCTCTTCTAATTATTATATCATGAGAATGTGGCTGAAGAAGTCTATAACCTTTTACATCTTCAGAATATCCAACAAATATGCACTTTTCACTTTTAGGCTGCAATGCTTTCCATTTTTCATCCGGAATGTGAGCCCATGCTTCACAACCAAACACACGAAAGTGACTTACATCTAGTTTAATTTTACTCCATGCTTCTTCTGGTGTTATACCCTGTAAAACTTTAGTAGGTGTGCGATTAACTATGTAATTTGCACAATTTATGGCCTCGGCCCAACATTGAAGACTTAGTCCTTTAGATTTGATCATACAATTAGCCACTTCTTTTAAAGTGTGGTTCTTTTGTTCAGCTACACCATTTTGTTGTGGTGTATATGGAATAGTGTGCTATTTTTGGATTCCTTGTTCAGTGCAAAAAGTAGTGAACTTGTTGTTAACATATTCTCCTCCATTGTCAGATCTTAACTTAATAATTTGATGACGAGATTTTTTTTCAATAAGAGCCTTGTAGGCCAAGAACATGTTAAATACTTCACTCTTGAGTTTTAGGAAGTAAACCCAAGTGCATCTGGAGTAGTCATCAATGAAGGTTAATAAATATTTGAAACAAGAAAAGGAAGCAGATGGAAGAGGGCCACACAAGTCACTATGCACAAGCTCCAAGGGAACCCAGGCATGCCAAGAGGCACGTTTGTCAAAACTGTCCCGATGATGTTTTTCGAGTACACAACTGGAACAAACACCATCCTTACAAGATACTAGCAGAAGACCAGTCACCATATTGTCTTTACATAGTTGTTGTAATGAGCGATAATTTAAGTGACCAAATTGCTCATGCCAAAGTTTTCACAAGTTATCACTATGAGCAACAAAAACTGAAGGAAAAGGTGATGACCCGAAGTTGTTAAATTTGTACAACCTGGTAATATCATCAACAGTTCCAGTAGCAAGGATATTTTGAGGATTTTTAAAATCATTGATTACAACTTGGTGAGGTGTAAACGTCAAAGTTTTACCTTCACCTAAATGAGTAATTTGATAGAATGATAACAAATTGCAGGAAATTTTTGGAACACATAGTACATCACTGAAATGACCATTTTCTACTGGAACTATTCCATATCCTACAACACTTAGAGATCTATCATCACCAACAAATATTTGTTTGGTGTTACATTCATGCATAGTAGAAAAGATGGCTTTATCCTTAGCCATATAATAAGATGCTCCAGAATCAATGAGCCATTCAATTGAGGTAGAAGAAGAAGATGCAGTATAAGAGTAACCAGAAGCACAAAGTGCATGTCCATGAGAGTTAGATTCTGAAGACGAATCTAGGCTAATGTGGTGCTTCTTCATTGCTGCTTCCAAGGCTTCCATCTTCTTAAAACACTTAGATTCATCATGATTATCTTTCCCACAAAAATTGCAATGATGCTCTGTCTTCTTTTCTTTTTGCTTGGATTCTTTATCATTTTTTAAAGAAGGAGCTGACTGAGAGGGTTTAGGACCCTTATTGTTTGGCTTATTATTGCGAAAATTCTATTTCTTGAGAGGCTTGGAATTTTGTTTCTATTGGGACAATAAGGCTTTCCTAGATATATCTGCATTGTCAATTATTCCAAGATGAATGAGCTTATCTTGCTCTCTAATTAAGGAATCAAAAAAGGATTCAAGACTAGGCTCTTGATAGCTAGCTGCAGTCAAGGATTCTTTCATGGAGTAGAATGTAGATACAAAAACAGAATATGCAGGTCCAAGTTTGGAAAGAATATGATAAATACATTGTTTTTCTTCTTTCTTAATCTTGCATTCTGCACATAGAGTCTAAGAGTTTTATACTTAGATAAATAGTCTTGAATACATGAAAAATCATTTCGATTCAAGTAAATCAACTCATTCTCAAGTTGATGACCTCGAATTTCATTGTGTTTACCAAACACAGATTCCAACTTTTCCCAAGTTTTATCAAGTTCATCAATTTCAGATATGTGGAATCGCAAATCAATAGAGATTGACATCCCAATCAATCCATGAGCTTCATCACATCTATTTGCCCATTTAATTTTCTTATCATCATCAGTGGGTTCTGTTTCTTTCCCTGAAGTTATCCTGAAAAGTCCCTTACTTTGTAGAACATCTTCCATACGAGATTTCCAAGAGAAATAGTTAGAACTTGTAAGTATAATATCACAAGGGGTGGCCATACTATAAACTAATGGCTGAAAGAACAGAAACTAACTATTTGGGTGCAAAGAGCTTGAAAAATTATGCGGTTTTTAAAAAAATGACACTGAAAACTGATTCTAGATGATGAAGTTATGCTTGATCAAAGAAAATGTTGAAGATGTCTCCAATAGTGACGTGGCAGATATTAACTTGACCAACTAAAAAAAAGAATCCCCCTCTTCCCAAGATCAACCTTTGACAAACACTTTTACAATAAAGTTGCTTTGAAGTGAATCACTTTTGTAGAATAAGTGATGTTCACTTTTACAATAATGTGACTTTTAAATAGTATGGCAATAAATTAAAGACTTAAGTGACTCACTATTTATTTTATTTTATTTATGTGAGATGCACTTTTACAATAAAGTAACTTGAAAATAGAAATTGCATGCACTAAAACGTAGCTTGATAAGACTTGAACTCAAGACTTATCAAGGAGCAAAGCAACTTTGGACCAAGTGAGCTAAGTTTAAAAGGTACGTAAAAGTATGGAAAGAGGAAGTGGTTTTTTTTTTTTTTTTACTCCTCTCTCATTCTCCGTGCTTGCCTTTTTCTCCTGTAAATCACCAAAAAAAAACGAAAAACAAAAACAAAAAACTTTTTACACACAATGGGGTTAGATCTTGGTTAGCTTACCCGAAAAGTCTATGTTTTCAAGTTTTCTTGCTGTTTTTGACTTGTCGTGATCACACAAGGTGCACGGCAAAGAGCATACGTAGCCGAGAAGACAAGAAAAAAAACTTTCCCTCACTGTTTTTGATTCGTCGCGATCGCACAAGGTGCACGGCAAAGAGCATATGCAGTCAGGGAAGTCAATAGTCCGAGACTAAAAAAAAAAGATCTAATAATAATACTGATAAAATATGAGAGATTTAAAAAAAAAAAACTCATCACTGTAACTTTATACCTTCAGATTTGCCAAAATGGGTGTTTCTGGAACAAACAGAAATGGTTTTCGATGAAATGAAAATTGTTTCCAAATAGAAACGGCACTCCAGACACAATGTAACAGCTCCCATTGGCCACAAATTCACATAAAATCTAGAAACAGAAACCCTTTCAAAGTTTCGGCAACATCGGTTCTAGATCTTGATCAAAACCGAAAGCGGCTCTTCATAAAAGCTCTGATACCATGTTCGGGTACATAGGGTACTCCCAAAAGACCGAACACCTTCACCAACCACTTCACACAAATAGATCACAGATCAACACACCAATGTTTATCACGTGGTTAAAACCCTCGAGAGGGAAACACTCCACGGCCCCAGCCAAATAACTACTTGGAGCAATTTATTATGCAAAAGAAAGAAAGTTACATATGAGCTTCTCATAATCGATCAACTAGCCAAGGACCCTCTATGATTTTTAAATAGATATCATAGACCAATCGGGTGTTAAGCCATGGATCAATGGTAGGTATGATCTAAGAGAAGTTGAACCATCGGATCACTCCGTGTCTAGAACATATCGTGACTGTCGGATTAGAATATTTACAAATGAATACTAATGCATACTAAAGAAACACATTTTTACCTAACGGATATATTACACAAGTTGTTCTTAACTAACTCCTAAGTGTCTAAATATCCTAACATATTGTGTTTCCTATGTAGTGCCATGTTTTTCATCCAAAGTAATGTATTATTTTTCTACCATATCAATTCCATGGTTGGATTCATCATTAGTGCCAAGTGTTGCATCATTTTTAATGCCTAGTTTCACATATCTATTTACACCCACATTAGCACCATGTTTTGTTACTACTTTAGCACCCAATTTATCGTCCATTTTTACTCCCACACTAGCGACATAGTTTGCTTCTCGTTTAAATCCTTGGATTTCTTCTTATTTTTCTTCCTCATGAGCACCTCATTGAGCATCCAATTTAGCATCCAACTTTTATCCTATGTTGACCATTAGTTTATCTTCTAGTTTGACTTCTACTTTAACATCCAAAATAGCATCAAAATTGACTTCCAACTTAGCACCAAGTTTTGCATCCAATGTTTCTTCTAGATCGAGGACATAGTGGGTTTCCATTTTAGCTATTGGTTTTGCTTCCGTATTATCATCACATTAGAATTTCTATTTAACACCTAAAACCATATCCAATTGTGTGCTAATATATTTATTATATCAAATTACTATAATTATTCATTAATTTCAATAGTTCTCATATATCATTTACTTCATAGTTCTAAAATAACATAATGAAACATTCAAATTCATTGTAGATACAATTATTGAAATTAATTGCATAGCATTTATGAAAAAAATTAACCAAAATAGACAACATTTATCCAAAGTGGTAATATCATCATATATATTAATTTTCCATGAAAAGGTCATCAACAACATCCAATATATATAAATTTAAAATATAATAACGATAACATAAGCATTATCTTTGATATAAAAAAAAAATTATAAAACATCATTGCATCAATAACCTATCATATAAATGATCATATTAAGGTTAAAAGAACAAGTGAACAATATATATAGTGAAATACCAATATCACAAGAAATAATTTTTTTGATATCCATATCTAGAAAAATTCAAAATGATCAATAGTAATCAAATTTTATATGTCAACATGAATCCACCATACAAATCAAACTGACCCAAAATGTAATATGAACTTGGATAATCACAAAAATACAATGTGTCTAGTAACTTGGAGAAAACAAAAAACATCCACAATATCAATAATAACATCAGCCGATACAATCATCGTCATCATCATCCTCATCATATATCCCAACATCATATCCATCATCATTTTCATCTGATCTATTTGCATCATTATCATTAATATATTTCTCTTGTACATCGGTAACAACATAAACATGATCATCCTCTAAGTAGTCATCTTCACCATTTTTATGAAAATACCAAGAAATAATCAATTTAAAGCATTAGTATTAATTCCATTACATAATGCATATTCCATGTTATATTGCAAATATTAGTGTGATAATTTATGTATTCTCATGAGTTTTCCAACCATGAATATAAACATCATCTCATCAACAGATAGTAACCACACAAATCAAATGTATCCATAACCATGCACACACTCATGCATACACACACATGTACACCATAAATTTTCATATCACATTAGAAGAAGACATACATTCAAGGAAAAATAGGCATTCCAATGATTATATATAAAGTGAAGAAAAATATGATATCACATATATTATTCGTTTCAAACCATATTTTTTCCTAAATTTGTTATATCAATATATATATATATATATATAACATGTTATTCAGTCTATATCTTCAATAGCATATTAACCATAGTTTTCATCTCTCAATCAAGTTCATGAATTGTTTACATTGTAATATAAAAATAAATTTGATATAGCATGCTTGATAATGTCCCCTCATAAACATGATTAAAAGAATATTATCATAGATGTGGTTTTTAACATAATAATCATATTATCGGTATAGCAATCACAAAACTTTGTTGGAGTCATGTTATCCAAGTACTTGCAAGAGGTAACAAAACTCAATTTCGTTGCTTGGAATTCATCTAGTATCCCTAAATCGCCATCAAAAGCGACTTGAAACTCACCATAACCCAAAAAACAAGGCTCGAATGGACAAAACATTAGTTAAGTTGGATTTGTGAAATCCATGTACTGCTAAGGACATCCCTGCTCGATGGTTTCATGGACAAAAAGTTGTTTGTTTTGACAGTTTTTTAAATTAGGGTTTTGCTCAGTGATGTGTAGTGCAATTTTTGCATGATAGGGTGATATTTTTAAAATGTGTTGAGAGGGAAGATGGGAATCATAGTCATCTCTCCCTTGCCCAAACACAGTTGCAGGAGGAAACGAAACTCAATTCCATTGTTCGATTTGGTTTTTATTCCCCTAGTTGAAATTTGTCTGGAGTCCCTTAATGGCCTTAATAAGCGAGAAGAAACTCGTTATAAATCCAAAACCATGGATCTCTTGGATAAATTGTCATTTTCGTTGATTCGTGACATCCGAGTACCACTAGGGACACCCCTGTCCGGTGGCTTCATGGACAGAAAGTTGTCTATGTTGTTGGTTTTCTAAACTAGGGTTGTGCTAAGTGACCTGTAGTGAAATTTATGTATGATAGTCTAATATTTTGAAAAATGTTCCCAATGAGTGTGTGATAATTGCAATCATCTTTCCCTTACCCAAACACACTTGCAGGAGGAAACGGAACTCAATTTCATTGCTCGTTTTGGTTTTTATGCTCCTAGTTAAAAAAAAATTGGTGTCCCTGAATGACATTGGTAAGCAAGATAAAACTCGCCATAAATTGAAAACCAAGCTTCCGATGGACAAACAGATAGTTCAGTTGGATTCAGGAGATCTGATTACCGCTAGAGACACCCCTGTTTGGTGGCTTCATGGACTGAACATTGTGTATTTTGACAGTTTTCTAAACTATGGTTTTGTTCAGTTACATGTAGTGCAATTTCTGCACAATAGGCCAAGATATTGAAAAAAATGTTGAGAAAGTGCATGGGAATTATAGTCATCTCACCCTTTCCCAAACACACATGTAGTAGGTAACAAAACTCAATATTGTTGCTTAGTTTGGTTTTTATGCCCTCGATTGAAATTTGCTTGGTGTCCATGAATGGCCTTGAGAAGCGAGATAAAAGTTGTCATAACTCAAAAACTGAAGCTCTGATGGACAATCTATCGGTTCCATTGGATTCGTGACATTTGAGTATCGCTTGGGACACCCCTTTCTGGTGGCTCCATGGAATGAACGTTGTATATTTTAACAAATTTCTATACTAGAGTTTTTCTCATTTACGTGTAGTGTAATTTATCCACGATAGGCTATGGTTTTGAAAAAAGTGCCCAAAAGCACATGAGAATCTCAGTCATCTCCCCCTTTCCCAAGCACACCTACAAGAGACAATGAAACTCATATCCATTACTCAGCTTGGTTTTTATGCTCCCTATTGAAATTTTTCTAGTGTCCCTAAATGACTTTGGGAAGTGAGAAGGAACTTACCATAAGTAAAAAATAAATCCTTCGATGGACAAACTGTCAATTTCGTTGGTTTCGTGACATCTGAGTACCATTAGGGAAACCCGTTTCTGGTGGCTTCATGGACCGAACATTGTCTATTTTGATGGTTTTCTAAATTAGGGTTTTGCTCGATGATGTGCACTGGAATTTCTGCACAATAGGGAAATATTTTGAAAAATATGTCAAGCGAGTGCATGGGAATCACATCCATCTCTCCCTTATCCAATCACACTTGCAAGAGGAAATGGAAATCAATTCCATTGCTTGGTTTGGTTTTTATGCCATTGGTTGAAATTATCCTGGTGTCCCTAAATGACCTTAAGAAGTGAGATGAAACTCTCCATAAATTGAAAAAGGAGGCTCTGATGGACAAACCGTCAATTTCATTAGATTCATGACATCTTAATACCGTTAGGAACATGCCTATGTAATGGTTTCATGGACTAAAAGTTGTCTATTTTAACGTTTTTTTCAACTAGGTTTTTCCTCAGTGACATTCAATGCAAATTCTGTATGATAGGTTAATATTTAAAAAAATGTGCTAAACGAGTGCATGGGCATCATAGTCATCTCTCTCCTGTCCAAACACACTTGCAGGAGGCAACGGAAATGAATTACTTTGTTCGGTTTGGTATTTATGCCCCTGGTTGAAATTTGTTTGGTGTCCCTTAATGGCCTTGGGAAGCAAGATGAAAATAACTATAAATCAAAAACCATGGATTTGATGGACAAATTATCTGTTCCATTGGATTTGTGACATTTGAGTACCACTAGGGACACCCCTGTTCCGTGGCTAAGTGACCTGAAGTGAAATTTATGTACGATAGGCTAATATTTTGAAAAATGTGCCCAACAGGTGTGTGGGCGTCACAGTCATCTCACCCTTACCCAAACACACTTGCAGGACTCAACATAACTCAATTTCGTTGCTCATTTTGGTTTTTGTGCTCCCGATTGAAAATTTGTCTCCTGTCCCTAAATGGCATTGGTAAGCAAGGTGAAACTCACCATAACTTGAAAATCAAGGCTCCGATGGACAAATAGTGAGTTCTATTGGATTCGTGACATTCTATTTTCTCCAAAGACACCCTTGTTTGGTGGCTTCATGGAACAAATGTTTTGTATTTTGACGGTTTTCTAAACTAGATTTTCACTCAATGTTGTGTAGTGCAATTTCTGCAAAATAGGGAAAGATTTTGAAAAATGTGTCGAGCAAGTGCATGGGAATTGCAATCATATCTCCCTTGCCAAAACATACATGCAGGAGGTAACATAAATCAATTGCATTCCTCAGTTTGGTTTTTATGCCCTCGGTTAAAATCTACCTAGTGTCCTTGAATGGCATTGAGAACCGAGATAAAACATGCCATGACTCGAAAACTGAAGCTCTAATGAATAAATCGTTAGTCCCATTGGATTTGAGACATCCTAGTACCGCTTAAGACACCCTTGTCTGGTGGTGTCATGGACCGAACGTTGTCTATTTTGACATTTTTATATTAGGCCTTTTCTCATTAACATGTAGTGAAATTTATACATGATAGGATATGATTATGAAAAATGTTCCCAATGAGTGTCTGGGAATCTCAGACATATCTCCCTTTCCCAAACACACCTCTAAGAGGCAACGAAACTCAATTTCATTGCTCGGTTTGGTTTTTATGCTCTGGGTTGAAATTTTCCTGGAGTCCCTTAATGGCCTTGGGAAGTGAGATGAAAATTGTTATAAATAAAAAACCATGGATCTCATCGACAAATTTTCAGTTTCGTTGGATTTGTGACATCCGAGTACTGCTAGCGACACCCCTGTATGGTGGCTTCATGGATCGAACGTTGTCTATTTTCATGGTTTTCAAAAATAGGGTTTTGCTCGATGATGTGCAGTTCAATTTCTTCCCAATACAGAAAATTTTTCAAAAATGTGTCGAAAGAGTGCATGGGCATCGCAGTCATCTCTCACTTCCCACACACACTTGCAAGAGGCAACGAAAATCAATTCTGTTGCTCGGTTTAGTTTTTACGCCCCTAGTTAATATTTTCCTAGTGTCCCTTAATGGCCTTGAGAAGTGACATGAAACTCACCATAACTTGAAAACCAAGGCTCCAATGGACAAACTGTTAGTTCCATTATATTTGTGACATCCATGTACCGCTAAGGAAAACCATACTCGATGGTTTCATGGACCAAAAGTTGTCTATTTTTATGGTTTTTTAAACTAGTTTTTTTCTCAATGATGTGAAGTGCATTTTTTTCATGATAGGCTATTATTTTGAAAAATGTGCCAAGCGAGTGCATGGGAATCGCGTCATATTTCTCTTGCCAAAACACACTTGTATGAGGCAACGAAACTCAATTTCATTGTTTAGTTTGGTTTTTTTTCCCTCAGTTAGAATTTGTCTAGTGTCCCTTAATGACCTTGGGAGTGAGATGAAACTCTGTATAACTAAAAGATCATGGATCTGATTGGAAAATTATCATTTTCATTGGCTTCGTGACATTCGAGTACCACTAGGGACACCCCTATCCAGTGGCTTCATGGACCAAAAGTTATCTATTTTGTTTGTTTTCTAAACTAGGGTTTTGCTAAGTGATGTGTAGTGCAATTTTTGTACGATAGGATAATATTTTAAAAAAAATTCCCAATGAGTGTGTGGGCATCGCAGTCATATCACCCTTACCCAAACACACTTGCAGGAGGCAATGAAACTAAATTATGTTTCTCAGTTTGGTTTTTCTGCTCCCTGTTAAATTTTTCCTTGTCTCCTTGAGTGGCATTGGTAAGCAAGATGAAAATAAACATAACTTTAAAACCAAGGCTCTGATGGACAAACAATCATTTTGGTTAGATCCATCACATTCGATTATCGCCAACGACACCCTTGTTTAGTGGATTCATGGATCAAACGTTGTATATTTTGGCGGTTTTCTAAACTAGGGCTTTGGTCAATGATTTACAATTTAATTTTTACATAATAGGCCAATATTTTGAAAATTGTGTTAAGCAAGTTGTTGAGCCTCATTTTGTTACCATTCTTGGCATTAAAATAACACATTTTAAACGCATATTTTATTATCTTTTGTGTATTTTATGTCATGCCGATCGTTATTTAGCGCAAGGTAAGAACAAATTTAATGATTATGAAACTTTGGTCATTATTATCATTTCTTATGGTTTTATTAATTAAAATAGGTATTATGTGAATTATTTTTTATATATTTATTAATGAATGCATTTGTTTATAGAATTATAATTTTTGGGCAAGCTCGTGATAGCCATATTAGTGGGAATCATACACGTTATGATCAGCCTGTTAAATAGACCAACAAACAAACTTTGCATCCAGCTCATTGTCCAGCTCGTCAGCAGTTTACTGTCCAGTTGACTATCCAGCTCACCCACATCCAAACAAACATAAATGCATTCACCTTGATCTGTGCATGACACGTCCAGCCTACCATCCAGGTGTGAGCAGCTTGCAAAATCATATGTTCTGTCAAAAACGTGTTTTCAACTCACAAAAAATTTCAGGCTGGATTTGTGGGAAAACTAAGACGAATTTCAAAATTTCTGCACATGGGTTTTGTGCAGAAGAGGCCCATTTGGTACTCTACAGGGAATTTCACCAAAATTCAAAGCTATTTGAGAGAAAATCATGGTTCCTTGAAACCAACTTTCCCAGAAAACGTGGATGGTCGTTTTTCTAAATCTAGAAATTTGTTTTAACTGTCCACGTGTTTGGGTGATGGAGAAGATCCTAGTCTAGAAGGATCACCATCACATTGCCCTTTCTCAACATTTATCCATCGTTCATGCGAAAGGAGGAGCAGGCAGACCATATCATGTCACAACCACGATGAAGAAGGAACCTGCATGCCATGTTCTTACTAAGCAAAACAAACTCGCGCTGAAGAAGGAACTAGATTGCGCGTTGGCTTGTGAATAATTATTTCCTTTTATGATCGACTAAATTTAGAAGAGCAGTCAACCACTAAAGGGTCGACTTGCTCATTCCTGTACACATTGTATATAAACACCTCCATGCACAGAGCTGGGGAGTTGATCATTTTAATTTGTTAGACACACATTTTAGAAGAATTATGTATTTTTTGTTCCATATTATGAATAAGAAGCTTCATGCTTTGCTGTTGATTATTGCATTCAAATAGAATTTAGTTGGGAGTTACCCCGATTGCTGAGAGGGCCCCTCAACAACCAGTGGCGTCCATGTCCGTATGTGTTTTTGTTATTCTCTCTTTCATAGATAAGTAGTTTTATTCTAATTTGTTTATGTGATTATGTTACTGTAAATTTCCATTTCTTTATTCTCTGTAACCTATGTTTATTGTAGTTGATGTAATTTACATTATGATATTAATTTAATCTTTGTCTATAAAATTAGAGTGACCGGTCACACATAGCTTATTTCCAGTTTTTCTTTCAACTTCTTTTTAGTTTAAATGTTTAAAGTTATGTTTACAATTCAATAAAATTCAGGTAGTTTAAGGTTTTCTTTTCTTGTTTTCGTTATTTTTCCTTTGTAGTTAATTTAGTTTTGATTTCTAGTTTGTTTATTTCATTAAGTTACTGTAAATGTTTATTTCATCTGGTTTTTTTGTAACGCATTTTATTTCCAGAATTAAATAGTTAGATTGCGCTCACAGTTGCTTTCTATTTGTTTTTTTCATTTCATTTCCAACTTATTATTTAGTTTTGTTCATAAGAAGATATAGTAGATTGTTTTTATCAATTTAAATAGATTCAGTTTTGTCTATTTCTTTTCTGTTTTAAATTATCAATTTAAGCAATTTACATTTCAATTTATTAATACGCAATGATTCTTGATGTTCATGAATTTGTTTAAGTTTATTTTGCTGTTAAATATGATGATTAAATAGGTTTATTTATTTCCTTTATGCATTGTATAAACATGTGCACGAAATCAGCTGATAGTTAGATCATTTAGGTTTGTTTTTATTATTTCATGTATATAGACTCCCATTCCGATTGTATGTTCTGCCTTCCATTCAGACCCTCTGTCTAGTCATTAGTTCAATCTGTCATCCAGCTTTTCGTTCAGCCTTTAATATTTTTATTCCATTTTAAGTCTATTTAAATTCCTGTTTCTTTGATTTTTGAATTCTGCTATATTTGGTAATTATGTAATAGTTATATTAGCTTCTAAGACCTTAGGTTAGATTATTTTAAGGTACTTATTAAAAGATTTACCCCTAGTTTGTATTTCTCTTCAATTAAAGCATGTTTTGAATTATGTTTTGTTTCCACATTTAACATTGTTGTAATATTTGATAAATTCATCTATAGTTTAGTTTAATCGTTGTTCATGTTGAATTTAGGGTTATATATGTTAATTTCTAGAAAATACACCAATACTTTGTAGATTGATACAAGCATAGGATTTATTTCTTTAATTGCGAATTTATTAAAAATGCTTATAGGCTAGAAAATTAGAGAATCCTTCTTAATTAAATTTTCTTTATTGAGTTTTCTACTTGCTTCTTTATTTATTTTTGTTTGTTTATTTCAGTTTCTGAATATGTTTATGAAAAATTTTCCATTCTTAGATTAAGAAGAAGAAGAATTACTTAATGAGTGGTTTACTTTATTAAAATAGTATTGTTTATATCTTTACTTCTCAATATTTGTTAACTGGAATAGTTTCATATTATCCTAGTCTGATGTTTTATGCTAGTTCAATTACGTTAATAATTAAATTCTTAGGAGTTTGACTCGGTTTTTCATTTTGAAATATCTTCCGATCTTTTGATTGTTAAAATATTTCTACAACGCCCTAGGACCCCTCTATCTTCGCATATATTTTGTAGCAACTCTAAGTCTACAAACCCCAGTCGATAATTAAATATTAGGTGTTTTAATCTAGTTGATAAAACACCCAACACAAGTTCAAGGGAATAGCAGTCATCTCTACTTTTACCAAACACATATGCAAGAGGTAACATAACTCAATTTTGTTGCTCGGTTTGCTTTTTATGTCCCCAATTGAAATTTGCTTAGTGTCCCTGAATGGGCTTGAGAAGCAAGATAAAACTCGCCATAACTTGAAAACCGAATCTCTGATGGGAAAACCACCAATTCTATTGCATTTGTGACATCCGAGTACCACTTGGGACACACTTATTTTGTGTCTTCATTGATCGAAAGTTGTATGTTTGACATTTTTCTAACCATGGGTTTTTCTTTGTGATATGTAGTGCAAGCTCTGCAGGATAGGATTAGATTTTGAAAAATGTGCCAAGCGAGTAACTAGGAATAACAATAATCTCACCCTTGCCAAAACACACTTGCAGGAGGTATAAAACTTAATTTTGTTTCTTGGTTTGGTTTTTATGACCTTGGTTAAAAATCTATTGGTGTCCCTTAATGGCCCGAGGAAGCGAGATGAAACTTGCCATAACTCGAAAATCGTGGCTCTAATGGACAAACTATCAGTTTTATTGGATTCTTGACATCAGAGCGCCTCTAAGGATACCCTTGTTTGGTGGCTTCATGGACTGAACGTTGTCTATTTTGACAAATTTCGAAACTAGCATCTTGGTAAGTGACATCTAGTGCAATTTCTGAACAATAGGCCAATATTTTGAAAATTATGTAGAGCGAGTGCATGGGAATTACATACATATATCCCTTTCCCAAACACACTTGTAGAAGGAAACGACAAATAAATTATGTTTCACGGTTTGTTTTATATACCCACAATCGAAATTTGCTTGGTCTCCTTGAATGACCTTGGGAAGCAAGATTAAACTTGCCATAACTCAAAAATTGTGGCACCGAAGGACAACCCGTCAGTTCCATTAGATTCATTACATTCGAGTACCACCTAGGACAGATATATCTAATGGATTAATAAACTGAAAATGATCTATTTTGATGGTTTTTTAAACTAAGGTTTTGCTAAGTGACATGTAGTGCAATTTATGCATGATAGGATAAGATTTTGAAAAATGTGTCCAATGAATGTGTGGGAATCATGGTCATATTTCCTTTTTGTAAACACACTTACATGAGGCAACGAAACTCAATTCTATTGCTTGGCTTGGTATTTATTCCCCAGGTTGAAATTTGCTTTGTGTCCCTTAATGGCCTTGGAAAGTGAGATCAAACTTATCATAACTCAAAACCTATGGTTTCGATCAACAAACCGTCAATTCCATTGGATTCATGAAATCTAAGTACCACTAGGGACACCCCTACATGGTGGTGTCATGGACCGAACATTGTCTATTTTGACGGTTTTCTATACTAGGGTTTTTCTTTGTGACGTGCAGTGCAATAACCTCTGAGCATAATTGTATAGGAGTTTGGAGAATTTTTTAGACAAATATTTGTGAGTGGTTTTACCAGTCGTCCAATATTGTTGAACACATTGAAGAATGATGAGTATCAGTTCAATAAATTCAACCTAAAGAAATGAAAGAAATCAACTTTGCTTACAATAGAAACTCGGTAATAAATAATTTTTTCCAAGGAAAACCTCATAGGCAAACCCAGGGATGCTTTCCCACATTCTGGTTGATATCACTAGTAAACCCATATACTAGTGTGCATATCCTAGGGGAATTTGAATGGGTACAAGATAACAAATAACTAGCTAAATGCCCAACAACGTTAGCAACAACCAGTATTGAGCTAACCCAATAGCTAGTTGGGGTAATTAACATGTGTAGATATTCATATTTTGTAGAGATATAAAATTTAATTGTTTTGACATACCCATTTTCCTATGTCATGTGTTGAAATTGAAAAAGGAATGTAATAACTCCCAAATTTTGTAAATTTTCATTTAGAAATAATAACAATATGGAAGGGTTATGAAAATCATGGAATCATAAGAATCAACATCAATATATTATATGGTTACCCTTATTATATATCCATTATGATCAATTCAAGAACTATGAAATATATCAGATATGGGTAGCACTATGGTACCATCACACATATAGTATTCTTACCTTCATATTCCTTCCAATTCCAAAGAAAACAACTACCTGTGTTTAATTAAGTTTTCTAGTGATGAGCCTAAATAATATAGCGCATGTGTGTGTCACTCTACAAGTATAAATACCTATAGTTATTAACCATAATCATCACACTGGGGAAAAGCACATTGTTTCCACATATGAAAAACAATGATCTATAAAATTTACCATTCAAATAATTTTTATGCATAAACATCATAGTCTACAACAATACTTAAGTTACTAGAGGAGTCCTTAGAAACTTAAAATTCAACTTATCCTTTCTCAATTTTAAAAAAGAAAATAATTTTAGAAAGGCACCAATGTCTCTCTCTTCTAGATATTCTTAAAAGAGATATACATGATTATTAGAGTCGTCACTTTCCTTTATGAACCTCACATAAAACTTTATCACCTTAGTGTGTGCCTTTGTTTTAGATGGATAAAATCCAATGAATTGAATCCCTTCAAGGCTCCGTACATGAGAATGGGACACATAAACCATGGCATACTCAGATTTAATGGATAAATTAGTTTCAACTCTATCAATTGTCATACCTTGGAATTTATGCACACAAAGGTCCCATGCTATAGGAAATGGAACCTACATCCTAGTAGTCACCACTTATTTCCCTTATGTACTACCCACTCAACAAGTCCTAAAACTTGTGCTTTTTCAAAGCAATATTCTAAGTGAGCAATCGGTTGTGGTGACATTTGGTACTTGTGTATTGTTGAGTGACCAATTCACTATAGATGGAGGATTGTATACATTGGCCACCTTCAAGATACTTGAAGAGCCTCTTGGAAACTTCTGATATTTAGTATTCATAATTTCATATATCAAAGTTAATTTGGGATGAATCTCATTAGATTTTCCCAATGACGCAACTATTTAAAATACATAGATTTTATTAGAGTTTGCAATAGAAATTTAGTTGAATAGGGGCCTTCATGAAAATTCATAATGATATAACTCTCTTCACCTGCCACCCACTTATTATAATTCTTATTTGAGTTAAACATTTGAATACTAACGTAAAAGTATTAGACATTATGGAATAAATTTTCAAATGCAATATCATACGATACTTCATCAAGGTTGTTACACCCACTAATTTACAGGAGCTATGCTGAAATAGCTTAACTTCCGACTCTATTTTTTTGGTTGTAACTTCATAA
The DNA here is from genome assembly GCA_001517045.1 of Pseudotsuga menziesii. Classification (NCBI taxonomy): domain Eukaryota; kingdom Viridiplantae; phylum Streptophyta; class Pinopsida; order Pinales; family Pinaceae; genus Pseudotsuga; species Pseudotsuga menziesii. The sequence goes on along the minus strand of LPNX011061594.1, from coordinate 779,300 downwards.
GAACAAGTGGATGGATTCTTGAAGGAATTAAAAAAAACAATTATTCCAAAACTCAACATGAAACTAATATGATTTTCGAGGTTATGATTCATAGTATGTTCCTATAGTGTGTATTGTTACTCATCAGTGATTGTTGGTATTACCTTATGTGAATGTAATAATAAAGAATTGCTTGCAGATATTATTCAAGAATATGTTCCTATTTATAGTCGTGCCCTATATGGGGTCTTATTTAACTAGTTGAGCCCTATTAGGGTCTTCTCTAAGCATTCAATCGCTCTCTAGGTCCTTTTCAAAGAAGTTGAGCTCTATTTATGGCTTCTCCCATCCAGCTGTAGCCTTGTAAGGTATGATACTCAGCCATCGAATCTGATGGGAAGTCAAACAACACAGTTCTATAAGCTTCAAATAGTCAACAACCAGTCAATCTGGTCAACAACAGACTTCTCCTTGGTCAATGGCAGCCTCAGTTTTGGATTTGGAATAGTGGCAGTAGCTCACTTGTTCAGTACAATCATCTTCTATGGGGTTTTTTCTCTTTATATGTGTGTATTATGCCAATAAGGGTTGAAAAGAGATATGCATTTGTTGAGAGTCACTTCTTTGAGATGACCTTGTCTTCATCACTTAGAGTCCATGGTCATCATTTCCAGATTTTTCTAATCATTTTATTTAAGTTTGTTTTGCATTTCCTTCTAAGAGAACTCAATTAATTTGAACTAGACACTCAACTAAATAGGAATATCATCAATCATAATTTCAATATGATCGAGTTGAGATGGGAGACTGGGCTTGGAAAGGGAACTTATCTTTGTACAAATTCAACTTATAATTGAAAGCTCAAAGGAAACAAACTGTAGATCAAGAAAACAAGCAAAAATGTTTAGGAATATGATATCAATCAAAGGCTACATATCAACCTAATTATTCCTATTATTTTCAATGAAGTGGAGTGATCAACGTTCTTAAGATGGATCATAGGCTACAACCTTATGCCCACCATAATCATGATTTAAAGTAACCCCGATCCCCCTCTCCATAGTGTCCTCCGGTCTTGCATGTGGAGGATGCCCCAACTCATTTAATGATATTGAGCAAGCAAATTGATTCATGCAAACTCTAGACTCCTAATTTGAGGTAGGCATTTTTTTCTAAATAAATATGGAAATCCCATCACCCTTTCTTTTCTTTAATTATCTCACCACCATGTTTCTTCTCATCTTTATGTGTTTTTTATTTTATTTTCAATATCCTTGTAAGATATTATGGTTTTTAGTGGGAATTATTTTTTGGGGTTCTCATTTATGTGGTAAGTGTCTCATTGTGAGTTTTTTGTAGCACTCAATAGTCATTGGACTAGGGATGGATGTGTTGTTACAAAAGGTCATGTTACTTTGATATACTTCATGTTGTGCGCTTGGCACATCACCTTACAATTGAATAGCTTCTAGGATATATCCTAATGCATTTCAATTGTTCCTATTATTTTTCTTAAAATTCTTAAAGCATTGAGTGTTGTAATTTTCGCATTATTCATTTTACAAATTCTTTATATCCTCAATCGCAAACTCTCCTTTTATTTATTGAGAAGAGTAAGTAGATCGTATATTTACCAAGATTAAAGAGAGGATAAATCTCTAGTACGATATTTCTTCTGAGTTTTTTGATCATATTGGCTTGAAAGAAATTGCAGTATGTCCATATCCGTATAGGTAATATGTGTATTTCTGGCCTTGACCATCTTTCTCTCTTGATATGGCATTTAGACTGAATTATATCTTCCCTATCTGTCTTGTTTTTATATTTAGTTTTTTCTACCTATTCAACTACTAAGTTCTGAGAGATCTTTTTTCCTGCAGGTTCCAGTAGATTCTTGTATTGTGGGAAATCAACACTCTTCCTTCTTGCAAAAATTCTATAGGATACATTTATTGAAAACAATTATTCCCATTTTCTTAAAGTGCACAATTAATGGCCTCAAACATGCCCCTCTATCAAATATATTTTTCTTTTCTTAATTTTGAATGCAATGCTTCAAAGTATTTATTTTTAGGCTTCACACATAACTGAAGCCATCTACTTAAAGCCTCACAATAGCCATAAGGATTGTTTCAATGTCCTATTGTAAGTATATTAAATAGCTTCAATTATATCTTGGTTGTAAGTATATTAGATAGTTTAGATGACATCACTCAAAGGTATTGGAATAGATTATGATAAAATTCGAGAAATTAATGACCTCATATCATCAAGCTTTGTAGGGTTTCCTCCACTTCAACATTTTTAACTCGCTAACAATCATCTAACTACTGGTTTTGCTTCGTCTCATTCAATTCTATGGGGAAACTATAAATGGACCTCCACAACAATAACTTAACTCAATTTATAACAAAATCTCCAAATATTACTTTGTGGTTGGATGGGATCCCTATCTACAACCAAGTGAAAGTATATGATCTACTCAAAGATCATGTTATTGTCATTCGATGGTTTCGGTAAATATATTATTGCAAACAAAAATATGGAGCAGCCAACCTCTACTTATCCAATAGAAACAATATTAGAAGGATTCTTTTGCACAATCTTTTCCTATGGCCAAAACAGGCACGCAGATAGATTATGTCCATGTTAAGAGAATTCAAACCATTATAAGATTGCAGCAGTACAGAAGTGCAACAGTGAGGAAATTATACATCTATTATAATATACTCAAAAAAGTAAAGTTATAAGGAATAGTCTCATATTATTTCTCAGCAGGAGTTGTTGGAGGTAGGGTGCACCTCACAATGAGTTACCTTCAAAATTTAATCAACAATTGCTATCTATTTTTGGAAGTACCACTAGAAGAATGGTTTGCAAATTACACTTTGAATTTTTTTGGTTAACATGATACATTTCATCTCCTAGCTTCTCCATATGGATAAACATGTCTAGAGAAAGCAAATATATCAAAGTGTATTCCTTACCAATTTTACATATTTTCCTGTTATGAAGTTTGGAGTTCAGTAAGATGTATGGATATGAGTGTGGGTCGATATAGCAGAGGCATGGAACGCATTGTTTGATAACAGGTCTGTAAAATATTCTTTGATTTCCTTCCCTTAATTGTCACATGGCTATTATGGACCAGAATTGATGCTATTTTTAAAAGAATTCAAAGATGTCCTACTCAAGCTCTGCATAAAATAAAATACACCATCCAATTATTCTAAATATCAAAGTGGGATAAGTAAAAGGGAGAGGATAGCCCCTAATCTAGTTATTTAGCAATCTTATACCTATGGTTGTTGTGATGGTACCTCACTAGGAAACACTATAATTAGTGGTGCAGGTGGAATACTGCATCTAAATAATGATCACCAAATCCTTTTTAAATAAAATAAGGGAATACAATTTAATTCAACAACTCAATTAAAATAAAGGCGTCCTAGATTTTGATGAAGATAAACATGTCAAGAGGAAACAAATAAATCAAAGTGTATTTCTTGCTGGATGAGACACATTTTGTGGGCTATGGAAGACCTATTTGGTGACCCTTCATCCTAGTATGGTGAAACAATTCGATAGATGAGGCAAAGGTTAAAGGCCTAGGGTGAATTAGTATACTTTGAAACTAAAGACAATTACAAACAAAATATATCATGCCAAATATGTCACCGGAGATCACCTTGAATAGATCAATATTTTAGGCTAAGAAATAAAATCAAAGGAAAAAAAAAGACATACAACCATAAATGATGTACATTTATGAAAAAATTGGTGAAAGAGATCATGATATTCTTCATCAAAGTTAGTGATGCCAATAGTCGACAAGAATCAATAAAAATGGGAAGCTCTAAAGTTACTAATGTCAATAGACAACAAGAATAAAGTTGAAGTGCCACAAGCATAAAAGAGTGCCACGCTACAACCATTGATGCACACGACATGGATTCAATGAATCTACAATTTGAGTACCAAGTTGAATAAGCACATCCCTTAACATTAAAGGCAGAATAAAAATTAATGTGAAATGTAAGCTGACGGAATTTAGGAGAGGAATAGATGGTGCTGACGTTAAAGGCGAAGGGATCCTGGTTGGAATTGTTTTGTTTTTTATAACGCATCTCCTCGATAGCTTTGGTATGATTCCTCCCACGAATGGAAAAAGGAAATCAATCTACGCCTTTACGATAGCACTGCCCATGAACCTAAACCTAACAAACATATATTGAAAACAATGTCCTACACACTCGCTTGCAATAATATATGAATCAAGCATAGTTGGATTCAATTCTAGTCCCAAATCAAAATACAGAGCATTCCCTAGAGCTATACAATAATCTCAAACACGTATCGCATTATGTACAAGTTTCTGGTTCACAAGGTGCACACTTAACTGAATGGAGATGCTCAGGTTCGAACTTAGATTAGATTAAATTTCCTATTGCAGAGGGAAACACCGAAATATTACATCCATTTTTGGTTTGTTTAATTTCCTTGCGATGAGTTTATAATAATAATAATAATAATAATCTATTTTTAAGGTCACCGCCAAGCGAGACACCAATTTGGTGTATGAGACTCCCTTGTTTGTGGGACAAGGGACCCCCCTCTGTGCAGTGATTTAACTACTAAAGTCTACAGAGGTGTACATACACTACCCCCCTTTGGATTTGAACCTGTGACCTCCTAAGAGGAAACACATGCTCTTAACCATTAGGCCCACTCATGTTGTACTATAATATGTTGAGCGAGAAACTAAATGATTCTTTGGATGTGTACCCATTTGGCACAATTTATTGGAGCGGTATAAGGACTAACCAAAATGCCACAACCTATTGGTATCCGACCAATCAAATCTTACTGAAATTCCAATTTTGAGTGGTCAAATTGCAAGAGATCTAGGTAGTTTTAAAAATGGGGATTTAGTCTAGGACAAGATTATTGAAATTGTAAAATCACGAAAATAGCAAATTCTAGGAACAATTTTAATAGGTTTTATTAAAAATTTGTTGGAAAAGTGGGACATTTTAGTTGTCTTTTATCCTACTCGCAATTTGAATACCGAGAATGGGAAATCTAATGAAATAAGCTTCATAGGTGCAAATGGTGCAAATGTGTGATAGACATTATTTGTTTGACCCTAACACAATTATCAAAGAAGTATGAATCCACCGAAAAACAAAACAATCCAGACACAAATCTTCACAGGAACCAAAAAATGCTTTAAGGGTCTCAAATTGAGAGCTCAAAGACCCAAAACAAACATAATTGCAAAAAAAACCCACAATATATAATTCAATAACAAATAGTGCCATTCCCTAGGGCTTCAGAGCATACGTTAAGAGAAAATTAGAAATGTTGTAAAATGGCAAGCCCCGGTGATGAAGAGTTGATTTCTAGAGAGGCCCCAAACAAATGAATATACGATATTGGACAATATGGAGAAGATACATTAAGGCCAACAACAGCTTGTTAGTTTACCATGTCTTAAATCTCGTTAAATTAATTCCCTCCGAACCTAACAAGGTGTAGCAGGAGCCCTTGTGATTGAGGAGAAATTAGGTCGCCTATTGAAAAATAGATTTAAGATGTTGTTTTAATAAGTGTTTAAAAATTTAGATATTTGAGTTTTTATGTCAATATATATTGGAGATTTATGTAAGTAAAGTATTTAAAGAACATAATATTATTTAAATATTTATATTTAAAAGAAAAATAAATAAAAAGAAATTGTTTAATAACTTGGTATGAAAATTGTATTTCAAGTTGTTTATTTAAGTTTATTATCAACATTTTATTTTTATGTGTTGATTAGAAATCAATATTTCCAAATCATGTAGTCTAAAAAATCGGCAATTTGGGTTGGAATAGATAGATTTTTCGACACACTTTTGAATGAATCTGTTCAAAAAAATTCAAAATCCATGTTACAACTGTCAAGTTATAGTATCTTGGGTGCCCTAGGGGTTTCTGAGGGTGTTGAATCCTTTTCTGCCTTTAAAATATTGATTAAAACACAGTTAAATTCAATTTTGAAAAAAAAAAAACGGATTCTGGCAAAACAATGGTCGTCCAGTTGAAATCGTCGAATTTTTATATGTCTCATTTAGAAATGTGAAGTTTATAATTAAATGTTGAAGTGATTATAGTTACTTAAATATGAAAGAAATGAAAAAAGAAAAAAGAAAAAAAAGGATACTTTACCACACTCTAAATTTAATATTTAATGTTCTGTTATTGTCTTTCTCTTATTTATGGTAGCAAGACCCTCCCCTATCGCCATGGCAACTAATCGTGTCTAAAGTGTTGATAGGTGCTTAACCATTTTTGCTTACAGGCAACCTTGAAGTTATTTTTCAAAGTCAATACTTCTAGGAATGCGTAGACATGGTACAAAAACAAACATTTCCCCACCTTGCCTTCGTTTCTTCTTTTCTTCCCCTTCATATTTTGATGTGGATATTATACATTCTATCCTTTCTCAAGACCAACTTTTGCAAACACAAACACAATGAATAACATGAAATATGTGGCAAAACGATAAGAAAATAATCTGTCACACTTTTCTCTAGAATTAAATGTAAGAGAAGACCTTGAATGAGTTTGAATATCAAGGATTGGAAATCTAAACAATTTTTCTTGTTATAAAAGTGAAAATGTTGTCATTTTAAATTTCACACTATGCCCTACACCATTTTCAATTTGCAAGGATCAAAAATTCTTAATGCAACCCTAGACATGGAAGATTTGGGCATGTTAGGATTAAATAATCCTCCCTTGTCCAGATATAGTCTATTTGATCATCTTGCCTAACTTAGGGGGGAAATATTAATGTACTAGAGTGTGGGGAATACATATAGAAGTTAACTTCCACTTACTGCATGTACATGAATGAGTTTATGTGCCTCTCATACCAATCCCTACATTATAGGAGACCACTTTGTGTGCCACCAGTAGCCTCCATCAGTTGGTTGTAGTAGGTAGGAATTTATATTGAGTCGGCCTCTAGTTACATTCAATTAGATCACTCTCAGTCAGTCTAGCGCCAATTTTGAATGGCTACATGGGGAAGTGGCAAATTTTTTCACCTGCCTCGCCAGTTTAAATGGTTTAACCAGTTTAACTGATTGTTGGACTGATTTATACATCAAGAGTTAGACTAGTGGCTCCCATGCAGTGATTTAGACACACCTACTTAGCTATTCAGTAAACTTGAGTTGGTAGATTCAAATAGTATCCACATGATTCAAATTCTGCTTATTCTAACACTATTGTATTGTTGTTGAATGAATAAAAATTAATGTTGTAATTTCTGATCAATTCTTATCAGATTTGTCTCAAATTTGTCTTATTCAATGTACATTGTTCTTGAGTTCCACTGCATAATCCTACTTCACAATTGCTCTTATTTTCCTGTAGATCAATGGTTCACAAATTAAACATGGTATCAGAGTTTTGTTCAGGCTAACGACAAGTCTTTTTCGATCTCCATTGTATACCAGAAGCAACTGAGTTTCCACATAAATCCTAGAATGATATCCTTGCTCCCTCTTTATTATGTTCAGAGACGTCTATCTAGGTGTGACAGACTCTGAGAAAGTGTACATGTTGATGTGGAAATTCTTGAAAATTACATGATTGCAAATTGAATTTGGTTTTTGTAGTGTTTTTGTAGGTATTTACGTAGCTTCTTGAGGAATTGATTGTCTCAGCATACAGAAATATGGCTCTTTCAGCTCTCATACCCCAAATCCTTACACCCTTCAACTACTCTGATTGGAGGGAAGATATGCATGTGTCTTTGCGCAAGCTTGTCCTGTATAGGATGACTATGGGTAGAGAAACTGAACCCCAACAACATGTTGAGAAGACCACATTTTGAATCAGCTTAATGAGGCCTTCAACTTCATGTGCACCCATATCTCCCAGGATCTTTTGTTCCACCTTGAGGGACTAAGGACTCCGAAGGAATCTTGGGAGAATATTGAATCTTTGTTTGGAAAACATTATGAGCTTAGAGGGCACATATTGGAGAATGAGCTCATTTCTCTACAGCCTTGTAGTTTCGAATCTATTCAACAATTCTTCACAAAATGCAAGTCACTAGTACTGCAATGCAAACAATATGGATTGGAGAGAAAAGATGAGCAGCTTGTGTTGTCTGTACTGAGAAATATTAGCTTTGAGTACTTGGTCTTTGTATCTACATTCTATTTTGTAAGATCTTCCATCCCCAATTGGAAGATTCCTTCTCTAGATGCTTTTGTTGAGTCCTTAATACAAGAGTAAACTAAATTGTTTCAAATGGGAGTGATTCAAACCTCCAAGAATCAAGCACTCTTGATGACAGTCAAGCACTCTTGATGACAGACTCAAACAATCCACAAGCAAGAGGGAAGCACAAAGGGAAGGATCCAAAAGCCAATGATTCAAAGCCAAAGGAGAATCAAAGATCTTCCAATGGACCCTCGGGTTCCAAGAAAAATAATAAATTCAAGAAGACTAATTGTCCATATTGTATGAGAGTCTTTCATCCAGAGAGCCAGTGCATGAAGAAGACAATCAACCAACTATCAACACTCCTTGAACAAAAAAATATTAATCTTCCACAAAGAGTAAATAATTATGATGTTGGATAACCAAAAGAAGATCATGAGCGGTGCCATGCCTTGAAGGAAGGCCTCTCTCGGTCGAAGTATTAATTGATAGATTCTGGAACATTCAACCACATGGTTTCCTCCAAGGAATCCTTCACCACTCTCAATCTCTCAGAAGGACCTAGTATTTATATGGGTGATGATTCTCATATCCCAGTAATGGGAATAGGTTCTATTAAAATCTAGCATGGAGAGTTCATAAATGTAGTCTATGTTCCCTCCCTTGCAACAAATTTGTTATCTGTATACTAGATGACTCACACTGGCTCACCAAAGCAAGTGTTATTTGACACTGAATCGATAGAGATCACATATATCTCAACTGGGAAGATTATAGCTAAAGGAATTGCATACCATGCCTCCAAATAATATGCATTCTCACATTTCATGCCATACTTAGATCCAATACAACCACAACTTCTATTTGAGGCAAATAGAGGTATCAAAACTCCTTTACTTCCATTTTTCACATACAAATTTATTATCTAATATTTCATATTCAGATGAAGAGGAAGAGGAATATCAACATGATCTTGATATTGAGATTACACCTCAAGAAGATCTAGATCTAGATCCATCATCTATTTCATATCAGCAGCCTAAATGGGTTGAGAGACTCATTAAAGCATCTAAGGATGTTGTTGAGAATCCAGATGATAGAAGAAGATCAAGGTCCCAGTATCAGAAAGAGTATGTTGCATTATCCCACACAGATCCATTTCTCCCTGAGAGGTGCTTCATGATGTTGGGATCAGATCCTTAAAATTTCAAAGAGACTTTCCATGATCCAATATGGAAAGCAGCTATGGATGAGGAATTTGATTCGCTACAAGACAACAAAACTTGGGAACTTGTACCCTTACCTATAGGGAGGAAACTTGTTCAGTGAAAATGGGTGTACAAGACCAAGATAGCTTCTAACGGAACCACAACCAAGTACAAGGCTTGGTTGGTGGCCAAAGGATACTCATAGGTTTAAGGATCGGACTATAATGGGACATTCGCTCCTGTATCAAGAATGGATTCCATCAGACTTGTCTTGGAAGTTGTAACTTAAAAAAGGTGGGAGGTACATCACATGGATGTAAAAATTGCCTTCCTCTATGGTGACTTGAAGGAGGAGATTTACATGAAACAACCTGAGGGGTACATTGAGAACTCCTCCTTAGTTTGCAAACTGAGGAAAAACCCCAAGGGAATGGTATTCCAAAATGGATGCCTTCCTCATGTCACTGAGATTTGAAAGATGCAAATCATATTGCAATTTTTACATCAGAAGAAAGAGAGAATGCTTGCTATTAATTGTGCTATATGTGGATTACCTGCTCATTACTAGAAACTCTGTTACTGGAATAAGAAGCATCAAGTCAACTCTAAACAAAGCATTCACTATGAATGATTTTGGACTGTTAAGACAGTTCATTGGTCTCAAAGTAAGTAAAAATACTTCAAGAATCGTGATCTCATAGTCCATATACGTATTATACATGCTTAGGATATTCTACATGGAAGAATGTAAAGAAGCCCCTTTTCCCTTCCCATATGGCATCATTCTAAAAGAAGGTGGTTCTACACCATTGGTAGACAACACTCATTTTAGAAAGCTCATTGGGAGCCTTCTATACCTCACACATTCAAGACCATACATATCTTATGATATGAGTGTTGCTGCCAAATATATGTAGAAGCCACATGAGCTACACTAGAAGGAAACAAAGCATATCTTGCACTATGTGCAGGGTACTAGAGATTATGGGATCCACTATGTAGCTGGTGCACATCTTGATCTCATAGGGTTCAAAGATTCAGGTTGTGCTGGAGATGTGAATGATAGAAAATACACTTCAGGATTTTTGGTTATGTTGGGATCTGGGCCAATTTGTTTGTCCAGTAAGAAGCAAGCACCACTTGCTTTCTCTTCAGCAGAAGCAGAGTATTGGTGGGCTATAAATGAATCCATTCAGGCAGTTTGGATACATGGCATCTAGAAATAATTTTGTATAAATAATAGATCAATGCTATGTGCAATGATGCTAATAAGAAGCACAGGAAATAGACCTTGCTACTAAGAATTCTCACAAGCATACACAAGAACAATAGAGAGAAGAAAAGAGACTGAATCACATGAATGAAAAGATGAATATTGGTGTGTATCCTTCCATTGAATAATGATGAATAATAGTGTACATAAATAGTACATCCCTCATAGGAAAATCGAATTGTATGGAAACAACTCATAAAGCTCAAAAACGTTGACTTACCAAAATATAGCAAAACCCCCATAGGTGGATAAAGCACTTACTAAATCTATCAAGGACCTCACGAGTTGGAAAAATCATGAGTGAGTTGTCAAGGATATTGAAATAACATGCTAATCCTAGAAAATGGAGAAAAACTAATGGAGGATGGGTTTGAAACAAAATCTCCCAGTTTCCTAGTTGACTAGCTTATATCTTATCCATAGAAAAACAGGAAAGGCAGAAAAAGCAGAATAAAGCAGAATCTGCTGTAAAGTCCTGTATACTAATTCTAGATGGTCAAAAGGTGGTCAAGATCAACCTAGAATTGGAAATAAATCATTCCTAGGATATAGATGGCATGTATTGACTTTAAGGTGCAAGTGGATGCCAACTAATTAAGCTAGTGGGTGAATAATTAATCAAATAATGATTAATTATTTTATCCTAAGTTGTGAGTGGGTTTAATATATTCCTACACCCTCCCTATAATTCTGACTTTATGATGGTATGACAAAAAATATAGATGCATATGGATGGATATAGGGCCCAGCAACAAGGCTATGGTCACCCTTTAACAATTATTATGTCCAGAAAAGTGAGGAAAGAGGTAAAACCACATGGGGAAAATCCTCCCTCAAGATAGGAAAAGGCACAAAATTTGAAATATGTCTTCAACATATCTGTATCTTCACTTGAATCAGCTGAGTGAACTGCTTCTGGATGGAAGACTTGTTGAAGAAATCATGAACTCCATGATCATGTGCTGGAGTGTAGAACTTGCAAGAAGGAAGAGGAGAGACTCCTTGTATCTCGTCAACTGATGAAGTAGGAGCATTATATAAATGCTTCTTTCTGCTTTCAAACTCTGATCTGCAAACATAATCTGAAATGGAAAAGAGATCTGTGCATACTCCTTCCCAAAGAGTACAAAAAATAAGGCAATTTATTTCACACCCAATTCCCTGAATAGCTGCAAAATTGTGATGTGAATCACATGTAAATATTCCAATATGCTGTATCACCTGTATAGATATGATATGAGGCTGATAAAACACTAATATATCAGAAACATTAGCATATGTAACAGCAAAGACAAAGGCTTCAGTGGCTCCATGAGGATATAGGGATAGACTAGGAAAATTATGAACAACTGGGGAAAACTGATAGGTGTAAAAATCTGAATGATGGATGGGATTAAGATATGAACAATAAGTGTTTAGAACATATCCAAACATGTTTAATATCAGTCCAAATATGACTAAGTACATGGATAACTAGCCAATGAAAGATATGAAAGACTTCAAACCATGTAAGATAAATATCACTGCATAAGAGACCAATGAGGAATCAACTAGTGATCTTGGGATTTGTATAGTCTTTGGAATATTTAGAGGTATGGTAGATGGTATGGATGGTGGTATTATATGTGTCATGACATGCATATCATCCTGCAAACAATATTCTAAATCAGATATACAAGCTTGTGAGGAAGAGCTGCTCAAAGGTAAGTCAATATCTAGTGAAAAATCACATTTTTTGGCAGATGAATCTAGTAGACTGAGAGGAGGATCATCAAATAAAGGTTATGATATTTCTGATTCTAATATATCAGAGAATAAATCTATATCAGATACATGATAAAAGGAGAGAAATATGGCACTCAAAGCATAAGTTATATCACCTTGGAACTGCGTAGTATGACATTGTTCTGAGGAATCAACAGACTTCTCTAGTTCATTTGGAACTTCGATCTTGTGCTTCTCAAGAAGCTAAGACTTGATGTCCATATTCTTCTTGAAACACTTATTCTCTGAATGAAAACCCTTTTTACAATAAGAACACTTGTATGTGCTCCCTTTCTTCTTAACTTTCTTCATTAAATCTTCATATGAATCTTCATCTTCAATTTTTGACGTTGGCTTCTTCACAATTTATTTCTCTTTTGATTTGAATTTCTTGCTTCCTTGAACCAAGAGAGCATGATCCTTGCCCTTTGAAGAATTAAGGACACCCATATGGATCAATTTATCTTGCTCCTTTGTTATTGAATCAAGAAAATAATTTAAAGAAGGCATTTTCCACTTAGGAACAACAAGCTTAGTTGCATGAAAAGTAGACACAAAAACTGAGTAATCAGGACCCAATTTTGAAAGAATGGAAAGGATTAATTGATAATCTACTTTCTCAATCCCACATTGCTTGAGAATTAGAAGAAGTGACTTGAAATTGGTGAAGAAACCCTCAAGAGATTCAAAATTGCTTGGACTCAGTGAGAATAACTCAATCTCCAATTGATGCGCTCTTAGCTCATCTTGAACTCCAAAGAGAGACTACTTTTGAGTCCATACTTGGTTTGGAGTAGTCAAACCATCTAGATGAAAGAGTATATCAACAGAAATAGAGAGGCAAAGAAATCCATAGGCTTCATCCAACCTATTATGCCACTTAGCTTTCTCAATCACATCATTGGGCTCATTCTCCAAAGCTAGTGTAACTCTGTATAATCCTTTGCTGTGCAATAGAATGGAGATTTTGGATTTCCATTCGTGGTAGTTGAAGGAAGTAAGAATTATAGCTGATTAAGAATCCATATTGCTGAATTGATGTGCTCAATAATAAAATCTCTGCAACCTGCAAAACAAACTAGGAGAAAATCTTGTAAGCTAGACAAGCTCTTCTTCAGAGAGGGATAGGAGACTGGATGTGCTCCTCAACTCTGTAGAACTTTATCAAACTTGCTGCTCTGATACCATGTAGAAATAATATATCAATGCTATGTGTAATTATGCTAAGAAGAAGCACAGGAAATAGATCTTGCTACTAAGAATTCTCACAAGCATACACAGGAACAATAGAGAGAAGAAAAGAGACTGAATCACATGAATGAAGAGATGAATATTGGTGTGTATCCTTCCATTGAATAATGATGAATAATAGTGTGCATAAATATTACATCCCTCATAGGAAAATCAAATTGTATGGAAACAAATCATAAAGCTCAAAAAGGCTGACTTATCAAAATATAGCAAAACCCCCATAGGTGGATAAAGCACTTACTAAATCTATCAAGGACCTCACGAGTTGGAAAAGTCATGAGTGAGTTTTCAAGGAGATGGAAATAACATGATAATCCTAGAAAATGGAGAAAAACTAATGGAGGATGGGTTGGAAACAAAAGCTCCCAGTTTCCTAGTTGACTAGCTTTTATCTTATCCATAGAAAAGCAGGAAAGGCAGAAAAAGCAGAATAAAACAGAATCTACTATAAAGTCCTGTATACTAATTCTGGATGGTCAAAAGGTGGTCAAGATCAACCCAAAATTGGAAATAAATCATTCCTAGGATATAGATGGCATGTATTGACTTTAAGGTGCAAGTGGATGCCAACTAGTTAAGCTAGTGGGTGAATAATTAATCAAATAATGATTAATTATTTTATCCTAAGTTGTGAGTGGGTTTAATATATTCCTAAAAATTTGAGATTGGAACTTCACCTTCAATGGAAATATACTATGATAACCAAACTACCATAAAGATATCTAGTGACCCAGTTTAGAAGCAGCGGAAGAAGCAGATTGAGGTTCACATGCATTATGTTCGGGAACTAGTGCATGAAAAAACTACCGCACTACATTAATTCCTTATAGAGGATCATATTGTAGATATATTCACCAATTCCTTCACATAAAATAGATTTCCTTTTTCATATCTCTTCCCGGTGTAAAGGCTTGATTCATTGTTCTTGATTCCTACTTATTTTAAGGGGGGGTTCCCATGATGTTTTCCCCATTTTGCTTAGTTTATTAAGTAGCTTTTATTTCTCTTAGATTGTATGGGTGACTTTTGGCCTATTTGTCAGGGCCAAAATTTGTCCAAGTTAGGATTAAGGGGGGGTGTTAGGATTAAATAATCCTCCATTGTCCATATATAGTCTATTTGTTCATCTTTCCTAACTTAGGGAGATATTATTATTGTACTACAGTGTGGGGAACACATATATAGGTTAACTACCACTTACTGCATGTTCACGCATGCATTTATGTTCCTTTGAGACTAATCCCTACATTATAGGAGACCACTTTGAGTACCACCAGCAACCTCCATCAGTTGGTTGTGGTAGGTAGGAAATTACGTTGAATCAACCGATAGTTACTTTTAGTTAGATCACTCTCAGTCTGTCTAGCGCCGGTTTCACATGGTTGCATGGGGAAGTGGTGCCTTTTTCCACCTACCACATAAGTTTAACTAGTTTAACTAGTTTAACTCATTGTCGGACTGATTTAGACATCAGGAGTTAGATTAGTGGCTCCCATGCAGTGATTTAAACACACCTAGTTAGCTATTCAGTCAACTTCACTTGGTAGATTCGAATCTTATCCACATGATTCAAATTCTCCTTATTGTAGTAGTGGTGTATTACTACTAAATTATTGAAGATTAATGTTGCAATTTACTGATCGATCCTTATCAGATTTGTCTCAAAATTGTCTTGTTCAGTGTACATTGTTATTGAGATTCCACTACATAATCCTACTTCACAATCACTCTCATTTTCTTGTAGATCAATGTTTCACGAATTCAATAGGGAATCATGACCTGGATTAACATACTATGGAATGGGACTTGAATAAAAGCACACGATATCAAAGAAATGGAAAATAGCTCTTATGTGAGACATATCAAGATTTTCAATAAAGTATCCATGTTATATGGATAAACTTGCCACCACTAATATGTTGATTAAAACTGAACTTGTAACCTTTTATGAATGGGCATGCTTCCTTAATCTGTCTATTCTTCACACTATTGTATGCATTCCATTCTATCATGGCGGTGTCTCTCGATAGTTAGGGTTTTGATTAAACGTTCTCTCTTGAAACTTGTCGATCATTATCTCTGTGGAATGGGATACCTACTCATGGCTTCATGGGAATCCTCCTTCACCTTCATTTTCACTCCGTACATATCTATGTAGAGGAGATTCTATGTATGCCCTCCTATGTAACGACCTTCATTTTGTTGGTTGTGGCCTCCTTCTAGACGTTTTTTCTTCTATCAAAATTTGTATACATCTGCTATTATGGAACGACCCTCCATGCATTTACATGTTTGCATGGTCTTCATCACCCCATGCCTTACATTTCTAGATACATTACTGATTTAGGGTTGCAACCTGCTCTGTGAAAAGCACCAATTTTATTCCCCTTATCAAATGTGTGTTTCCTCTTCTTGCACCATTATTTTCTCCTTGATATCATCGCTCATCATTGGTTGCAATGATTGGTTTTGATCTACCCTTCCATGTGTGCGACCCTTCCACGTGTCCTAGTATTTCGCCTTTCCTTTCCAGTCGAGATTTATACTGGCTTTGGCAGGATCAAAATTTAACTTGTAGAACTTCTCGGAATTCAATTCTTTTTTCATAGAAATATGTGCCCTTGTAGGGCGAGTTGAATGATCCCCCTTATTTAAAAAAATCATTCTTATTTTTTGAAAAAGCTCCTCCAACCCACCCTTGCCCCTGCCTCTTTTAAATCTTTAAATAATTTGTTTCCTTATGGAACGATGGTAAAACAAGTTTAGTTAAGGAAAGAGAGACCTTAATGAAAAAAATAAGGGGCTTCCTAATGATAACGGGAAAGTGTCTTTTATTATTTTCTTTTATTAATAAAAGAAGGGAATGGGGACTTAGAAAGGAGAGGAATAATTTGGGCAGAGCTCAAAAGAAAAGGGGAACATTATTTAGGATGTAAGCATGAAAAGGGAAAGGTGGGAAAACGGGTAGGAAGGATAGGGGAATATTTCATTTTTGAAAAGAAAAAGAAAAAAAATAAGGAAAAATGCATTTTCTAGAAAAGATAAGAGAACATTGAAAATGGGGGGAGTATTTTCACTTTTGAAAAAGAACGTCATTATATTTTTGCAAGGAGGGACTCTGGGAGGCATTGTTGACTTAAAGGACATATGCACAATGAGAACGATGTAAATGGATGAGATTGAATAATTAATCACTAGATGTAATGTCCCCATACCCCATAATGCAAACAAAATAAAATTTTTACTTCAAGAACTCTTGTTCTCCTTTGAAGCACAAGGTAGGGATGTTAACACACACTTCAACCTTCATTATCAAGCTTAGAAACCACTGTAATAGTTGTTCCTCCCTTGACAGATGCCTTATGCGACTAGAAACACCTTTTTTGCACTGAACCTGTCCTTTTCGCACTCTGTGTTCCGCACTTCCACTTTCCTCCCTTTTTGACCCTGAAAATTAGAAATTAGAAACATACCATCCACCAAAAATGTTAAACTCTCTTCCACCTTCCGCCTTTTGTACTTTCGTTTTCCACCCTTCCGACCTCAGAAATCGGGAGTTGCAAACTTAATGTGCGACGAAAACATTTAACCACTCTTCTAGCTTATGCCTTTCGCACTTCCGCCTACCGCCCTTTTGACCTTGGACATCGAGAATCTGAAACTCAAAGGCCCTATGAAGTGAATTTCTAGCCTTCTTCCTTCCGCACTTCCGCTTTCTGCCTTTTGCACCTCAAAACTCGGAAGTTGGAAAACTCAATGTGTGAAGGAATGTTCAATGAACTTTATTCCTTTCGCCTTCTGCACTTCAAAACTTAGAAACCAAAAACACCATGTGCTAAGGAACATTCGATGGAATTTCCACCCTCTGCCTTCCACACTTCTGCATTTCTCCTTCCACACTTCTGAACTCGGAAATCGGAAAACTCAATGTGCAAAGGAACTTTTGACGGAATTTCTGCCTTCGGTCTTCTCCGCTTCCACTTTCCTCCTTCCGCACTTCAGAACTTGGAAATTGGAAACACAATGTGTGAAGCAACGTTTGAAGGCCTTGTTGGCTAGAACCCACCAACAAAGCCTCGTCGACAAGTGTTCCCACCTTGACGACGCCCAACCAGCATGATCTCCCTGAGCACCGGCCTAGATAGGTTTGACCCTACTCGACAACACCCACAGAGTGGATGAAGTCTCACCCGAAATGTCGAGAGAGAGCTGTTGGAACCAGGTTTCCAACAATAAGAAGGAAGGACAGGGCATCAGTGACTCAACATTATACTCATCAGATACTTCAAAGATAGTTAACCAGTATCACAGCATTCATCAAATATCTATCAGCATAATTAACATATTTCTAACCAATCACGTCATTCACTTATTCATTGCAGCAGTAACATTCATTCATATAACAGATTCAGTAAACATCCATCATTTACATTGCAACACATAAAGACAAGAAAGAAATAAGAGACATGATCAATTTAGGGAAACATTCATCATATCATATTACTTCTGCGCAATAGATCCAAATCATATAGTCCTTCTCCACAAGAAGAGACTGATCACAGCCCAGATTCAAGAGCTGGTCGATACAGACATACTCTAAAATTGCTCAAGAACAAAATGAAGCGACAAGATCACAATCAAACCACAAAAATGGATTGATTGATTGATCTTTCACCTCTATGATGCTACCCCATGATGCCCTTACAATTGCAATTCTAACTCTATATATAGGCTTGCGCCTTTACATCCAAGGTCCACTTCTAACTAATTTCTAACAAACTAGTGACCTATATCCACAAAATGTGGTCAAATGGTACAAAATCATATAAGAAATTCCAAAAATGATTATTCCTCCATCTATCGCACTGATTTGGTCCTATGCGGTGTCGCGTGAGCTTGTGCAGCCTTCGCGGTGCTACGCAACTCACTAACCCAGACCCTTGCCAACAGGCCCTCAACACAGTCTTGTGGCTCATCCTCGAGCCACGCCAGCTAGCCACGGTGCCTTCCTCGATCTTGAAAAGCAGAAACTATCACATATGCATTTCTGACTCGCATTAGGGGAATTTTGAGGTCTAAAATGGGCCTCCAAACAAAAAAAGTACTATCAAAATCAACTTTAAAAGAGCCAATCACATTTGAGAAAATGACATAATCTATTATAGTTGAGGTGGCTTTGCTTGAGTTAAAGGTACTTACTTATCAATTTCTAAATGGTGGATGTAAACCCATAGTTTACTATACTCATAATGGAAAAAATAACCATACATTACTTTTGAATATAATATTTATATGCTTCGTACATTTAAGTACTTATAAAATAAAATACTTTAAAATAATTTCAAATATAATAAATATTTTAATATACAACTTATTATTAAAAGCAAAAATAAAACTTAAAGTCAAAATTATATGACTTATATATTTCATATAATGAATATGGATGTAATTACGTACTTCATATAATGAATATGTAGTACTTCATATTATTATTATATAATATATTATATATTATTATAATATATATTTTATTATTATATATTATAATATAATATATTATATAATAATAAAATACGAATCATTCAAACTTCATTTTATATTCAAATTTTTATTTATTTATAAGTGACTATTTTGTATGATGAATATGTAATAGCACTAAATTTATATAAAATATTAAATAAGTTATGAAGCAGTTATAAAATATTATTCAATTTATGCTTATATATATTGGTTATAAAGGAATAGAATATAATATTGTTATAAAGAAATAATTTATTAATTTATATATTTATGATAAATAAATGTTGATATAAATTTAAAGTTTAAATTTTAATTCTGTTTAGATTTAACTTTTAGTTAAATTAAACTAAATAATATTAACAATATTTAATTGTATTTAATATTTATTTTTAAAATTTTAATTGATAATTACAAATATAAGTTTAAAATTATTTAATAAATATTAGTTAAATTAGGTTTATATATATATAAACTTAATTAGGTACAGCATGAGTGGGCCTAATGGTTAAGAGCATGTGTTTCCTCTTAGGAGGTCATGGGTTCAAATCCAGAGGGGGGTAGTGTATGTACACCTCTGTAGACTTTAGTAGTTAAATCGCTGCGCAGAGGGGGGTCCCTTGTCCCACAAACAAGGGGGTCTCATACACCAATTTGGTGTCTCGCTTGGCGGTGACCTTAAAAATAGATTATTATTATTATAAACTTTAACTTAAGTTTAGAATTCATAATTAAAGTATTTTACTTTATTTTATTTATTACTATCTTTTAGTACATCTATGTACTAAAGTACTTACATTTCTAGTCATATCTATGTACTAAATTACTTATATTTCTATTCATATCAAAGATATTTTTTTCTTATTTTATTTTTAGACATATTTTCAATTTAAATCAACCATAGTTACATAAATTGAAGTGCAAGAGGTGATTTGTAGATAAACCTTCCCCACAAAATGACTAACTCATATTATTTTAATATATCTCTTATGAGGTCCATTTTAGACCTCAAAATTTCCCTAATGCATTTCTGGCCGCAACTGCTTCCTTCCGTCAACTGCAGCAGATTTAATCAAACTTCTAGACTTATATCTAATCGGTGAGGCCATCATGCCCCAACTTTGATGAATACTACCTCATTCTCCATTTGTTGTCACCCTTCGCAAGGTGTCTGTCATCCTAGGCCGAAGCCCCACATCTGACCACTTGGTCCTTCCGTGTAGGTTGGCTCAAGCCATGTTTGGCCACTTGGTCCTTCTTGGCCTTTAGGCTCAGCCCGCATTTGTCGACTTGGTCCTTCCGGGCTCATCTGGTGCTTCTTGAAGGACCTGCTTCCCCATTCCCATAGACTTAGTCAAGTGTAGTAGGAACTCTGGTCCCATCTGGATTCCTCATGGTTTCCTAAGTCGGCACCTCAGACTGACTAGGAGAAACATAGCCAAGGATGACTTCACCAGAGACTTCTATCTCGGCCAAACTAACCCTGTTACTCACAACTTGTTCATCAACCTCTACTAGGACAAACTTCTCACTCATAGGCTTCCCAGTATCCAGCGAGGTCTGCATTGCCCCTTCAACCACCACTTCCGTCAACATCTCGCCCCAACTCTTCGGCAACTCTGCTCAGCACAACCCTTTTGAATGAGTTTTAGATAGCTACCGGTCCTCAACTTATAACACCATTGTAGACGTAGATTCCATCATGACTTACCCAAGGCATCATTAGGATGGGATCCCTCATACGTGTGTTAAATACGCCGTCTATTCTGCCACCCTGTCTTTCAGATTGGCTATGATGAACTCTGACGTCAACCATGCCATCATTTCCTTCTCTGAAAACTATTATTGAGTGTGGACATGACATCTAGGCACTGTCACAGAGTCTCCCATACACTATGATCCACGCCTTTCCTCCTGGGTGACCACCTGTTGTGCAACCCTATCCCTTTTGGATGTGGTAGCTCTATATTCTTAGCGTAGCCTCCACCAGATGCGTCATCTTGTTCCTGTCGCATCCCCTTCATTTGAAAGACCACCTTATCACAACCTTCTTCCTTCAGCACAACCTCCTACTGTCGCATGACCCCCTCTTAACTATTCTACAGGGCTAACTGGCTATGCTCTGCTAACTCATCGACCCGTTAACTATATATGGTCCCCCCTCCTTATGGGCCCACTTTTTTTTTTTCTGCGCATTACTTCAGAGAGTGCATCCTTTGGCCCCTGTCCTACAGGGCTACAAGTGACTACCATTTACAAGCTTCGACAGCACCGCTCCATCTAGATGCTACAACTGAACTGCACCCCCGGAAGTAATTGAATGAACAAGATATGGGCCTAACCATTGCATCTCTAACTGACCTGGATGCTTCATGAAATTACTGTCATATAGCAGCACCAAATCGCCCCATGTAAATTTCTTATTCTTAATGTGGTGATCATGCCACGCCTTCTTTCGATCCTTATCGATGCGCTAGTAGAAACCTATGATAAAGCGGTATTCTTCAAGATGGATCAACTGTGCAATGTGCTCCATTGGTGCTTCTGCATTATCCATGCCAGTCGCGGTAGCAATCCACAGGCTAGGAACAATGTATTCCATAGGCATGACTGCCTCTTTCCCATATACCAATTTAAATGGTGTTTTTCCCCTCAGCCTTTTACACGTGGTGAGATATGCCCACAGTACCGCTAGAATTTTCAAATCCCAGTCATCACGATTAGCATTACATAACTTTGTAAGCATGGTTTCCAATATTTTTTTGAAAGCCTCGACAGTCCCATTTGCCTGCGGATGGTATGGTGTGTTTTTCATATGTTGCACCTACGACTCCTCGGTTAGTGCTCTCACCATTCGATTGATAAAGTGACTACCATGGTCACTCATCAATATCCTGGGACATCCAAACCGTGTCACAATATTCTCAAATATGAACTTTGCTGCTGTCGCAGCAGTCCAATCTATAACTGGTGTAGCCTCCACCCAACTTGTCAGATAGTCAGTTGCTATAATGAGGTACCGCGCACCAGTCCTCTTTCCTGGTCGATTAATTGGACCCACAAAGTCCACAACCCATTTATAAAAAGGTTGTAGAGATACACGTGGCACAAGCGGCATCTCATCCCGCTGTGATGGTTTTCCAACACACTAACAGACATCGCAGCTCCACGCATAATCTGTCGCATCATTATGCAAAGTAGGCCACCATAACCCAGTGCGCAGCACCTTATGCGCATTAGCCCTTCCTCCATAGTGGCCTCCCGTGATTCCTGCATGTGCTTCTACTAGAATAGGTCCTTTCTCATGCAGTAAGATGCATCATCGCAAGACTTCATCTAGTCCAAGTTTGTATAATTTCCCAGCAATCAGCTGGAACTCTGAATCCTTCACTATCAACTGCTTATTCTGACTCGTCGATAGGTGCTTTGGGGAAACTCTAGTTACCAAGAAATGAATGATTGGAGCATAATGGTCATTTGTGATCTCTACCCAGAACAACTGTGTGTCAAGCAATCCATCATCAATATTGGTAGGTTCTTCTCCCATTTCAATGCGGGACAGATGATTAGGGCCAACATTCAACCGCCCTGGCTTCACAATTATCTCAAAGTCAAATTCTTGAAAAAGTAGCATCAATCGACATATCTCCCCCCCCAACACAGGATTATTGACCAGATATTGCAAAGTGGAGTATTCCATGAAAATTTTGAAGTGACCGCCCAACACATAGTTCCTAAACTTCTGCACTGCGTAAACCATGGAGAAGCCCTCTCTCTCAGTGGTTGTGTAATTTTTTTCAGCAAAAGATAGCTTCCTACTTGCAAATGCGATCGGATGATCCAAATCGCCCTCGCTTGGTTGCGTAAGTACTACCCCCAGCAACACAGAAGAGGCATCGACATGGACATGGAACTCCTTGTTCTAATCAGGGAACACAAGTATAGGAACCGACACCATCTTGGCCTTTAGCGTGATGAAGCTTCCTTGACACTCTTTATTCCACTCAAATGTAGCATCCTTCTTTAAAAGGTTTTGCATAGGGGTAGTAATCATAGCGTATCCTTTGATGAATTTACGATAGTACCCCGTGTGTACCAGCATCGCACGAAGCATCTTCACATTTGTCGGTGCCGACAGACTAAGGATAAGCATGGTATTCACTGGGTCGACCAATAGACCTTGCTTGCACACTATGTGCCCTAACAGCATCCCAAATGGCGCACAAAAAATGCACTTCTTTGAATTCAATCCAATTTGATGTTGTCAACACTTTTCCAGCATCAATCACAAGTTTTCTAAATGATCCTTAACCAGAAAATAAACTATCCAATCATCCATGTATACCTGCAGGAACTTCTGAATGAAATCCTTGAATGCAGCGAAAACCACCTGAGAAAATATCACTAGTGCATTCTTCAATCCAAAGGGCATGACTGTATATTAAAAACAACCCCATTCAGTGATAAATGTGGTCTTATGTTGATCTTCCTTTGTGATTCGGATCTGGTGATACCCCAAAAATCCATCCATGAAGGAGTACATCTCCTGATTTCCTACCCCTTCAAAGACCTCATATGTAAAGGGATTTGGAAAAGGATTATGTAGGAAGGCATCATTCAGCTTTCTTAGGTTGACACAAATGCGAACCTCTCCAGTGTTCTTGTCCTGGACCACCATAGGGCTTATCCATTCTGATTCTTCAACAGGCTCAATGATTCCAGCGTCCAACATTCGGTCGAGTTCAGCCTTGACACGTTCTTTGTGTCATGGGTTTAGTTGATATGACCTCTGTCGCACCGGTTTCACGTCTAGTTTCAATGGGATTTTCATCTCCCCTAGATCCCCTAATATCCCTTTCATTTCTGAGAACCGGATCAGAAAGAGATCCTAGAATGCATGCATCAGATCTGTGATCTGTGCCACATCTGTGCCATTATCTTATCATCCCAATAGTCCCAAATATTAACAAACTTCAGGTTTTCTTCTGTCCTTATGTTGACTTTTCTGATCTTCAGTGGCTAACTCATTGGGTCAGTTGGTATGTCTGGTGCTGCAACATCATGACTTCCTTCTGATTCTGGAATATTGACATTTTGCACGTCATCATCATCTTCAAGTTCACTAGATAGATTGTAACACATCATCGTGGATTGCATATGATACTACGCATGCGGATCTATAGGGTATGTGATTGGGACAACCTTCAATACTACATCGCAGATGAGTTGGAGTGCATTGTGGACCTCAGGGTTAGCATCCCAAAAACTAAAACTCCGCCCAAAGCAAATAGACAGCTCCTCCTAGGTAGTTATGGTTCTGCGCAGTTCTGCCGCTACATACCAGGATCTAGGCATCTCATCCAATGTATGAACAAAAGCATGGACCCACTCATCCTTAATTCAGGACGCCCACAAGGCCTAACATTCCATCAAATGACCAATGGGGTCATTCTACCCATCATATCTCCCAATGTGATAAATCTCTGAAACGCCAAAGTGCACCATCATCAATTGTTGACATTGTGCCCATTCATGGATTGTGTGCTTGTGAGTCACCCACCAGCATGCTGGGGTGGCCTTCAATGCTTCTTCCAATGCCAACAACCTCTGTGGTTCAAACACTTTGTCTTCAAATTCTTTGAGGAATATGGACAACTCTGGAATCCCCTCATAGATAGGAAACTCGATAATCTTGGTCGCAACGTGACATAGGGATTGCATGACTAGTCCACACTTCCTAAAAGACACCTCATGCAACTGATTTTTCCAATTTTCGAAAGCATCATCAGAATCAGAGGACACATAACTAACGCTGTGCCATTCGAGTTCGCCATCGACAGTAGGGTGGATATAGTCTTTGGAGATATTGTAGGTGTGATCCCATCCTCTACCAACTTCATCATTGATAGGTTCAATATACCGACGTCCTTCATGAGGGTCCATGGGAGCGATGACCCTGATATCTTAGTTCTCGAATGTCATAACCCACTTCTTGAAATTAATAATTTCAATGCTATCATTGTCCCATCCAATCCATAGCAATGCAGGGTAAGAGCCTCCATCGTCAACTACTTCAACAACATCAAAGTCAACATATGTATTCATACCTTCGACATCAATGACCAAGTTTGAGACACGGCCAATAGGATGAACTTTGGCCTGATTTGCTAGTCATAGTTGCACAGGGGACCATCCTAATATTGTCTTTCTTATCAGCTGCCAAGTCTTCTTGGTCAAAATATTCACATCTGACCCAAGATCTAGAATAAAGGAATCGACTTCATAGTCCCCGATCTAGATGTTCATTCTCATCTCTTTACTTGTCTTTCTCTTCTAGAGGGAATTCACTATGGAATGCTTCAGCATCTGATTCTGGTAATACAACAACTTCTCAATCTCAATGAGAGCCTCGCGATCTCTGGATAGTGACAAAGAGCTCTCAAAAAACGGTTGCAGGGTTCCATGTTGTCATGATGGTCCTGCCTCTACAGATGGATCAAAAGAATATGGCATTTCAACAACAGGTGACTTACCCATATTTCTCTCGATTACATGTTTGGCCTTAAAGAATATATCTTTCTTTGTCGCAATGTCAAATGATGCCTTTTTCTTCCCAGCAAACTGAACTTGTTGACGAGGTCCATCTTCTCCAATCGTCGCACCTACACGAGTGACGATAGCAACATCGATAGCCTAAGTTCTGAGTTATGCTAGAATTGTCGCAACCGGTTGTCCTTGATTATGGTTTTGAGCTTGGTTCAGGGGTGGATTTTTATTTGGCGGTGAGTTCATAAGATGATTTTGATTCTATAGCAAGATCTAAGTGTGATTCTGCAATGACTGCTGGTTCTATACTTGGTTTTTGTGTTGGAACTGGTTCTGCAACTGAGGCATGTTCCCGGCCTACCACTTCGTAATCGACTAAGAAAAATTTTCAACATTATTCTCGCTTGTTGTGCAGTATGTAAAATGCACATGCAGACACTCCCTCTGGTAGTGCCCAAATACTCCACATGCGTAACACTGGATTGATTCTTGACCTCATCCCCCCCCTTGTCCGAATCCTCCTCGGAATCCTCCTTACCGCTGGTACTATGGTTGAGCTGCTTGCTAATATTGTGGTTGGGCTAGCTCCTGCGGGTGATTCGGTTGTTTCTGAACATAGTGCATTGCTTGAACATACTGTGGTTGAGGCTAAGTGACGACAATTGATTGTACTGCGGTCGCGGTGCAAACTATGGTGTGCTACAAACTGCATGTTATCTCCCAAGATAATTTATTTTTTGTATGAAGAATTTAATTCATGCAATAAGGAATATGAATGTCACTAACAGTTTGAAAGCCTCCGTGGTTGATAAAAATTTCACTAAGTTGTAGTTTTGGTGGCTTGGGAGAGGATCAGAACATCTCATTAGCCACTGACAGACTTACAGACTACAGCTTCCGCGGTTAGATGAAAACTTCAGTGATCGGAGGTTCTAAGGACTAACCATCAGCAAGATAGTTCAATAAGGAGCCGCAATGGCAGGAGACAGAAGGACTACGGATCGAAAAAGTTACAACTAAGTTCCTCCGTAGTGTCGGTGGCACAGAAGACTAAAGCTCCGATCAATGACAAGAAGCATTTTGATAGCGCAAACAATAGAAAATCATTGGTGGTCGAAAGAAATAAAGACAATGGTGCGGCGAGCTAGTTCACTAAGGATCTGCAATGGTGGAAGAAAAATAGACTATGGCTTCCACGACCAGATGAAAACTTCGGTGATCGAAAGACAGACAGACTATGGATCGACGAGTTTATAGCGAAGCTCCTCCGCAATGTCGATGGCACAAAAGACTAAAGCTCTGATCAATGACAATAAGCATTTCGATAGCGCGAACAATAGAAAATCATCGGCGGTCAAAAGAACTAAAGATAATGGAGCAGCGAGTTAGTCCACTAAGGAGCCACAATAGCAGAAGACATATAGCCTACAGATTGGTGAGTTTACAATGAAGCCCCTCCGCAGTGTTGATGACATAGGGGACTAAAGCTCTGATTCAAACTTCTACCGACCTCTGATAGAAATAAAGTGAAATCGCCAATAGTTAAGCATATAAAGTTTTGAAAAAGAAAAGCAACAGAGATAATGCGCATCGATGAGTAGCGAGACTGTCCATCGGCGACATAGAAGTCTAATGCCCTGATCCCTTCATCAATCGACTTCTGGCAGTGATAAATTCAGTTCGTTTCACCTAAGAAACTGTGACAGTGTTCAGAAAAAGGTTATGATGCATTAGTTATCACAGCTCCTGATCACCGACAAGCTAATGATGAACAGCGCCAACGTTGATATTTGGAGTGCCGATGGGCTAAAGGAAAAATCTTTTGATCGCCAGTAAAGAAGTCGTCGCGATGCTAGTGATTTAAGGTGACGACACTGCAGTAGTGTTGAAGCTTGGGGCACCAATGGACTAGAAGACAAAGCTTCCGATCGACGACTGCGGCGATGTTGGCTTGATTTTCTGACCTTGGCCAACTAAGGAGGTTAATCCCACACAAGTCACTTATAGCAGCTTCCGGTATGTTTGAGATGGCAAAATCTCGCAGGTTATGGTTCTACTACCAACTGAATTTTTCTCTTAAAGAGAATCTAAAATTCAGTAAGAATTTATCCTAATCTAATTATTATTTAAATAAACCCTAGAATTAGTTTTCTAAGACCTAAGTTATCCTAAATTCTTTCTTAATGAAAGTATTCAATTTTTGAGGATTTTGCTTCAAATATTCTAATTAAAGTTTTAAATAGAAAGAATTAATCTATAAATATTACAGAATTAATCTAATCCTATTTAACAACTGTTAAATATAAATTAAAGTTTTAAAATAGACTATATTAAGACTAAAATTAACTAATTATTCTATCTCAGCTGAGAGCAACTTAAATACTAGATCAATTATTAATTAATATCTCAAGTAAACAGAAAGATAAATAATTATGAATTAAATGAAAATATTTAAATCATTAACATTAAATCACTCTGCTATATATTCACAATAACAGAAAATTAAAATAGACAACTACTTTAAACTTCTCTGTAATGTTTTATTAATTAACAATCAATAATCAATACTAAATATTTGAATAAAAGATGATATTTATAATGAAAACATTGTAAAATACAAATGAAATCAAAATAAACATAAATATGTATATTAATAAGATTCGAATTTTCAATAAAAATATTGATCGATTCAATATAGTAACATACTCATTCAAACAATAATATTGTGTTAACAGAGTATTATATCAGATAATGAGTACAATCATAACAAAGTATAACTGTACCAAAGTATAACTAGAAGATGATATATTGAAACATATATAAAAAAATGTGTTCAAAAAAATAGTACCGAACAGTGATACCAGTCTAAGAACGTAAGTCACACTCCTTCTCTGAAGGTAAAAATTCAGTAAAGAGATAAAACTAGAACTGAAATGATATTTCAATTATGTTTTTCTTCTGATACTCCTGTTGCAGCTGCAACTTTTTTTCCCCAAATTTCTTATATTTTGGGCCCCTCCTTATGATTTTTCTTTGTTTTAATCATTGGATCCTTTGAGTATTTGGTCTGGTTGTAAAAGCTTAACTCTCACCCAAGGTTTGAATTTTGATCGCGTTGGGAATTTATGGTGAATCGTAGTTTCTAAGCTTGTTTTGCTTGTTGATCGAACCAGTCGTTCTTTGCTGAGGGTCGCCATTGTGGAGGCATAACATGTTTTTTGTCCGTTGTTGAATGTTTAAAGCTAACTGAAGCACTTAGTTTTTCCATTAATCGAGAGTCTTTCTTGTTTTGATCGGAAGCCGAATCCTTTTCGCTTCCATCATTGCGGATCCCAAAACACTTAAGTGCTCGAAGCCCAAAAAGATCCACTTGCCGATGTACGTTTGCCTGTTTAGCTGCAGACCCGAAGCCGTTTCTCTTCCGCCATTGCGGATGGGAAAGCCATTTGTCTTCCGATGTCCAAACCTGGCCGACTTCCGATTTAAAGTTTGTCTTTCCCGAAGGTCGCATGTCTAAGTTGTTTCTCGTCCGCCGTTGTGGCTGGGAAAGTAATTAAGCTTCCAAAAGGGAAAGTTGTCCGACCTTCGATTCAAAGTTTTTCTCGCCCTCCCGTCGCATGCTGGTAGCGTTGACTCTTCCGCCGTTGCGGCAGGAAAAGCCATTTGGCTTCCGATGTTGCTATCCTTCCGACTTCCGCCATGATGCACCTGGCCATTTCCTGTGGAGTAGCCATTTCAATTTGTATAATCTGCTGCTTTGTTTCATAATGCAAATAATACGCATGGATTAATTGCAGGTGGACGTGAGGAACTGATGCACGAAGACGTAGAGGAACATTTTGGCCAGGATTGAAACAAAACCAACCGGATCGCTAAAAGGGCCGTAGAAGCAGAAGACAAAATCAATAATGCTAAAGGCGCACCTGACTGTATGTCCATTACTAAAGATTCATGAATGCGTATAGACAACGTAGAAGAATATGAAACGTTTGAGGGACTGGAAAGTCACACGTTTGGGGGCAGCCCAAACGACCTGCTGTGTAGTTTAAATATTGTAAAGATAGGATTCAACCAGGGACTTTTTTCCCTGGAAAAAACTTGTAAATCATTTTCTTGTAAGAGGAACTACTTCGTTTTACAATCAGAGACTGCAACTTTTGCCTGCTGGAGAAAGGGAAATGTGGAATGTATTCATGTGACTTAATGAATAATGTTGAAGAGGAACTATTTCGTTTTCAGCTGTATTTCATTAACTGTGAGAGTATTTAACTTCTTGAACCTATGTTCTTGTTGAATGTTCTTCAGTATCTTTTTGGGATGTTTTCCACTGTGAGTAATGAATGGTGTTCATAAAACAATTGGCTAACTGGTTGTTCAAAAATCTGCAAATTGTTCATGTGTCTTGAAAGAAGTATCAGCTATCTGTACCTTTTCATTATTGCATGTACAAAATGTATTACTCACCAATGAATGATAATCCTGCTCCCTAGGGATAGATTAGGTAGTTAGTTTATTTTTCTTGTTGTATGCGATTTGGATGCTCGTGAGCCTTAAGACGAGAGGTAAGAACCTGCGCATCACATTGTGACTGTTACTTGCATATTTATCACTCTGCATTGTTAATTAGGCACTTGCATTTCATAATTTAAGTCAATAATACAAAAACTCGGTGGACCGGGCTGTAACCGGTAAAGCCTTTGTTTTGTTACTTTGATCTACAGTAGCCGGACCGCAAACCGGATGGATTCCCTATACCAAATAGTCAACGGGATAGTTGGGAATGTTGACTGGGGAGAATCCCTTACTGTTGTTGCCTGCGATTTTCGGGGCCTCAACAACTCCATCCCCTCTTTACATCGAAATTACTAGTTTATATAACCAAACTAGTAACCCATTTTAGTTTCTAATAAATGCTATAATAAAGACAATAGGAATC
The DNA here is from genome assembly GCA_001517045.1 of Pseudotsuga menziesii. Classification (NCBI taxonomy): domain Eukaryota; kingdom Viridiplantae; phylum Streptophyta; class Pinopsida; order Pinales; family Pinaceae; genus Pseudotsuga; species Pseudotsuga menziesii. The sequence goes on along the minus strand of LPNX011061594.1, from coordinate 748,603 downwards.
CTATCCCTATTTAGCTGCATCGATTTTCTTCCAAAAGACATCTGGCATAAACATTTATCCTATGAGATAAAACTGTCAATTAAATGACTATCGTGTATTATCTCCTTCTCAATCGAATTGATTTGTAATCGCGGCCATCTTGAGCAACCAATCCTTCCAGAAGCACCAACAAATGTCAATTGTTGAACAAAAACAACCTATATTCTTTATAGCATAACGATACCATGCACACCTGTAACATATGAAATAAAATTTCTCATTAAAACCATGTTCAACAGAAAATGAAATAAAATAAAACAAATTAAAAGCATGCCTGCAAAATCGTAGATTTTGCAGGTTTGCTCATGAAAGATTTATTACCTGTCAAAAAGAGAAATAAACCGGCATAGAAAAAAGCGAAATGACATCAAGCTCTGTTTTGTTAACTAATTACTCTTCTTGCTTTAGAAATTTTTGCTTTGAGTTTAATGATCATCAGCTTCTGTCGATTTACTTGCTCAATCAAGTGCTGGTTAGTGTTTATCGATGAGTTCTTGGATTCCTTGTATCGATTCTTCTTCAGATTCATATTCTTCCATCTATTCACCCAATTTAATAATTATGCCCTGAATGTTTTATTTTCTTCATCTTTTAAGGCTGCATCTGTTTGACATTCTTTTAATTCATTTTTTAACTTTGGGATTTTGGTTTCATAAACTCGATCAAGTACCTGTTGAAGGGTTTCTTCATCCTGATCACGAAGTGTATCATCAGACTGAGAAAAATCAATATTATTTACATCCTGAAGTGGTGATGGAATTCTCATACATGATGGCTCAGGGCTAGATCCACAAGCATCCATACATGATGGTTCTATTTCACCCTTATTTGAATCAGTAATGTTTTTGGCCAACGATTTTTCAAGATTTTCCACTATGGTAATAGGTTTATTCATACGCGTTGTCTCAGGAATCAAAGACAAAACATCATCCTCGAGTTGAACAAAAATTGCCTCAGTATTCTGCTGAATATTTACAGGAATGGAGATTGAAGGCACTATAGTCATGCTTCGAGTGAACCTTCGTGAATGAACAGACAAAGATCCCTTTGGCTCAAAACTTCTCCTATCACAACAAACTTGTGCTAATTGTTCAAGCTTTCATGTAGAATCATCACAAGGGTTTTTAGGAGTGCATACATTAGAGATGAATTCATGAGTAACAGAATCAATTTTGTCATCATTCATCAATTTACCATCCACCTTTATAGATGTGCTAAAACGTTTAACAAATAAAGATTGATCCATATTTGTTTCAGCACCAAAGAAATCAACCTTATTGGTACCATCATTACTAGTACGAGTATCTATAGGTGAACTTGCTTCCTGTAATTTACTATCCCCTAGCTCAGCCTTATGAATATCATCCATCTCAGATTTTAATGGAGCTTTATGCTTCCTACGAGTTTTAGGAGGAGGATTTGGCCAATACTGTGTTGACCCTAGCTTATTTTCAACCAAGAATTCATCCTAGGATCTACAACTAAGATATAACTAATGCTGGATTAGAATTTTAATCAGACTGTGGTGGAACAAGCTCCTATTAGGGTTGCCTATAGTACTTTGCACTAAATGTGCCATTTTCTTACAACCCTTCAACGCTAATAATAATCGCAGATGGTAATAATGAATATGAGAGAGACGACCGTCACAAGAGACATACTTGACTAGGATTTCATAAGACGCCCACCATTCTGGTTTTAAGAATTTAACTGAAACCCCAACTTTTAACTTTGCATTGGTGGGTAAGGGTAACAGTAATGACCTACACCTTTTCTTATCAACTTTTCCTCCTTTAAACCAATGTTCTTAGGTCTGACGAAGCTTTGTTTCTTCTGTAATCTTATCCTCATCAATTATAAATTTAAAACCCCCAATTTGAGCTACACTCTCTCTCAAGCTCATAGTGAATTGTTTGGTAGCTTCTGCATTATGACCACTAAAACATCTGAAAAACGAACCCCATCCTATCTTTTCAAACAATACAGGGACTTTCTCATCAACTTCCACCAGCTCAGGCCCTGAAATCTTGAATCGAATCAAAGGGGACATTGTCTCCTCACTGCAACTCTGGTTTTGGTTTGAAATGAATGTGGTTGTGAAAATCGAAGGAATAGGTATCCAAGTGAAAGGCATTATGTGAAATGTCAAATCTCTAATTGATTCATACGTGACAGGAACGAGAACCCCAAATTTGGCCATGGTAACTAAATCTCGAAATAATGAGAACAAATGCCAGCATTTTGGTGCTATGAGTAATGAATAAACTAATCATAACTAGCCAAATCCTTGAGAAAACATTATGTTAATACTTCAAATTCTAACTGAACTTCCATATCCAAAGTAATTCAATTCAAGGATCGATAACCGAAGCATTGGTAATACACAGTATGGAATGATAGCTTCGTACAGGCGCCATAAGTGGAAATAGCTATCATTCATTTATGAAATTGAATTCTAATGACACGATTTCATCATTAAACCAACAAATTTCAATTAAATTGATAGGTGTCAAAAAGAATAAAACCAAAATCAATTATCAATGTGATCTCAATATTTTACATAGTGATTCAAAAATATTATTATAATTGAAACCCCTATAAGCATACATTATCAATTCGATCATTCATGCCCTGAACCATAAACTCGACTGTCAATTGATAATAAATAAGGCTTACATATGGAGGGCAACCGTACTCATGAATCAGATAGTGTGAAGTCGTCATTATAATTCATAATGTCTCCTAGGGTTTTGTAATTACAACTAAGTACTAAGATCAACTTTAGATAATGATCAAACCATTCAAAACCATAGATATGTAGATGTGATTGATTCATGAAATTATAATACCCATGATTTAAATGCAAAATATGATCGAATGAAAAGCTTATAAAAACTTAACACTAAATCAAAATTCAATTATTATGACTATATTACAATGAAGATTTTGAAATGATATATATATATAAATAAACTCTAACTATTTTGTGAGATATATATACACTATAATAATGACAAGATATTAAAAGATCAAGTTATTTGTAAAATATAAACTTAGGGTTAATATAAAATATTCCAATTAATAAATCAACCCTAATTATAAAAATTACAAAAACTTATAATAATAAATATCTTATTTAAACCAAATCTGTAGGATGTTCAAAATGTATTCTCATTTTAATCCTAAGAATTAATTAGCAAGCTATATCTTAAATCTCATGAATCAATATATAATCAAATGAATTAATAATGATGACAAAAATTGATTATATATAAAATTTACAAGATTTACAGCTGCTAATTTATCAAATTTATGAAAGTACTTCATAAATTTCTAATACGATTCTTATCTCTTCTGAAATTGAGACTACCTTTAGAATCAAAGTTTCTGAAGGCACTCTTAAATAATCTTTTAAAATAAATCATAGAAGAGAACTTATCATTTTTTTAAGCATAATAGAAAAAATGAGAGGGTTGTTGCTGACTGCCAACAAATGGCGATGACCTGGGTGAACCAGTTATCTTTGCTCATATAGTTTTCAAATGATAATATAAACAAAATCTTAAAACCTATTTAAAAACAATAAAAAATTATCTGTCTAAGTAAAAACCATTATTCTGATTTATATTCATAAGTATAATTCAGAAATATCCCATCCTTTTAAGTAAAAATCGTGTTAAAGATAAACTTAGAAATATCCTAATCGAAACAAAGTACTTCATAGTAAAAATAATCTGCACCATTAGTATAAGATATAGAAATTTACTTCTCTAAAAAATTTCTAGAATCTGTTCCATGAACATAATAATTTTTTTTTCAATTACTCTAACTGAAGACTAGTATCTAGCTATGATAACCCGATGTGATAGTATCATTCACGAGAACTACCTAGAATAAGCAAGCCAGCTCATGATGAGACCTCTTGTCTTGTGATTATTTAACCAAGAGCCATCACCCTGATGATCAGAAATGAAGTTATCCTAGACAGCACTGATGATCATGATTAGGCCGGCTCATGATGAGACCTCCTATTCTTCAATCAAAATATGTTTTACTTTATTTAATTTTAAATTTTAAATTTTATAAAATAAGAGATCATTACCTAGCATGGTGACCAAATGGTAATGTCATCCACTAATATCACCAGAAAATGAATTAGATGGCTCGTGATGAGACCCCCTATCTCTTAAACTCACAACCAAGAGCCATTATCAGTTTCCTAATAATGTCATGCCAGTGATATTGATGATCCTGATCAGATTGACTTATTACTAAGACCTTCCGACTCTCATTTTAGCATTTTATTGAATGGAACAGATTCTAAAAAATTTTCCGATTGTAAATAACTTTTAAAAACAATGACTAATAGTAGAGATCCATAAGAATTTTTCAAAGTACAAGTTTCGAAAAAGACATTAATTAGCTATCCCAATTATTATAAGAAAATAGAAGAGTGAGGAATAATTTGAATAATAGTTACAAATATTTACAAATAATGATAAGTTCTTAATAGACTTAAGAAACTTTGATCATTCTGAACCAATTAAAAGATTTAGTCTAATATCATAATTTTAAACTAACGAACAAACTGGATTTTAAAACAAAAGACTTATTTATTTACACTTATCCTTTCAATTGACACATGTACATTAATGACTGATTATTTTAAATCATATATACAGAAATTTGATAGTCCTTAATACAAATGATCTATTAATACTTGATTAAGAAAATCAAAAACTAGTTGCAAGAGTAGAATGATGTTCGAAATGTACATAAGTATCATGAATTTATCATCATCCTTTATTTGATAAATTTTTTTACAAAATATTGACAATTTTATAAGAAAAAAATATATATATGAAAATTTTAAATGAAATTATTTACAAACAGAAAACAAGCTTATATACATAATTATATACATTTTTAGGGTCTGAAAAATCAGCAGAAATATTTTTTTAAGATCAGTCCATTCATTGGGAATGTTTCAAACTGACCTTCTAGGGTTTGCAAATGAAATGTACTTGGACCTATCTTTTCAGCAATAACAAAGGGACCTAACCAGAGTTTTTGAAACTTAGTGTGATCTCCTTTTTCCTCATGAACTTTATCCCATTTTAAAACTAAATCTCCCACATGAAATTCTCGATTAGAACTTGAGGATTGGTCAAACCAGGACTTCACAATTTGTTGATGTTTTGTAAAATGTTGCTTTGATTTGTCTCTTTCTTCCTCAAGTTTTAACAAAGTATTGATCCTTTTTTCCATTGCTGGACAATTTTCATCTTGAACAGACTGAGCTAACTATAATAAAGGTAAAAATAAATTCAGTGGTAAAAAAGCTTGAGTTCCATAAACCAAGAGGAAGGGTGAGTTACCTATTGCAGCTTTAGGAGTTACCCTATCTGCCCAAAGGGCATTAAATAATTTTGTATGTCAGTCATGATGGTGAGCTGAAATAGTTCTTTTGAGAATTTTCAATAAATTTTTGTTTGTTGATTCAGCTAAACCATTTCCATGAGGATGATAGTTAGCTAAATACCTAATTCTTATTCCCTTCTCAAAGGAAAATTGGGTTAACTCAACTGATGAAAAATATGAAGCATTATCAAAGACAAGGGAATCTGGAACACCAAATATTGTTATGATAAAAGATTCTAAAAATAATATAATCTGATTGGTGTTTACAACCCTCAATGGTGCAACTTCTACCCAACGAGTAAAATAATCAGTTGTAGTTATTATATACTTGTGTTGCATAGAAGAGGTAGGTTTTATTGGTCCTACTATATCAATACCCCATTGCTGAAAAGGTCTTTCTACTGAAACAGGTTGTAAAGGAAAAGCTCGATTCTTAACTCTTCCTACAGCAAGTTGACGTTCCTGACACTTTCTGACAAAAGCATAGGAATCTTGAAATAAAGTAGGCCAATAATAGCCAGCCCTAAGAATATTATTTGCGGTAGTTTCTCCACCAAAATGACCACCTGCCAGACCAAAATGTAACACTTTCAAAATCACCTCTGTTTCATCCTTGTCTAGGCATCGAAGAAACACCCCGTCTGAATTTCTCCTAAAAAGGATTCTATCAATTAATAAATAAGGAGCAGATTTCAATCTAAGTGCTCTCCTTTTCCTTGGTTCCAGGTAATCAGGAGCAGTTCCTGTTTCCAAAATTGTTCTTATATATGTATACCAGGAATCCTATGGTGGAGGATAGAAGTAAATTTCCCTCGTAAGTAAAACTTCATCAATAACAACTTCAAAATTATTATTAGGTAGATGAGATACTTCAGCAGCAAGTTTACATAATCCGTGACCTTTGACTACCATTGAAGGTTTAATCTCCAAGTCATACTCTTGAAGAGCTGTCATCCATGGTGCTCTTTTTTCACCTAAATATTTTTGCACTAACAAATTTCTGACTAAAGGATAAGGAACTATCACTTTCATTTTAGATTTCAATAAATATGGACAAAAGTGTTTGACAACTTTAAAAATAGAAAAAGCTTGCTTATCAACTTCATGGTAATTAAGTTCAGCACCTTTAAAATTCAAACTCATAAAAGAAATTGGCACTTCATTATTTTGCTGATTTAGTTGAGTTAAAACTGTCGCGTATGATATGTCAGAAGCGAAAGTATACAATATGAAATCTTTGTTAAAATCTGGGGTCAAAAGACTAGGAGCTTCTAAAATGACTCTTTTTCAGTTTGCCCCAATTAAAAATAGCATCCTTCTTAATCAGTTTTTGTAAAGGACGAATGATTTCAGAAAAACTGGGGATGAATCTTCTGACAAAATTTATTTTACCAAGAAATGATTGCATTGCTTTTTTACTAGAAGGGTAAGTTATTTTTTCAATAGCCTGGGTTTGTTTAGGATCAATCATGATCCCGTGTTTTGAAACCATGCAACCTAATAAAATCCCTTCTAAAACCACAAATATAGTTTTCTTTGGATTTAGGATACTCCAAATTTTCTACATCGTTCAAATACCTTTCTGAGATGATTAATATGATCATGTTGACATTTAGAATATACAGTAATGTCATCTAAATAGACAACTATTGAATGATTAATTAATATTTTAAAAGCAATATCCATTGCCCTTTGAAAAGTTGCCCCAGCATTGATTAACCCAAAGGGAATCTTTCTATAAGCATATGTTCCCCATGGAGTTCTAAATGATGTTTTCAATTGATCATCTGGGAAAACCAATATTTGGTTGTATCCTAAGAAACCATCAAGAAGTGATAGTATCTCAGACCCTGAAACTTTTTGAAGAATTTGTTCCATGGGAGGAACTGGGTAATTATCCTTTTCGGAAGACTTATTAAGATTTATAAAATCAACACATAATCTAATATCACCATTTTTCTTCCTAACTGGAACTGGCTACCCACTGAGTATGCCGAATAGGAAAAAAAATCCTAGCAGCTAATAGTTTATTTAGTTCCTTCTTAATTGTTGGTTCTAATGACGGATGATATTTCCTTAGTTTTTGTTGAAAAAGTTTTGACTCTTGTTTAATTGGAATTATGTGTTGCATGACTTGTGGATTGAATGTTTTCAAATAATCATATGTCCATGCAAAGACATCCTTGAATTCTTTAAACAATTTTATGAATGTTGTTTTTCTGCAGGAGTGCAATCTATTCCTAGATTTACAGTTTGAGGATTTAGTTCCGTTCCTAAATTTATGATTTCATATTTCATTTGAGAGATATTGGTTTTACAATTACAAATAGATCTAAATTTATCTTGAAGATCAAAGAACTTTTCTAATCTCAAAAATAAATTAGGAATTGGTTTTACCTTCTCAAAAACTTTTTCAACTGAACAAAAATCATTTATTACCGAAAATCCCCGCATATTTTCATCATGTGTAACTTCATCAATGGCTGAATCTTTAAAGGTATCATCATTTGTTAGAAAACTCAGTACATGCACATCATTATCAAACACACGCCAGTTAAAGACATTTTCTGGTATAGAAGGCCTAAAAATCAATTCAACTGAAAAGAAATCTGGTGTAATTTTTTTTTATGGGATTAATTTTGATGCTACATTCGCTAATAAATCTGCCTCTTGGTTTTGAACTCTTGGAACTGAAATTATGTTAAATGCATCAAAATGTGAAATGAGATTCCATACCTCTCGTTGATAATTCTGCAAATGTTTAGAAAGGCAATGAATAGAATTATGGACATGTCTGACGATGATTTCAGAATCACCATATGCAATTAACACTTTGATATCCAAATCAATCGCTTTTTTCAAACCCTGTATTAAAGCTTCATATTCCACAGTATTGTTTGTACAATTAAATTCCATCCTACAAGCTATACATGTTTTATTTCCTTGAGGGTCTATTAGCAGGCAACTAGCTGCTGCTCCTTCTTTAGACTTCGCCCCATCAAAATATAAAGTCCAAGTAGAACTATTAACAACTACTTTACTTTCTACTAATATTTACAATATTATGATTATCTACATCATTTATAATCTCCTTAAATGAAGAATCATGAGAAATAGTTGTCACATTAAGAATTTTTGATTGCTGCTTATTTTCAGAAAATTCTTCTAATGTAATGCCTTTAGAAGACAAAGCTTTTGATCGGCGACTGTGGCGGCAAGGTAGAAAACTCCAGCAGATTAAAACAAGAAATGTCACTTCAGATTAACTACCGAAACACTGGCTGTTGACAACAATTTCAGACCGAACCATCAATGCTGATTATTAGCGACCACTTCAGCTATTAAAAGCTCACTCAGTGAACTAGATCTTCACGGTAGATAAACAAATAGTTAATAAGGGTTTGCAGTCCTAATCTGGAAAAACTGTCACTTTCAATTATTTTTGTGTAAACAGATCGGATTTTCAGGATCTGTGATTTTTTTAGAAGGCTATAAAGCCCATGATTGATTTAATAATAAGGGTTCAACTTCGGGGATTTATGATCCAATAATACTTTCAAGCATTTCATTTTACTTGTTCATGGTATAATATCTTTTGTTGTGATCTTTTCAGCCATCATCTCTTTCTTTACTATGTTTATGCATGAATGTGCATTCAGGTCAATTTCATATTTATGAAAAAGTCGATAGTTGTCTTCCTATTGGTCTATTAGTGATATTTGATTTATAAATACCATCCTCAATAGGATTTAGCCATTTATATGGATGTGTTATGTGTGTAAGTTTGCTAGCCTGGTGATTTCTCCATTACTGCACCTTATAGTCGAATTTCTAAGCAAATTTCAACTAAAAGCCTTGTAAATGAGTGAGTCTTATGCATGCCTTGAGAGTGGAAAGGTTACATAGGTCGACTGACTTGACCCATATCTGAAAACCCTAAAAAACATTGCAAGTTACCAGGCATCCTCGAGCTACAACCTAGAGGAGTGATAACAAAGTGGGGCCGCTGCTGGGGAGAGGATATTGAAGCTCAACTTCCCTGGGAAATGACATAGATCCATGCTTTGATGATAGACAGAGCTTGGACATTATTACGGTTGTAATCATATATCTGGTGACTACATTGATATAGGGTGGCTTCAAGAAGACCAAGTACCAGAGCAAACCGAAAGGGGCCACCAGCAACACCCATTTCAGATCCAAAAGAAATCTTGAGGAAGGCTACGGCTTTACTAAGACAGACCAGTAGCGCTGCACAAAACGCTACATCAGGTATTTCAAGAAATATTTCTGCTGTTATTTCTTCTGCTGAAACTCTTAATTCCCAGAAATTTTTAGATACATCAGAAAAATCTAGGGCTTGGGAATCTTCAAGCACTACTGCTTGTGAAGATCCAATCCCTGGTGACTCCACTGGGATAAGTATACCACCACCTTCTCAGCAAATATTTTCATCAGTGCTTCCTTCCACGTCCCTATCCATACCCATTTCCAATATGGGTACCCCTTAATTGACCAATATGGAAAGGATCTTGGTAGCTAGGTATGCACCCCTAATTTTGCCAAATCCTCTCGTAGCCATGCCTACCGGGGATTACCTCAAGTATATGCCTAAGTTTACCGGGGAAGGGGATTTAACTGCTGAAGAACATCTAGAGGATTTGTATAGCTATGCTGAAAATATAAATATAGAACACGAAGATGTATGGACCAAAGTTTTGTGCAAAGCCTAGATGTATAGGTTAGGAAGTGGTTTAAAGAACTTCCGGCTGGGTCAGTGGCAGGCATAGAGGCCCTAGATGACATTTTCCTAAAGCATTGGGGAGAGAGGAGAGACCACCTCTACTATATCACAAAATTCAGAAACTTGAAAAGAGAAAATGGTGAGTTTGTCCCCAACTTTACCAAGAGATTCAACAACATGTACAGCAAGATCCCCACTAAGATTAAGCCCACCAGTACCTCAACTATGATAACTTATGTGAATGCCTTTGACTCTGAATTCTTCCTACTTCTCAGAGAAAGGAGGTCTGCCTCCTTATCACTCATGCAGGATGCTTCCCTAGAGGTAGAGTCAAACATTCTGGCATCTCAGAAGATCAAAGAGAAGGTAGACAGGAGAAATTAGCCAGCAGACTATAGTGGGGCTTCTACATCAGAGAACAAGATTGAAAAAATGACCAAACTTTTAGATAACCTGATTGCTGAAATGTTTAAATTGAAAGAACAAGGACATCTGCTGGTAAGGGGTAAGGGGCCAAGTGACTTCGCTCCTCGAAACCCAAATTTTGTTTCATATAGAAGAGGAAACCCCCCATTTCAGATTCTCAAAAGGGAGAGAAATCAAGGGGAATATCAAAGGATAAGAGCTCCATTTCAAAATGTTGTATTAGAAGAAGAGCTAGAGTTTATTGAAGAAGAAGGAGAAGCTGAAGACAATATCCACTGCATGGAGGATGAGGTGGACCACTCTTTTCTAACACAAGTAGAATATGAAGAAGCCCTGATTGATGAGCAGATCACTAAAGAGGCTGTCTATCAGGCTGATGCTCAGGGAGGTTACCAACTGAGGTCTAGGTTAGTTTCTCCCCTCAAGAAGAATGATGTACCTGTCAAGATTCCTGCTGCACTAGCTAGAAAGGTTGTTGTTTTACCAAAGAAAGTGGTTGTCCCATCCAAAGCATTGCATAAACCAACACCTTTAGCCACACCTGATCAAGTCCAACTCAAACCTACAGCTCATGAGGTAAGGTTTCCAGATAGGTTGCATTATTCTTTTAACCTTGAGTATGAAATTCAAAAGTTGAAAACCCCTTTCCCTTTAATTAAGTTGATGAAGAATGATGCATTTAAAACCTCCATTCTGAATTCCCTTTAGCCCAAGGTGCACCATGAAACTGAATTTGTGAACCTACAAGATGACAAGCCTGTTGTAACCCTGGTCCCCATGATCGAAGACATAAAGGACTCCTACCCACCATTCTATATATCCTTCAACATCCATGATAAAATCCTCCATAACTGTTTGCTGGATTCAGGAGCCTCTCATAACCTAATGCCAAAGGCTATGATGGATGAAATCGACCTCAGCATTACCAAGCCCTACTATGATTTATTCTTGTTTGACTCTAGGAAGGTCAAGTGCTTGGGCCTCATCAAAGACCTTTCTGTAAACTTAACTTAGCTACCTTCAAAAAGTGTAATGATGGACATCATAGTGGCCGATATTCCTCCAAAGGCCTCTTGTTGTCCTAGTCATGGAGCAAAATATTGGGCGGAACCCTTCAGATGGATCTCACTTATGACACCATTCCCATGTTTGGAGGGGGGACTAAGAGACTATACAGGGAAAATCAGCTAGCATACATCATAAGCAAGGAGAGCCGCTCAGTGAATCACCCGATCTATGCCGTGGACACCAATTTTGGTTCTTGCATCTTGCAAATAGATGATAATCAGTAGACATATGTTCAGCTCACTGAGCCCAACTATTTGCATCCTGAATAAGTCAGAACCATGATCTGGAACATGTATTTTGATGGGGCTAGCGCTCAAATCTCAGCAGGCGTGGGGGTCATGTTGATCTCCCCATCTAAGGAGAACTTTCACTTATCTTATAACCTTGATTTCAAAACCACAAACAACATAGCAGAATATGAATCCTTGCTTCTAGGAGTTAAAGTGGCCAAGGATATGGGGATCATGTGTGTGAATATTTTTGGGGACGCAAACCTCATCATACAGTAGGTCAACAACACTTTTTAGATGAAAAATATCATATTGAAGGCCTACATGGCCGAGGTATGGAAACTCAGAGACTCCTTTATGCTTTTTGAACTGTCGTATATTCCTAGGGATTTGAATCACCTGGCTGATTCCCTTGCATTCTCTTCAAGTCTGTTTGTTCCTCCTTGAACCCCTAGGCTCAGCTACGATGTTCAGGTCAAGTACAGACCCGCTTTGCCAAACAATGAAAATTTTGGAGGGTGTTTGAAAATGATGGGGATATTAGTAAATTCCTTCAGTTAGTGGATGAATTGTTTGACATACACATAGACCAAGAAAACCTTAACATGGAGGAATCCAAACAGCTCAAGTTAAAAGATAAAGTAACTGAGTAGAATATTGTCCAATTTCCCAGCAACTACATCCCCCAAGATCTAGTACCATTGGAAGAACTGTTTGATCACAATGACATCCCTTTCAAGCCTTCCAAAAGGGAGCTAGATCCTGCTATCCAAGAGAAAAAGATAGGCAGCTAGAGCCATTCAAAACTGATAAATCTATCCACTGGCATGACTGCTGAACATAAGTCTGAATATTGCAGCTTGATAAAAGAGTTTGTTGATGTCTTTGCATGGGAGTATAGTGACCTTAAAACATATGACACAAACATTATCCATCATCGGATCCCTTTGGAGAAGGACACCATTCCTTTCAAACAGAAGTTGAGACCCATCAACCCTCTTCTATTACCAGTGACTGAGAAAGAGATCCACAAGCTCCTCAAAGCCAAAATCATAATCCCCCTCAGGTATTCCAAATGGATTGCAAATATAGTAGTGGTAAGAAAGAAAAATGGAGAAATCAGGTTATGTGTGGATTTTAGAAACCTGAACAAGTGTTCCAAAAAAGATAACTACCCACTACCCAAGATGGAACATCTACTGCAGAAAGTCTCAGGGGCTAAGGTCATGCCCTTCCTTGATGGATTCTCTGGATACAACCAAGTTGTTGTAGACCCAGATGACCAAGAGAATACTACCTTTACCACTCCGTGGGGCACCTTCATGTATGCTAAAATGCCACTTGGGCTAATGAATGTTGGGGCTACTTTCTAGAGAGCTATGGACCTGACATTTGTAGGGATAAAAGATAAAATTGTGCTGATATATTTGGATGACTTAACAGTTTACTCTCATAGCCATCATGACCACTTGTAGCATTTAAGAAAGGTATTTCTGAAGTGCAAAAGGTATGGAATATCATTGAACCCCAAGAAGTCCCAGTTTGCACTTAATGAACTAAAGCTCCTAGGCCACATAGTCTCAACAGAAGGTGTAATGATCGATTCGATAAGAGTGGAAGCAATTCAGCAGCTGTCAATACCAAGGTAAAAAAGATACATTCAGTCCTTTTTAGGCAAGATAAACTTCGTTAGGAGATTCATTCCTAATTTCTTCAAGCTGGTAAAGCACATAACAACCATGCTAAAAATGGATGCAGAAATCAAGTGGACCGACCAAGCAAGAAATTATTTTGAAGACATTAAGAAAGCCATCATGGAGGCCCCAACCCTGATTAGTCCCAACTACACCAAGGGTTTTTACATTTTCTCTTTTTCATCTTATGACATAGTGGCAGCTGTACTATTACAAAAGAGTGATGAAGGTCTTGATCATCCAATTTATTTCTTCAGCAAAACCTTGAGAGATGTTGAGCTGAAGTATGACCCAATTGAGAAGCAGGCTTACGCTCTCATAAAATCCTTGAAGAGCTTCAGAATCTACATTCTCCATGCAAAGATCATTGCATATGTCCCTTCAACTGCTGTGAAGGATGTTTTGACTCAGCCTGAAATTGATGGGAACAGAGTTAAGTGGATTTCCAAAATCATTGAGTTTGATGTAGAGGTGAAACCGACCAAGTTGGTAAAGGGATTAGGTCTGGCCAAACTCATGGCCAAAAAAAACGGTGAATTGATGGGAATAAATTTCACATGTGTCAGATCAGCAAAGGTGCAGACTATGGTAGCAGCTTAAACAAAAGTAAATCAAGTTCAGAATAGCAGTCCAATAGTAGCTAAGAACATATCTTCTTGTGAGTGGTACTCAGGTATCATTCAATTTTTGCCTAAATTAGAAGTTCCTCTGGATCTCACTCCTAACCAAGCATGAGCTCTTAAGTTGGAATCTGTTAAGTTTTGCATAATTGACAAACTGTTGTACTGGAGGGATCAGTCTGGAATTTTGTTAAGGTGTCTAGATAAAGAGGAAGCAGAGCAGGTCATGCATCACTTTCATTCTAGTACATGTGGAGGCCACCAATACTGGAAAACCACATCCCACAAGATATTAAAAGCAAGATACTATTAACTAGTCCTCTTTGCTGATGTATGCACTTTTGTAAGGGCCTGTGACCAATGTCAAAGATTTATACGGAAGCAACAGCTCAAATCCTTGCCCCTTAGGCCTGTTATAGTGAATGGTACTTTCCAGCAATGGGGTCTGGATTTCATAGGTGAAATAAATCCATCTTCCAGTGGACAACTTAAATGGATCTTGGTAGCCACTGACTACTTTACCAAATGGATAGAAGCAGTGCCCACCATAAATGCCACTCATCAAGTCATCATGAGATTCTTGTATGAGAACATCTTCAGCAGGTTTGGTTTCCCAGTAAGATTAGTAACTGATAATGCACTAGCTTTTAAGTCAGGGGCATTAGTTAGAATGTGTGAATCAATGGGTATTCAACTAGTGCACTGCACATCCTATTACGCACAAGGCAATGGCCTGGCTGAGTCATCCAACAAAATCTTAGTCAGAATCATTAGGAAACTGCTAGAGACAAATCAGGAAAGATGGGATTCAAAGCTTAAGTTTGCTTTATGGGCTGATAGGGTGATAGATAAAATATCCATAGGGACCTCTCCATTCAAAATATTTTATGGAATTGAGGCCATCTTTCCTGTGCAGCTCATCCTTCCAGTGGCAAAGTTCTTTTAGGAAGAGGAGGATGAACCAAATGATATGATGAGAAGGATGATGGATTTTGTGGAGTTACAGTAGATCAGGGAGCAAGTTATAGGAAGATCAGAAGCTCATCAACAGAGGATAAAAGGCATGTTTGACAAAAGAGCAAAGGTAGACAACTTCCAGGTTGGATATTGGATCCTCAAGTGGGATGTTGTCAGACAAGACAAGGGGAAACATGGAAAATTTGACTCTTTGTGGATTGGCCCTTTTGTTATAGACCAAGTATATGAGAATAACACCTTCAAACTGCAGAATCTAGAAGGTGAAGAAGTATTTGATGGCCCAGTAAATGGGTGGTTCCTGAAACTCTATTTTATTGAGGCTCTGAGACATTATGATTGTAAATTAGTACATAGTAGGTTATTTGCTTTCAGAATAAGACTCCATGCCCAATGGAACAATAAATAATAGTGTTAAATTACTTAGTTGCTTTTAGGGAAAGGCATTTTGGTCTGGGGTTCTTGGGACCTCACTGAGAGGTTCCCATCCCCAAGTAGGAGCCATATGTTATCTCCCAAGATAATTTATTTTTTGTATGAAGAATTTAATTCACGCAATAAGAAATATGAATGTCACTAATAGTTTGAAAGCCTCTGTGGTTGATAAAAATTTCACTAAGTTGTAGTTTTGGTGGCTTGGGCGAGGATCAGAACATCTCATTAGCCACTGACAGACTTAAAGACTACAACTTTCGTGGTCAGATGAAAAATTTGGTGATCGGAAGTTCTAAGGACTAACCATCGACAATATAGTTCAATAAGGAGCTGCAATGGTAGGAGACAGAAGGACTACGGATCGGAGAAGTTTACAACTGAGTTCCTCCACAGTGTCGGCGGCATAGAAGACTAAAGCTCCGATCAATGACAAGAAGCATTTCGATAGCACGAACAATAGAAAATCATCGGTGGTCAGAAGAAATAAAGACAACGATGCAGCGAGCTATTTCACTAAGGAGCCTCAACGGCGGAAGAAAGACAGACTACGGATTTCGCGACCAGATGAAAACTTCAGCGATCAGAAGACAGACAGACTACGGATCGACGATTTTACAACGAAGCTCCTCCGTGGTGTCGACGTCACAGAAGACTAAAGCTCCAATCAATGACAAGAAGCATTCTGATAGCGCAAACAATAGAAAATCATCAACAGTCGGAAGAACTAAAGATAATGGAGCAGCGAGTTAGTCCACTAAGGAGCCACAACGGCAGAAGACATACATCCTACAGATCTATGAGTTTACAACGAAGCCCCTCTCTAGTGTCGGCGGCATAGGGGACTAAAGCTCCGATTCAAACTTATATTGACCTCTGATAGCAATACTCCCAGCATGATGATCAGTGGCTGTTGGGATTCCAACATGACGGTCAGAGGTTGGAGCTATGACCTTCTGCTTAGTGTTCTTCTTCTTAGCCTTCCTTTCAGTCTTCTTCTTACCTGACCATTTACTAACTTTACAGTTTTCAACAGGTTAAGAGGAAGATAGGGAAGTCGATTCAACATTCGACGAAAAAGGAGAAGGGTTAACATGAGGTTGATGCTCATGTGGTAAAGGAACAAGATCCGACACAAAGGGTGCATTTGGTATGAAAGAATTCAAGAATAACCATACAGGTAATCCTATATTCAATCCAGGAAGGTTCAAAGTGGACATGAAGGGAGGACCAACAGCTGCACAAGGGGGAGAAACAAAAGACATGCCCTGAAAAGGGTTCTCTTAACTAGTGGTCTCGAGAAATTCTCCCATATATGAACTCTCTAAGAATCTCTAAAATACCACACAATACTAAACACTACTCAAGTCTAAAAGCCACAAGAAAACTGTTTGAATAGGAGTGGATCAAAAGTTAAGACTCTCATAGGATTATCAAGGCTTCACATTTCTACGATGCCAAGATGGCCAAAAGGTTAACTCAGTTAGTTGTAGGAATCCTAATAGGGTCTCCCAATATACACTAGGTATGGGGGAGCTCAAATCAGTAGTGGTGTTGTCTAATGCATAACCATTCACAAGGGGCATTTCGATATACAATCGAGTACATGAAGTAACTTTCTATATACCTCAAGGGTATGTGAAAGGTCGTTCGATATATTGATGGTACGTGGAAGAATCACGCGAGTCTCGAGTTTTAGTGTAGACAAATTAACGATAGCTTATATGTTTTACAATGCTCAAACACGTCACTAACTTACACATAGTTACTAAATGATTTTATACCTAAGATAGCGTTAATTTTATCTTGAGCGGTTAAGTGGATGCCTGATGTGTAGTCAGGAAATGTAAAAAGAATGCAAATCCTAGCTACATGATAATGCACATTTCTCTTTCAATGAAAACTAGCTAAGGTAGGGGAAGAGTTTTCTGTTATAGACAAAAATCATAGATCTAAGAAATCCAAGTTCTATTCAAATCCAACTATGAAGCTTTCAAAGATCAACATCAAATACAATTCTTGAAAAGACCTGTGATTTCATACACAAGCAAGGGGGGTCCGTATAATTCTTTCCTAGAGTGCACTAGCTCTATCTTTCTACAATAATGGTCTAAAAAGTGCAAATGAAATTAAAGATTCTACACATCTTAACAATGCACAAAACAAAGTAAAGAAGCACTTTTAGTTTTCAAATGCATGTATCAAAATGAAACTTGATACCTATATTCTTTTCAGATCTACAAACAGAAAAATAGAGAATATCTACAGCACTCCATTCATTCAGAAATCAAAAGGAATATGACAAGCACCCAAACAAATCCAAAACAATCAAGAATTGTTCCAAAACAACCAAAATGCAACCAACAATCAATGACTGATGGGAGGAAGACATAATGTTGGATATAGGGGTGTATGACTAACATATGCAACCTAAACACCACAACCCATCAAACCACAATGCCAAAAAAGAAGGAAATCAATTTAAAATCCAAGTTTCAAAGGGTCGGCACACATCCCTATACTGCACCAAAGCGCCTATGAGGGTACCGGCGCACCTACAACACTGCACAAGAGGGCCTATGAGGGGACTAGTGTACATAAAACACTGCACAAGGGTGCCTATGAGGTGAAGTCACACCTACAACACTATATAAAAGCGTCGACAATGCACTTTATCCTAAAGAAAAAAATTCCCATAAATTCAACACTTATGACATTAAAAAGTGAAACCAACAGCACTCTGTCTACACAACATAGGTGCGCCGGTGGAGAAACAGATACAGTAAAGTCCAGATTTTCTATGGAAGAAGGGAAGAAGGTTTGATAGTGATCCAAAGAGCATCAAGAGGATTCAAGACACTCTTCAAAGACAAAACCTAAAGGAGGGAAGGTCTCTAGAGGCTAGAAAAAGGATTGATAAACATATATGAAATCAGATCTATGCACTTCCCCAGCAAGGTTGCCAAATTTGTTATCAGATAAATCTACTTAGTCGGAATCAATCCAGATCTCCCTAGTCCAAGGGGATCTAGAACAAATCAAATACTAAATATAACCTACTTTCCTAGATCAAATGGAAATGCAAAGTAATAGATAGACTGCTTACCTGCAATATGCAAATCCTCTTCTCTCTTTGTTGATCCAAGCTCTAGAATCTTCAAATATTTGGCTACAATGTTGATGTAATTGTAACTTTAGAATGTATTCACTTGTATTTCTTATCTATTGTAACCCGATGTTCATTCCGGGATGTATTTGAGTCATGTCATACCCCGATGTTTATTCTGGGAAATTTCTATAATGAGAAAGTCATGTCAAGTCATTGTGGGTAACCCTCCTATTGGTCAAGGGTTAAAGTCCCCATAGTTATGGGGCCCTTGGGTTATTATAATATCCTAGTGAATTTGACCCTAGGTGATTCATTGTAAGTCGGGGAAATAGTCCCCACCATTGTGTTACCCTCCTATTGGTCAGAGGAGGCTAAGTCCCCACAAGTGGTGGGGCACTAGGGTTATTAGACACTCCTAGATATGTTGGCTCTAGCAAGTAATTGTTAAGTGAGGCTGACATGTTGGAGTGCACTTCAAGTGAGTGAAAGAATATAAATAGAAAGTGAGTCTCTCTATTTATCTCACTTTCAACACTCACACTCACTCATTGAGGCGCATGAGTGAGAGGAGAAGCTCTCTTATTGTGAGAGAGAGAGAGAGAGTGCTGTTGTGTGGAGATCATCTTACTGTTTTGGGGATTTTACTATTTTGGTGCTGATTCTATCTCTGAGGAAGTTGCAGGGTTTTATCCTTTATGGTTTCCCCAAGGAAAACTCTTTGTGTCTCTTGTCTCTTGTGATGTGCTTATGTTTTATTGCTGTGCTTCTTATTCTCTTAGTTAAAAGATCCTAAGATCATAATGCTAGCTTATATGTTGAAAAACTAACATGGTATCAGAGCTAAAATGAGAAAAAGATATTGTGCAGCTACAGAAGCTAGGGCTTCTTACTTTTTGGGTCTCTCTCCACAATCCATCAACAAAAGTATACTAGGTTGACTCTCCATTGAAGGGCGCATCTTTCTGTTGAAGCGGAATTTGATTCCGAGCATTTTCAGTTTTCGATGTGGAAATTAGGGCTTTCTACAGAAGAGGAATTTTTGAGTGAGACCATCATAGGATTTTTATCCTCATCAAAACTAAAGTTTAGATACCTAGATCAAGAAATTTGGTTGGGTGAAACTCTGGGAAAGTCAAACCCTAGTTTGACCCCGAGCTAGAAAAACCCTAAATACTAAAACTACTAAGTTTTGGTACATTCGCTATATCCCGATATTGGCGATGTCTCAAGAACTAAAAATTTCAGGGGCAGACGATCCAATCTAGAAGAACACTTTGTCCAAAATTCAGCCTTCGATTCGCTGTATTCCAAGAGATATGATCTCTCCAATTTAGGGTTCCAGCCTCTTCCAGAATTCATCCCTAAACAGGACACCTAGGGATAATTTCAATATCTTGGGATACAGAGGTCCAAATGGAATTACTAAAGATGTTCCAGAATTTTCATGGAATGTAATTTCGGTGGTCCAAATATCAGACTCAGAAGATGAACCAGTGACACGTGGCATGCCGTACAACTTCACTGTTCAGAACAGTCCTGTAACAGGTCACCTTGGAAAAATGATCATAAATCCAAAATGGTGAAACAAATTCTGATGAAACCTATGGTGTTGGATCAGGGACATGCGAGGTTACCGCAGGGAGAAATTTCAGACATAGAGGATTAGAAATTTTGGAGATATCATAGAAACCATAACAGGAATTTCTACAGAAGAAATTGGAAAATTAGGGCTTCCTGTTCCGGGAGCTTCCCTCCACTGTTTTCAGAAATGGAGTACATTGGACAACTCCATTTGAAGAGATGTATATGTCTATCCAATCAGATATGAAAGATTCCAATTTTTTAAAATTAGGGTTTATGTGACCAACCCTAGATCAGCCACTTCCGGAACGAGGACGGACACCTCAAATTGGTAAGATCTAATCCTTTTCTATTTTCATTTGAGGTTCTCATTTCAAATTGATCTATCACGTCAGCTTAATGATAAGCTTGGTGAAGTTGAAAACTTCCAAGCATGGAAGTATATGATCTCTTTGAAGAAAATGAATTGGACACCTACATGAGTAGAGAGGTTCCAGTTTCAGAGGGAGATGAGGCTAGAAGCCTTTCACAAGAAGAACTTGGTCAAGGTCAAGAAAATCATTGTTGATTCAGTCACAAATCAACTTGTACCACAAGTGTCTTCCCTAAAGACACCGAAGATGTTTGATTCCTTGACCAATCTATTTGAAGGGAAGAACATATATCAGAATATGAACTTAAGAAACCAGTTGAAGAATTTGAAGATCCAGAATGCAAAGACCATGCAGTCATAAGAGTCTCTCAAATCAAGAACAACTTGAAGCGGTAAAAGAAGAAGTGAAGAATGTAGAAGTGGTGATGGCCACCTTGAATGGCCTCCCAGGATCATGGGATTCATTCATGCAAGGAATGTGTGCCAGAAGGAAGTGATTACTTTCAGCAGAATTTGGGAAGAAGAAGAAGCTCTACCCATAAGAAGAGAAGATAAGATGGGAGCAATTGAAGATCAGGCTCTCACCATCCAGAGAAGATCCCTCTAGCAATGAGGAATACAAAGGACTCAACTCTTGAAGAACCTCTTATCCATCCTAGCATTTGGATAAGAAACGATTCTATCATGAATGAGTAAGACAATGAAGTTGAAGGCTCAAGAAGGAGTATACTCACGAATCAAATAAAGATAAGTATTCAATTGTCATTTCATGATATTGTTTTGTTATGCATTTGTTATATTCAGTTGATGTTAGTATGCATGATATGATGTTTGAATTAATGACAGTATACTACAAAAATGCATGTGATGGGTAAGTAGATCATGGTGCTAAACAAATCTCCATTGCTACTTATCTAGAATGAAACCTCTTTGCTGACATATTGGATTAGTGCATAATCGCAATATTGTCCTGGTAGAGATGGAAGGCATCTAGAAAGTTTCAGTGAGATATGGATGAATGTTGTATTGGCTAAAGTAGTTGCATGATCATATATTTATGCATAAGAACTTGCCAGTATAAATATTCCTTATGAAATGTTTCTAACCATACAAATGCATTTGACTTGTAGGAAAGATCGCATACATCATTGCCTACAAGCAAATAAGGATGAGACTTGTTTCGAAGAACAAGTGACGACAGTTCAAAGACAAAGAATAATATGATGAATGCAGTGAAATCATTGATGCAGAACCTTCCATCCATGAAGAAGTAACTAAGAATAAATGGAAGACCAGTTCAAGAAGAATGATGTCTAGGATGCAGTATCAATACGTGAAGGGAAGTTCGTAGCTCCATCATGCATTAGATGGAAATATCGTGGGATACAAAGCAAGATTCATAGCACGAGCCTTCTCATGAAAAGAAGACATAAACTGTGAATAGACATTTGCAGCCACTGGAAGTGAAGTCACATGAAATGCATAATCATGTGTGAAAATGAAAGAAGGCCTTGTACGAGTTCAGAAGACACCCATGCGATAACACATACATGATGAGCTTGATGAATATCTTAACCTTTCCTACAAGGTTGATAAAGGATGACAAGCTCATAGATGGATGTGAGAAGAACTTTTGAAAAAGTTCAAAATAGAGGATCTTGGTATACAATGATCCTAGATGGATACTACTTGTCACTCCGGTACAGAATATTTCAGTGCATAGAGTACGGAAGACAGAGGGAGTATGATGCTCTGCTTCAAAGGGAGTGACTGTAGAAGATCCTGAGTTTTGACCTGGTACGGCATAATTGACAGCTTTCTATCCAGTTTGGGATTTACCAAGAGTAAAGAAGATTCCAACCTTTACTACAAGGTTGAAGATGGCAACCCAGTGATGCTTCTACTATATGTAGATGATCTATTTGTGACAAGTACAAATGGGTTGATTGCTAATACGAAGAGAAAGCTTGTTGCTGAGTTCGAAATGAAAGACATGGGGATGATGCATTACTTTCTAAGTATGGAGGTGTGACAGAGTACAGATGGAATCTTCCTTGGACAAGGGAAGTATGCAGTAGAGATCCTGAAGAGGTTTGGGATGATGAACTGCAAGACTATGGCCACACCTATGGCATTGAACCTGAAGCTATTGAGTGATGCTTCATCAGAGTCGTTTGATGCTACAATGTATCGTCAAATGATTGGGTCATTGATGTACCTGACGAACACAAGACCAGATATTTGCTTTGATGTGAACACCTTGAGCCAGTACTTGACAGATCCGAGAAGTGTTCACTTGATTGCTGCAAAGCATGTTCTGAGGTACCTGAAGGGTACAGTTGATTATGGGCTCAAGTACGATGCGAATCAAAAGATTAACTTGGAAGGTTATGTTGATTCAGATTGGGTAGGAAGTGCCATCGATAGGAGGAGTACTTTAGGATGTTGCTTCAGTATGGGATCAGGTGTGATCTCTTGGTTTAGTAGGAAGCAATCTTGTGTGGAACTGAGTACAGCTGAAGCAGAGTATGTCACAGCTTGTTCAGCTAGTTGTGAGGCAGTATGGCTGCGGAAGCTACTGTCTGATATATTTGATCTCCAATTGGATGCTACTTGTATACATTGTGACAACCAGAGTTGCGTGAAGTTGTCAGAGAATACAGTGTTCCATGACAAGTCGAAGCATATCGAGATCAAGTATCACTATATCAGGGATATGGTGCAGAGAGGAGCAGTGAAGCTCCAGTATGTTGCGACGGAGGAACAAATAGCTGATGTATTGACGAAGCCATTAGCTAGGCTGAAGTTCGAGTACTTGAGGGAGAAGCTTGGTGTTCTCCAGATCGAGGTTTCCTCCAAGAGAAAGTGATGAGACCCATAGCCATTCTGACATGGTGAGAGGATTGGTTCCTTCCATGGTCAGATGTAAGGGCTGAGCCATTCTGTCATGGTGATAGGGTTGCTCCCTTCCATGTCAGATATGAGTACTGGCCATTCTGTCAAGTAGGATAGATGTAAGGGAAATTGCCATTCTAGGAATGGAGGCACCTGGTCAGTTACCAGGATCACTCAGTATAGGACTGAGTAACCATTCTGATGTGATAGAGGGATGTGTTCCCACTTGATCAGATGTAAGTGCTGAACCATTTTGTCATGGATAAAGGATTAAGTTCCTTCCATGTCAGATGTGAGTGTTGGACATTCTGACGAGCAAGTTGGATATAAGTGCAACTTCCATTCTGAGAATGGAGGCACCTGGTCAGTTACCAGGTAGCTCAGTCGAGGACTGGGGGCCATTCTGATATGATTGCTGGGATGTGTTCCCTCATGATTAGATGTGAGTGCAAGCCCTTCCATCACTGTGAGAAGGATGTGTTCCCTCCTGGATGGATGTAAGTGTAGGAGCCTTTCTGATGAAACTGAGGGATGTGTTCCCACGTGCTCAGATGTAAGTGCAGAGCCTTTCTGATGCAATTGAGGGATGTGTTCCCACGTGCTAAGATGTAAGTGCAGAGCCTTTCTGATGCGACTGAGGGATGTGTTCCCACATGATCAGATGTAAGTGCATATCCTTTTTGATGCGACTGAGGGATGTGTTCCCACGTGCTCAGATGTAAGTGCAGAGCCTTTCTGATGTGACTGAGGGATTTGTTCCCACGTGCTCAGATTTAAGTGCAGAGCCTTTCTAATGCGACCGAGGGATGTGTTCCCATGTGCTCAGATGTAAGTGCAGAGCCTTTCTGATGTGACTGAGGGATGTGTTCCCACGTTCTCAGATTTAAGTGCACTGGCCTTTCCACAGATGATAGTAGTTTGGGTTCCTATCATGCTGGTGGTTGTAAGTGTTGAGCCATTTCACAGATGATAGTAGTTTGGGTTCCTATCATGCTGGTGGTTGTAAGTGTTGAGCCATTTCACAGATGATAGTAGTTTGAGTTCCTATCATGCTGGTGAATGTGAGTGCTGGGCCTTTCTGATATGATTATAGGATTAGTTCCTACATGATCAGATGTGAGTGATGGGCGTGCCTTTCTGACGAGTACGTCAGATGTATGTGCTGGGCATGCCATTCTTCGTATCATGTGTTGATCAGATGTAAGTGCAGTATCTATCTTCGCATCATGTTTTGATCAGATAGAAATGACGAGCCATTCTTCGTATCATGTGTTGATAAGATATAGGTGCAGGAAAAATACCTACATGGAGGCTAGGCCTACAACCAGCATGAAAAAGGGATGGCTCTGTAGAACTTCCTGTGACGAGAAGAATCATGAGATAGCACCCGTGTTGATCTAGATCGAGTGATGATCCAGATCCAGTGATGATAGCTAGTGATGATCCAAATCCAGTGATGATCGAGATCCAGTAATGATAGCCAATGATGATCCAGATCGAGTGATGACCGAGATCCAGTGATGATGGTCCAGCAGTGATGATCCAGATCAAGTGATTATCCAGATCCAGTGATGATGATCCAGACCGAATGATGATCTAGATTTGGTGATGATGATCCAGATCGAGTGATGATCTAGATTCAGCGATGATGATCCAGATCGAGTGATGATCTAGATTCAGTGATGATGATCCAGATCGAGTGATGATTCAGATCCAGTGATGATGATCCAGATCCAAATGAAGATGACTTATAGATCAAGATGAATTGAAGATGATGACCCAGATGATACAGAGAAGAAGACTTGTGCTGATATATTGTGTCGAGAGAATACCTTCCTAGTTAAGAGGGAGTGTTGATGTAATTGTAACTTCGGAATGTATTCACTTGTATTTTTTATCTATTATAACCCGATGTTCATTCTGGGATGTATTTGAGTCATGTCATACCTCGATGTTTATTCTGGGAAGTTTCTATAATGAGAAAGTCATGTCAAGTCATTGTGAGTAACCCTCCTATTGGTCAAGAGTTAAAGTCCCCACAGTTATGGGGCCCTTGGGTTATTAGACTATCCTAGTGAAGTCGACCCTAGGTGAGTCATTGTAAGTCAGGGAAATAGTCCCCACCATTGTGTTACCCTCCTATTGGTCAGAGAAGGAAAAGTCCCCACAAGTGGTGGGGCACTAGGGCTATCAGAAACTCCTAGAGATGTCATCTCTAGTAAGTAATTGTTAAGTGAGGCTGACATGTTGGAGTGCACTTCAAGTGAGCGAAAGAATATAAATAGAGAGTGAGCCTCTCTATTTATCTCACTTGCAACACTCACACTCACTCATTGAGGCGCATGAGTGAGAGGAGAAGCTCTCTCAGTGAGAGAGAGAGAGACTGCTGCTATGTGGAGATCATCTTACTGTTTTGGGGCTTTTACTGTTTTGGTGCTGATTCTATCTCTGAGGAAGTTGCGGGGTTTGTTCCTTTATGGTTTCCCTGAGGAAAAATCTTTGTGTCTCTTGTCTCTTATGATGTGCTTATGTTTTATTGTTGTGCTTGTTATTCTCTCAGTTAAAAGATCCTAAGATCATAATGCTACCTTATATGTTGAAAAACTAACATGCAAAACCCTGTCAAGCAAGTGGAAACAAGAAAATAGCATATGCATATCCAAACATATAATTGATCTAAGCTAATAGTTAAGGAAGAAATTTCTAAACATTATCGACGCAATAACATTTATGGAAAGAGATTTGTATTAATGTAATCAAGGAGATACATAGAATTACAATGAGAAGGAACATCACAAGCTAGCCTTAACGCTGCAATATTCCATCCAACAATCCAAGCCAAAGCCAAGAATCCAAATAATAATGGGGATCACCTAGAAATTCCACCAATATAATAGTACCATAGTCCTTCCTCCCTTCCAAATGGAGAGAGAGTTTAATTTATAAGGCTAACATGATAGAGTAGGTTGAGTATTAGGAGGAGGGATCAAACGAATCTTCCCTGTAGGCTAGGAATTGAATGACACCTCACCTAAATTATAGGGATAGACATCCACCTCATCCACCTTCGAGAAGGGTCTCGAATCTTCATTTTTTTCCCTCAAAATGCCACCAACGCACTTAACAAGAAGAGAAAGAGCACCATCGGTGCTCCTAGTAGTGGGAGATTGAGCGCCAACATCAGCGCCCCTAGCATGAAGGGAAAAAGAACCTTCAGCGCTCCTAGCATGAAGGACAAGAGCTCTGACCTTCCTATAGAGAGAAAAAAGGCAGGAAAAACCTCAATCTCAATCAAATTTAGTAGAGAGAAATTTGGGGATTAGGAAAAGGGTTAACACATGGATCAAGACAGCAAGATTTTGGTGTAACATATGAAACCCTAAAAATCCTTTATAAAAACCAAAGTAAATAGTAAACCAATTCATTTACCATTTACCAAGTCTTGGAGAGTATTTTGGGAGAATTGGTGTGCATATTTTAGTTAGAGATTGCAGAGCCGTCACTCATCCATTTTTTGAGCCGTCAATTTCAGGTAAGATCTAGAAGCCTCCTCTTCATTTCTATGGTTGTCTCTTTCCATTTTTTTAAAGTTTTTGGGCTTTAGAGCGAGGCCTAAAAACAACATCTCGAGTACCGCTTCTAGACTTCACGAGAAGAGCGGTGCCCAATAAGAACTGCGCTTTTTTGGGATTGCAAAGGCGGTGGCACCGCTCTGTCTTAATGGGACAGGTGCGGTGCCCAAAATAAGGATTCCCTAGTCAAAAGAAAATATTTCAATCATTTTCAAAGGTTGGATATGTCTCTAAATGCTTCATTAATTTTTTTGATGGGTCATTTGCTCAAAAATGGTGACTTGGAAAGAGAGGCAACATGATGAGGATGATGCTTGTGCTACAAGAGATGCGGCTTCCATAGATTCTCTATGAGGATGTGGCCTCTTAAAATTATTCTACATTCCTAGCATGCTTTCACATGTAAGATTACTGGAGTACATCTTGCTGATGTGGAATCCAGAACAACAGTATTTTGTGGTGGGACCCCATATTGTTACTGTGGAGGTGGAGGATATTTATTTTATAGCTGGCATATCTAGACGAGGAGCACCTATCTCTTTGAATAGAGCTCGAGGTGGGGACATAACTAAATATGAACGTATTGTTCACCATTTCTATCTAGGAACAAAGTTGCCAACTAAGAAGATCCTGATAAAGGTTGTGAGGGACCTACCTCTTCAAACCATTTTATTCACTATGCAAAGGGTGCCTGGGAGCTAAGGGCCCCACCAAGCATCCCAGAAACATATGTTGTATTCTATGGAGTCCATGGCACCCACGGTGTTCAATTGGGTTGAGGCATTGTTTCCTATGTTCAAAGATTATCTAATGAAGTGTCGGGAAGGAGAGATGAAATAATTTGGGTATGGGACCATCTTAGCTTGCTTCTTCTTTGACAGGGTACCTCTCTTAAGACCCGAGGTGGTATTTGCAAAGCTTAGAGCTAAAGACCCCTACTGAGATCATGGCCCACACTAGAGGTGGCGGGGTCAAGGTCAAATTTGAGGATCCCTTCTTCCATTACTTGAATGATTAGATCCTCATGATTGAGGACTATGCCTATGTAGGGATTGACTTCTGAGGTGATCCCAATTTAACACTACCACCTGGTGCTCAGTGGGGTGACATCAGTAAGAAAAAATACTTAAGATGTTGAATATGTTTTTATATTTTTATGTTTTATGATTTTTATGGATGATAACAAGACCTAATGTTTTCAAGTAGATGTTGGTGATGCATGACCTGGGGGATCTTCCCCAATGAATAGGTGAGCAGGAGCTCGCTTTGTCCATAGAGGTGACAATGAGCTCACCGAGATGGAGGAGAACCTAGATCGGTTGAATTCGGATATCCTGGATGCTGCTATAGATGACCTCCCTAGGATTTTCCAAAGACATACTGCAGGAGTGTCGGGCTGCTTCAGTCACTTATTACGTACGATAAAAAGGGATATTATGTGCTACCATGAGCACCATTAGGATTGTCTACATGATGTATCCCTGAAATCTTGCTAGCTTCATGATTTTTGTATCATTTTGTATGCCTGAAGTCTAGAGTGCTTTAGATGAGGTCTCATGTCCATATTTTTGTAAAACCACTTTATATATATATATATACTCAGTTCTGGTGTTTATATGTGATTCAAATGGATAAATCATATTTACATGAGTTTTATGTGTTTTTTATAGTTTATTTTATTTTACAATGGACCATGTTTTATTTTTAAAGGTTATGAATGGGCAATATACCAGTCTAGAATGTAATTTTCTAATGAATTAGCAATTGTATTATCATAACTAGGGATATGCCTGTAAGTGATGGAACTGAAATACCTTTCTAACAAACCCACTCTCTGAAAGAGGCAGAGAAGTGTACGGTTCCTAATAGTGTAAACGTGGTTTAGATGACAAACCACTAGCTAAGAGTCCATAAATACTACCAAAACACAAATGTGCCGAGATGTAGCCTCGGTGAGTAAACCTATCACTGCCTAATACTCAGTGATACTTTTTGTAGCTGGACCAATACAAATCACTCCTGAACTGACTAAATCCTAAGATGGGGAATACAGGACCCAAGAAACCGAAGTAAGGTTCAAGGTATGATGGCATACACCTTCAGCAAAACCGTAGAAATCCATCCAATCTGCATAACCAAAACATGGTATAAATATTATGGACATCAAACTCAAAACCATATTGAAAATGACAAAACACATTGAAAATCAAACATACATATATACAAGGTACCATACATAAATGTCTTAAGCATAGTACCTCTTCAGCAATAACCCATTGCGAGGTTTCCAAAGGGTATCCATTCATAGTCTGTGATCTTGCAATCCCCTTTCTCTAAGACCTTACTAACGAAAAAGGGACCGTACCACATGGATTCAAACTTTCCCTTCCCTAGTTTATTATGTCTCTGATCATAAGTCAGGACTAGGTCACCTTCATTGAAGACACAATGTTGAACAAACTTGTCCTACTACTCCTTGACGCATTTCTTGTGTGCCTCGTTAGCCAAGGAAGCATCTCTTCTACTTTCATCAAGGTTGGTCAAGTACAGAAATCCCTATTCCTTGGCGAAAGTGTTCGGGAGAAGTTCTACTACAAGTTTAAGTGACGGAATTCGACACTCGATAGGGAGGACAACTTCTAGTCTGTAGACCAACCAAAAGGGTGTGAAACTAGTTGTTGTTTTTATTTAAGTCCTATAAGCCCAAAGTGCAAAGAAAAGAGTCAAGTTCCAGCTTGATTTGTGATCTTCAACCATCCTATGCAACATAGTTTTCAAAACTTTGTTAATGGCCTTGACCTAAGCATTAGCCTGTGGGTAATATGAAGTTGAGTTTTCTTGGAGAAACCCCAGCTTATCACTCAGCTCAGCCATCATCTAATTCCAAAAATTAGATCTATGGTCAGTTACTATATCTTGCGGGACTCCAAACCTAGCTATCACATGGTTGAATAAAAAGAGGGCGGTAGTCTTAAGATCCTATTCATATGTAAGAATTGCCTCAACTCATTTTGTAAAGTAATTAACGACTACGATGATGTAACCATGCCCCCTGACTGAGGTAGGCTTACAATGCATGAAATCAATACCCCACTTGGGAAAAGGGCCAACTACAATAAAGGGGTGTAAAGGAGTAGGGTCGGTGCACTTTTTTGGATAAAAGTGTTGACAGGGTGGGCATTTATTAACCACTTCATGACAATATTTAAATATTGAAGGCAAAAACTACCCAGCACGAAGGATTTTCTGGGTTGTAGCCATCCCAAAAAGATGACTCCCACATGCTCCAGAGTGGTATTCATTCAGAACCTGTTCAGCCTCTTCATGTGTAAGGCACCGTTCAAGGATGGAATTGATACCACATTGATACAATTTATCATTCAAAATGAGATAGTACTTTTCATGGTGACAGATACAATGACGATCATCACGGGATATGTGAGGATGAAAATTATGAGTCTCGATATAGATAATCAAATGTCCATACCATGGATCTTTTGTTCTTATCAAGAACAAAAATTCATCTGGGAATGAATCATTGCGCTTAGCTTCTGTCAAAGAATAGGGAAGGTCATACATCAACTATGTGAAAACTAAGGATTTCTTCGAATTAGCCTTGGCGAATTCGAGATCAAATTCCTGTAAGATAACAATCCAACGGGAATATTTTCATCCTAGTACCTGATGAGACAGAATGTAGTACATGGGGTTTTCATCTGCGAGTACGGTTGTGGTAAAAAGTAGAATGTAATGGTGAAAATTTTGTACAACAATGACCGTATCTAGAGCTAACTTCTCCACACATGAGTAACGGGTGACAGAGTCATTGAGACTCTTACTCAAGTAACATATCACGCGTTCTTGTTCATTGGGTTTGTCCTATGCTAGAACCATTACAATGGTGGTAGGGGATGTAGCAACATACAACAGAAAGTATTTTGAATAATCCAGGGGGTGTATCACGGGTGAATGGGTCAGAGTGTGCTTCAGATTATCAAAATCTCATTGGTCTTGGTCATCCTAGAAGAATGGAGTGTCCTTCTTTAGGAGATGCATATAACTGTGTGTTTTCTCTACAAAGTTGCATACGAAACAACGAAGAAATTTTTCCTTCCCTTGCAAAATTTGCAGCTCAGTAATGTTTTTCGGGGAAGTTAAGGCTAGGATAGCATCAATTTTCAATGGATCAATCCGTATGCCATCTTTGGAAACCACAAATCCAAGATGACGTCTAGTCTCAACACAAAAGACACATTTGTATGGATTAACCTGAATATTATAATGAAGACACCTAAGGAAAAAATTTTCTGAGGCATCCTGAAGGGTCCTCTCATTGCTGTGAATGAGCAAGGAGATCGTCAAGGTACGGCTCCATGATGTGCTTGATATCGTGAAAGGCATAGGACACGGCTCACTAGAATGTAGCTCCGATGTTCTTTAGGGAAAAAGGTAACTTCCAATACGCGAAGGTTCCCTATGGGAAAATGAATTTCATTTTATTTTGATCGGTGGGAAGAATATATATATGAGTGTAGCCAGAAAATTGATCCATACAAGAAAAGATGACACTCCCAGCACAGTTATCGATGATCTAATCGATGTGTGGAGTAGGATGTTGTCCTTAGGACAAGCCTTATTTAAGTCTTGAAAATTGATACAGACTCTAATATTTCCCTTATTCTTAATCATAAGGAAAATATTAGATACCCATTATGTCAGGGGTATGGGATAAATAAAGCCCGCATTCATAAGTTTTCCCAGTTCATCTTTAATAGCCGCAGCCTTCCTAGGATGGACTTGACGCAATTTTTGTTAGACAGGTTTTTATGTGGGATAGGTTCTAATATGCTGTACTACAACTGACAAATCGATCCCAGGCATCTCCTCATACATCTAGGAAAAAATATCACAGAATTCTTTGAAAAGATCTCTATAAATTTCAGTTTCCTCTGTCGAGCAGTTGTAGCCTACATGAACATGCTCAATATTTTTGGGCTTGACTGATATGTCAATTGAGGTTGTCTTAGTGATGTTGCAAATATTTCCTTCGGAATTTGTGTCTTGCAACAATACAAGCATTTGCGGGTTGGTGACAATATCAGTACTGATAAGAGATACGAGCTCAAAATATACTGAACTGGCATTAGGAAGAAAATAATATTTTTGATGGTGATCTTCCCATACGGGTTCATCCGTACTCATAATCTCCATGATGGACTCATCTGAAGGAAAAGTCTGTCAGAGATAGTCTAGAGTAGGGAGGGATGGTTCTAGCCAGTAGGACGGGTGGTGAGGATCCAAATCCACTAGATGAAGATCATCATAATGGACATTGGAAGCAAATTGAAGAACATCATAAAGTGCTTCATAAGGGCCAAGAGAGGATGACTCAACAACTTTTTTTCCTTTACGACTATGGCCAGTCGTGGAAATCATGTTCATGGTCGCTACTTCTGTACTAGGAGGGGATGAAGGAAAAAATCCAGTGAGGGTTGAATTGTTCATAATACCTACCCCAATCAACTGATAAGGAGGAGGGGACTGACCTAGCATAGGGATGTTATTCGTGGTGGGAGTAGTAACATCTGGTGAACAAAATTCAAGTTGATCGATAGTTACAATATTCCATGTTATAGCTGATTTTACCACACATGGTAGATCACATATATATGGCCTTCCATGTCCCTCTATAGACTCTTTGGACCCCATGGACTATTTTTGTACCTTTGATGTTTCCAAGTTCATCCCTAAAAACACCTGTTATTTGTTATACATGACTTTTAATCCCTTTTCCATGTATACACGCAGATATTACCCTTAAACCCGCGTACATTGGGATGTGTGCAAAAGGCCAAATGTTTTGGAGTTTTCCTTGATGTGGATCCGATTCACTTGTCTCTTGGACTTTCATATGCCTCGAGATCGCTTGGATTTGACCTTCCATTAACCCATTGAATCACTATATAATGAACCTTTTGGATACATTGTAGAGAGAGGAATTGAAGAGCAAGAAAACTATAGTCCATTGTTGTCGTAGCTTGCTTATAATTGAGTCTGCATCCCTTTGTCCCTTGGAGAAATTTGTGTTCTTCCCAAGCTTTCCCTTGCTTATGAGCTTGCTATCGAGAGATGGAGGATTGAAGTGGTGAAGGCCCAAGTGAAGGACTCAGTTTCTCTGGTTCGGAGACATGCCAACAGAGGTTGTCACTCATGTAATCTTTGATTTATATTAATAGAAATATATTTTCCTGTCCAATGACGTGCATTTAAATGAATATTTAATCCATGGATGCTTTTAATTGCTTATACATTATTCATTATATATGCTAGAGTATGTCTAGCACCATTATATAGCATGCTTGTCTTGATTGCTGATGTTGAGAGAGAAAATAGATAACACAAGCGGGATTGGAAAAAACTCAATAGGGATCTACATCAACCATCTGAAATAAGGTATGTTTTGAGATCATTTATTGTTAGATGTTTTATTTCTCTTGCATATTGTGAAGGGATTGATTTCTGTAGTTTATCTGTCTTCTGTGGTACACACCAAGCCATAGAAAGTTTTCTCTGTAACAGAATTGGCGACCATACTGGGGAGGTTTCTAGTCATTTCCTTTGGGTATTTTTTCGGCATTCAATGTGCTTGAATTACTCTGATTTCTCTATTTCTAAGTTGGGTCTGGGGGCATGTTTTCCTAGTAGTGTCTTACATGAGTAAATTTTGTCTCAGCTTGTCTGTTTTCCTTCTTTTTATCTCTTTTTCTTCCTGTATGCGGGTTTTTCTTTCACAGTTGCGTGTACATGTGGGTTTTACCTGAATAGTCACGTATGTATGCGGATTTACTGAGAACAGTCGCGTATACCCTGATTTTTTGCCTTTTGGGGAAGATTAAGTGTTTCCAGGTGAGTTTGGATGATTACTGAGTCTTCTTGGATGCTTCTGGAGTCTGTATACATCCCTGTTTCGGATCAAAGACACCTTGTTAGTTTAAATTTTTGAAAATGTTCTGGTCATTTCATTTTCTATTTTTTGTTTTGGGATTACTGCATTAGGTCTCTTTTATCTTGGTGTTTTTCTTGATGGATGTCTATTAGTGCTTGTAGAGTCTGAGGGTGGTAGATTTATACTTTTGATTTTTTATCTCATTTAATTCAAAAATACAAAGTCATTTGCTTTATGCATCATTATGAATTGTTTACATTTTGCATTACATGGTACTTGCATTAGGTTTGCTTGGAGAATATTCGTCAAATTTTCATATAGGAATGATTGCATATTCATTTGAAGGAAAATTTTTGAACTTCACGTAGTAGCATACCTTGTTCTTCATTTGACACAGTGCATTTGCATTGATTGTTAGGTGTGCATTTTACTTCTTGTTGTGTTATAACATCATTAGTTGCATGAAAATTTTCCCTTTGAGTAATAAGACAAATAAAATCAATGCATAATAAAATGAATTACACTCTTTTCTTTTTAGGGTGCACCAACAATACTAGGTTTTAGGGTCTTGGAACATTTCATTGTAAGTCAATTCTCCAAGACCACTAAACAAAACATTTAGGTGTTTGTCTAGGTGAGAGTGTGAAATCCTTTATATAATTAGTGTTCTCAGGATCCTCCTCTTACAAGGGAGTTAAGCATGAGGCAGTGTGAGCGGTTATGATTGAGATGACCCTTGGTTGTAATTGAGTAGCACCAGAGATATTTCTAGGATTGTATTCATATCTGGGGGCTCTTTCGAGAGTTTTGGGATTTGCTACCCTACCCATATGGTCAATCCCTCCTACAACTATCCGCCTGAGTATTGATTATATCGAGGTGCCCTTCGCTTCCTTACCTAGGTTATTGAGGGGGTACTTCGTAGAGGTTATTCTACAGGTGTCCTGGCCAGGTACAGGCCAGAAAACACAATCGCTATATGCATTGAAGCTGAGGGCCACTATAATTGGTTACGAACCTCTTCTTGTTGTGTATGGGAGTCTCAAGCCTCTCCTAGGAAAGATAGACCTGCTTCATTCGAGGGCTCACATATCCTACCCTTGTTTGCTTGCAATTTGGATTTACATTTTATAGGTGTATGCTCTGTGCACACTAGTTTTCCTAGGGTTTGCGTAATTAGATTGAGTCTTTTATTTTTTGAGTCATTGTGGATTTGGGTGCGGCACCCCGCCATTTTCTCCGTTTAGTAGGACTTCCACCTTCCACGTCTCTTCCTCCTTTGGGAGAGGAAACTAGAAAGTCCAAGCAGACTACTTCTCACTTTGATTCACACACCATGGGATATCATGAGGATGAGATTCCAGAGATTTCCTCTCCACCTCATGAGGTAGGAGAGGAAGATCCTACTAGCACATATGGTCCATCACATGAAAAATTGTCACGATCTGGTTATGATCCCTCATTCACAGGTCGCTGGTACTTGTTTCTAGGTGACGAGGCTCATTATGAACCCACAAGAACTAGTCATGTTCATTATGACATGCCTGAAATCATGGCACCCAATCTAACACATCATGTCGAGTCAGAAATTGATCCTAGCACTACGCCTGGGGGCGCTCCTATTCCTTTCCATGTGGAGAGATTTGGGAGCACTAGTCACATTACACCTTCCATCCCTACAGTGGAAGTATCCTCACATGTCCGTCCTAGACCTAGTGTCAGTAATCCTATGTGGATACCAAAACCTAGATGAGTCAACATTGGGAACACCACTTCCATTCCTTCACATGTCCCTTCGTCCTCGAACCCTACTCCTTCGAATGCGTTTTTGACAACCCTTCCTCCCCCTAATTCATGTTGTCCTTTGGGTCAAAATATTGCTACTAGTCATGTTCATACTACGACTGCTCGCATGGTATTATCTCAGAGTCAAGCACCTCCTATTGTGTCGAGAGGTCATATCCCTGTTTCTGGATCATCTCATGTTTCATGTCATGGAGCTTCCCATATCCCTAACTATGAACCTTCTCATGGGACATCCCATGGAACACCTTATGGAGCTTCTCATGGATAGTCTTATGAACCGTAGGATAGAACTATCAACCCTATGTGTATAGGTATAAAAAACCCTCTTACTCTTCCAATTATGGCTTTGTAGCATTGCATAATAAAGGTACCCCGCACCAAAATGCTTCCATGCAACCCTATATGAGTCAAATGGAAGGAGGTTATTATGGCCAAGGCCATGGTATTTATAGCAATCAACATTACATGAACCAAAACTATCAAGGAGTGTGGCATAGACTGGCTCAACCTAGGCTCCCTTTCCTCATGACATTAAACTTACTAGACTTGTTGAGACTGATGAACAATCCAGTATCTCATGACCTAGCCTGGTCAACTGTCCCTAACAAGATTCCTTCAGACATTCCCAAGTTTGAGGGTAAGGCTAGAGAATATCCTAGTGA
Organism: Pseudotsuga menziesii; assembly: GCA_001517045.1. Taxonomy (NCBI): domain Eukaryota; kingdom Viridiplantae; phylum Streptophyta; class Pinopsida; order Pinales; family Pinaceae; genus Pseudotsuga; species Pseudotsuga menziesii. The sequence continues at coordinate 712,010 of LPNX011061594.1, read as the reverse complement.
GAATGTCACCCCTTTTCACCTTTGGTGCTCTTCCAATTCCTTACATGACAATTCAATCCGTTTGAGGCTATTTCAACGCACCCTCATGGGTCTTGTGACAAAATGACATATAGAGTTACCAAGGGGGGCATACACTTTATTTGATGACCTTGCCATGAATTTCCTCAACCACTTTCAGCTACCCCTACGTTACGATGTCGGTACCGAACTCTTGTTGACATTCCAGAGAGATAAAGCCACACACATTTTCGATCACATTCAAGAGTGGCGTAGATGAAAGCGGTTGATTAAAGCCTTATACCACCAAAATTTCTCCTTGAATGGTTCCTCAAATCATTGTTACCTTACATCATAAAGGATGTTTCTACATTCGGAGTTCAAAACGAGGAACAAACAATATTTAGGGCACAAGAGTTGGATTTGATCTATGGTTAATCTGGACTTTTGTATGAGATTATACCTAACGCTCTGTGATCTAGTTGTGATCCCAAGATCAAGCCTGGACCACATGTTGATGGAATTGTGGGATCTACAAGTACCAAACCTACATATTTGGTCATGAAACAAGTGAGCCAATTGTCTATTAACCAATCCACGTCGAGACAGGACACAGCTTCATCTCAACCTACCCAATCAGCGAGTGTACTTTCCGTGCAATCATCGGACCTACAGGGCAACTGGAATCCTGGAAGGAATAATAAAAAAGGGAAAAATAACTGTAAGGGTGGGAATAAGAACAAAAATGCTAATAATAATGACAATAATTATCGTAATGCTGGGGGGGGCAAGTAGACTAAATGTAAGGTGAAGTTTCCTTGTAAGTTGTGTATGGACAACCACCTCACTTACTTGTTCCCTCATATGGAAGATCCCTCGAGGTTCATAGCACAGGGTTTAGTTGTGTTAATGAATCCTTTACCCAAAAATAAAAATATGAACTCGAGGACCATTGATCCTAATTGTGCATCAGGTGGAAATCAAAATATGCCAGAAGCCAATAGTGTTCATGGATGCATCAACATGATGAGTGCTGCTATGGTTGTGACTTGTACGAAAGATTATGGTTCGTCAGAACTGAACCTTGGGAAAGAACCCTCTCCACCTGAGAACCCTTTTTTTATCAAAAAACCTACGGATAAACCTGAAGCTCTGCCTCGCATTCCTAATGGAGGCCTAAAGCGTTAAAGGCACAATCCTAATTCCTAAGTTTCCCAAAGCTATTCAGTTGTCAAGGATTTGGGCCAGACTCCTTGTGCAATGTCCGCACTTGAAGTGCTTCAGACTTGTCCTCCATAGAGGATGGATTTATTGTTTGCTCTTGGGGTTAGTGACAATAGCTCTTCTTCCATTATCAAATTTGAAACCATGGGAGTACAGCCTCGCTTTCCTTACTACGTGTCTCTTTTGATTCATGTATAGTGTCTTAATAAGACCGCCAAATGAACTGTCATTGATGAAGGCACTGCTGCTTCTATGATGTCTTTGTCATGTTGGAAGGGCTCAGGTTCTCCTAAGTTGTCTCAATCTGCTACCATTTTGAAAGCTTTCGATGGTAGATCATTTTGACCACATGGAATTATTTCTTCTATAAAAGTGCAATTGGGAGGGAAGACCATTGCGATCGAGTTCGAGGTGGTTGATGCACCCCTTGACTACAATATTTTACTGGGTTGGAATTGGATGTATAGTATGCAATCCATAGCTTCCTCCCTCTTTCGAGTGATACGCTTTTCATTTAATGGGAATATTTTTACAATTGATCAGATGTCATTCCAAAATCCATGTGTCAATGCATCATTGGGAGCTTCTATCCCGATTATCGATCACTCTCAACTGGCAACAAGAGTGTGGGCATGGGTATGTATCCTTCTCTTATGGGAAACTTTAGTTTTCCTATGCTCATGCTTATGATTGGGTCCATTTTTGGTGGGGTTTCGTCCTCTATGAATTCGGTGTCCTCTTGCACCACCCATATGGAGGACCCTTGGATCCTTCCTTCACCAAGTTCTTCAGTTGGACCTATTGAAATGGATGTGTTGTTTCCTACAATGATGATAGAATATCAAGTGAATATTGATCAAGTTGTAGAGCCTATTCCTTCCTCTTTGTTGATAGAGGAGGAGGAACCATATGTGCTGCCTGCATGGGCAGTTGAGTCATCTCATGCACATGATTTCCTTGACGATGTTTTTCCATCAGATGAAGCCATTATTGAGGCCATGTATGAGGTTGAGCCACCTTGGGAAGAGTTGCATCATCAATCGTATTTTCTTCCTGGGCTCGACCGTGTGGAACGTGATGCCTTTAGGGATATTATTAGTGAGAAGATTGGCAGGCTTGTGGTTCCATTTAGCTCTCCTGGTCAGATGGCTGATGGGAACATGGAAAATTTATCACCAACTATTCCTATCAATATTTATCGTGATCCTGGAAAGGTTGAGAATGTTTACATTGGGGCAGAGTGTTCCCCTTATGAGATCAAGGAGTATACCACATTGTTTAAAGAGTTTTGTGACATATTTACGTGGTCGTACAATGAGATGCCAGGTATTGACCCTTGTATTATCGAACATGAGATCAAAACCTATCCGAATGCGAAGCTGGTTCGACAACGTTTGCGTGCAGTGAATCCTAGAAAATCACCCGCCATTAAGGCTGAGATAGAAAAAAATTTGAAATCTTGTTTTATCTATCCCATTCCCTTAATAGAGTGGGCTTCCAATCTTTTTCTGGTAGATAAGAATAAGGGAGTGATCCGTATATGCACTGATTTTCGTGACTTAAATCATGCATTTCCTAAGGATAATTTCCCCACACCATTTATTGATCAAATTTTGGATGAGTGTGCTGAGAGTGAGGATTTTCCTTTATGGATGGTTTTTTTGGATATAATCAGATTTAGATTAAGCCTGAGGATCAACATAAGGCCGAATTTATTTGTCCTTGGGGTACTTTTGCATATCGGAAGATGTCTTTCAGCCTTAAAAACATCGGAGCTACATTTCAGTGGGGTATGACCTTAATTTTTCACGATCTCAAAATGATTGTCAAAGTGTATTTGGATGATCTCACTACTCACTCTCGTCTAAAGGTGCGTCATCCATATCATTTGAGATTAGTATTCGAAAGATGTCATCACTACCAAGTTCGTTTAAATCCTCATAAGTCCATATTTTGCGTGACTGTTGGTCACTTGCTAGGATTCATTGTGTCCAAGGAGGGTATAAGAGTCGATCCCTTAAAGATTGAGGCAATACTTCAATTGTCTCCCCTGCGTAATATTAGACATCTTCAGTGTTTGAATGGCATGGCAAACTTCTTGCGGAGATTTGTGGTTAATTTTTCCAATTTGACTAAAGCCTTTATGTGTCTTTTTAAGAAGGACACTCCTTTTTACTAGGATGAGTGAGCCTAGGAGTCCTTTTATGCTCTTAAGTGAGCCTTAGAAATGGCCCCCTGTGCTTATTCCACCCGACTATAGCCATGATTTCTTGATTTATGTGGCCACGTCCATGGAGACGATTGGTATGGTTTTGGTTCAGGAGGATGAGGAGCTCCATGATCATGTCATATATTATTTGATCCGAAACCTTATAGATGAATAACTCCATTATTCCCATGTGGAGAAGCTTGCCTTAGCCACCGTTCATGCGGTCCAATGTTTGAGGCATTACATTCTTCTTTGCCAAACTTTGGTTGTAGCTCGTATCAATCCATTTTAGTTCATACTTACCAGAAGGATGATTGGGGGAAAATACAATAAATGGATTTTCATTTTGCAAGAGTTTGATCTCGAGTTCATTTCGGTGAAATCGAAGAAATATTTGATCTTTGCAGAGCTCATGTCTGATTTTCCAAGTTTGGAGGAGGAGGAAGTTTATGAGGATACGTTTGTCGATGAGAATATTTTCCTTATCTCAAACCTTGACCTGTGGTATGGGAATATCGTTGTATATTTGCAGACATTGAAGGTCCCTACTCACCTTTCATGGGATGAGCGACGATGATTACATCATGTAGCTAAGAACTACCTTATAGTGGATAACACTTTGTATCGTCGTGGGGTAGATTCCATTCTGCGTCATTGTTTAACCCATGATGAGGTTGAGGTTGTACTAAATGATTTCCATAGAGGGGCATGTGGTGGTCATTTATCTAGGCTTTCTACAACCCAAAAAATCTTGAGAGAAGGATATTTTTGGCCATCCATCTTCAAAGATTGCGTTAATGCGGTCAAGGAGTGCCACCCTTGCCAGGTGCTTGCATGCAATATGTAGTCGCATCGAGCCCAGTTACATCCTATTGTCACCGTCGGTCCCTTCACCAAGTGGGGGCTTAACTTTATGGATTGCAACCCAGCTTCAGCTGGGGGGCATCATCACATTATAGTGGTTGTCGATTATTTCATGAAATCAGCAGAGGTTATGCCCACAAGTAAATCCAATGGTGATATAGCCGTGCATTTCATGTTCAACTAGATTATCACTCAGTTTGGTATTCCGAAAGAGCTTGTCACTAACCATGGTAGGAACTTTCAGAATAAGATGATGGAAGAGTTAGCTTCTAAGTTAGGGTATAAGCAAGAACATTCATCTTCTTATTACCCTCAGGAGAATGGATAGGTTGAAGCAGTGAATAAATCACTTAAGTCTATTCTCCAGTGAACCATTGCACAAAGCAAGACCAATTGGCATATTATGTTGTATCCTGCTTTGTGGGCCTATAGAACTGCAGTTTAGACTGCCATTGGTTTCTCTCCATATAATCTTATGCATGGGTTGGATTTAGTTTTACCAGTTGAATGTGAAATCCCTTCTCTGAATCTAGTTGCAGAGCTTTTACCATACGCTTCCGCATTGGAAGAACGTTTGGTCCACTTAGAGCAGCTCGATGAGCAGTACCAAGATGCCTTAGTGGCTCTATAGGTTAACACGTGTTGCGTCAAGGTCCAGTATGATAAGTCTGTTCATCCAAGGAGGTTTAATGAAAGTGACTTGGTCATTTTGTGGGATTAAGCTAAAGAACCCTTGGGAGCAGGGAAATTTAATCCCATGTGGCATGGTCCTTACATGGTTAAACGGGTCTTAGAGAAAGGCGCTTATGAGCTGGTTGATTATGAAGGGACAGCTTTGGAAGAGCCTAGAAATGGGCTCTATCTCAAAAATACTATGCATGATCTTCATCCAGGACTGATTGTTGTATATTATTGTACTATTTTTGAATTGCATAGGTAGGTTTTCTTATGGTGATCAGGTTTGTTGATTAGCTTTCATTTCTTATGACAAATGTCGATGGAGTCTTCCATTTCATAGGATTCATCGATGGTGCTAGCCACCACACTAAAAACTCAGCTTCATCTGCTTGGGTGATTTATACTCCTATGGGTCAAGTATTGTCTTCACGAGGTGGATGTTTACAGCCTTCTTCGAACAATGTTGTTGAATATAGTGCCATTATTGAGTTATTGCATGATGCCATTTCATATGGTGTTCTCTCTCTTGAGGTACGTCTTGATTTGTAGTTACTGGTTTCACAACTTAATGGCTTGTATCGTATTAGGGATCTAACATTATTATGAATATTCTTACGTGTGAGATTGCAAGAATAGAAATTTGAGAATATAACATACATTCATGTTCCAAGAGTTTTTAATCAAGTTGTTGACTCATACGCCAACTATGTGTTAGATTGGCATTTGTTTCATAGACCATAAGAATATCACAAACATACATTTTACACACATGTAAATTTAGATGAAATCAATCATCATAAAAGTTTTTCATTAATATCCAAAAAGTGACTTCATAATACATAAGTGTCATATACAAAATTGGGGCTTCTGAGCCACCAAAATATAATACACGGTCATACAAAAATGAATACACTCAAGTCTCTAAGCCTGAGGGGGAGGGGGGTTCTGATCATAATATAGCACTATGGCTCTAGCTAGCCATAGAAAGAGTTGAACCCATGCTTGTGGAACACCAACCACCTGACGCTGCATGGCCTCAGGAAAGTCCTTGACTTACACCATGGGTACCCTGTGTGTCAAGCATACAAAGTTCATGTGAATGCTTTGGAGCATCCGCTCCGCATATGTACCCATGATATCGTCTCCTCTTCCCCTTTAGTCGATGACAAGGGAATCCTTCTAGACACCGTGGTCCTACATCTGCATACACATGGCAAATTGTCACTATGTGTCATCACACCAAAAACATGTCTTTTGAGTCAATATATCAAAAAACACAAAAAATTGAATAATTCAAAAAACTTAAAAAGTGGGTTTGGGATTCGTTACCCATGTTGCCATAAGCTGCTCCTGGTGGAAGTGGCATATCCAAATCTCCATAGAAGTCTATCCCTGCATAGGGGTAGTCATCTATAGTGATGATCTGTCTCTGCCACCATGGAAAGAAGTCTGTTGGGTAGGGGTTAGACACCCTACCTCCGCCCAGTCTACGCATAACATTTTCCCAACGTCATTGGGATGGATCTCAAACTCTGTATGGAACAATGTCCACTCTAGGGCTTAGCCCTGGTACCTGCTCAAAAAATAACGTGCTCAGTATGCTGCCGAACCTAAATTTTTTCACCTTTCCCATTTTGCGGTCACTAAGCTATTGTTTCATGTTGCTCAATAGCGTTGTGCTCCAATCATAAACTGTAGGTCTCATACACTCCACCACATAGAACATCATTGGACGCGAGGCCTGGTGGAGTGAAGCTAACCCCGCAATCCTGCCTGATGCCAATAGTATGGCCTTCAGTCCCAGAATATGTATAGATTTTGTTGGTATTTGACTCCCAACCTTTTTCGTCTCCGAAAAGCAGTACACAGCTATGTACTCATCAATAGTCAACCTGCCTCCTAGCCCACGAGATCGGATATTCACCATCTCTCCTCGTCAGGACAAACCAATGATAAAGTATATGTCCTCAACTTCAATGCTGAGCGACATACCATCAATCTAAAAATTCTCAGAGTCTGGATTCCAGTAATCCACTAGCACCTGGAGTAGTCTTGGTTTGGCCCTCAGGCTGCCAAGACACCAAAACTTGTATAAACCAAATGCCTGTAATGCTTGTTGGGCCATAATATCACCTTGTACGACCTCCTCCACATCACCATGCTCTCTTTCCCTCCACTCTAACACCATCTTGCACAAAAAACCAAAAGTTTGATAATTTATTTCCTTTGAAAATCTTGTTTGTGGGCCTATATGTGACTTTTCTCAAAACAACCGCATATGTACGTGGGTTTGGGTGCTTTTTCCACGTATGGCGATCCCTATACACGGAAAAAACCTCGATTTCTATGTGGTTCAAAGCGCATAATTATGGATGGCTTAGACCATTAAAATTCAAAAAAATTGCATGAAATAGGAAGAATAGTGCATTAGGACCTACCTGGATCAAACGGGGAGACATTCCGCCGGACGATTCTCCCAGAATTTGCTTCAGAAGTTCTAAACTCAAATACACTACGTTGGGTAAAAGTTTCAAATGATATGAAGATTTTTAAATTTTTAACTATTTATAGAAACTTTTTGAAATTTTTACCCAATTTCTAAAGTTTTTGACCATTTTGGACCGTTTGAACTAATTTGATGATGTAGGAGTCCATTTTGAGTGTGGTTTGACTGTAGCATTGATCCGTCCGTACCTACTATAGGTATGATGTCTAAATTGGCATATAGGTTAGGCTTCACATCTATTTGCATTTTGCATGACCTTATGACTGTTTCATTTTAACCTTAGGTACGAAGCCATTCCATCTTATCACGAAACCTTCTTGTTGCTTCTAGAAGTGACATGTTGTGAATGGTAGAGCTTTACCATACATGGGTGCCCTAGTTAGATCCTATTTTGTATTTGGTGCCCATCTTGACATTTTTCCTTTAGGGTGTGGGATTCCTTTTTATAGTACCACCATGACTTTGAGAAAGAGCTTCATACTCCTCTTGACCTTTATGCTGGCCTTTTCCCCGGGACTCCCTTGTATATGTCAAGTTGTAATTGCATTATCATGAGTTTTGCTTTCTTTATTGAGTCTTATGCTGACTTCCATAACTTTTATTATTATCCATATAGCCCAAGATTGTCTCATGTCTAGCCAAGCAGAGACGTTTTATATATCTTTTGCAGCTTGATTCCCCATTTTTTACCGGGAGGGGACTTTCCCCTGAGTGTCGTTATCCTACACATGTTTCCTTGCATTGAGCATAGGTATGTTCCACTACTTGGAACTAGTTTGTTTTCCCCTTGACACTCAAATCATCCTAGATTTGTAACTATAAAGCACTTTTATTATTTTTCAAGCTTTTCAAAATATATAAAAAAGTCCAAAAAAATAAAAAAGCCAAAAATCCAGATAGGAAAAGATGCTATCTTTGGCAGCAGTCAAGTCGTGTCGCCTTTGAACAGAGCACTATATATCACATCCATTGGTTGGGTTAGTAGTTTGACTTTAGGATTTGTACTCGTATCTTTGATTTTACCTCCACTGACTGGTTAAGATTCCAGTCCCTATGGATCCTTTGTCGATGCCTCATGTGTCGCAGAGATGTCCCAGTTTTGTATATTGATTCTATGCTGCCTACATTTAGTCACCATTCGCCTTTATTGTCTTGTTCTAAGGAAGTTGAAGCCTGAGTCGGCCATTCCTTAGTTTTCTTGACTTTGCATGTTGGCCATTCCCGGTACTATTACTGGTTCATGCACATCTTGATCGAGTCCTTCCACATTATATAGCGTTGTTGAGTACCTTGTGTTTGTTGATGGGGGACACCTTAATGCCCTCCTTCCAATGGATTCCATCCCATCGGCTTCAGATCATTTATTCTGGGATAGGAATCTAGAGTTCTTTGAGTGCCTTGAGACTTACAGTCATTAGTGGTATGTTCTCTTTCCATCAACAGTTTTGGGAATACATCAATGTCCCCTGATCGATGGATTCTTTCAAGTGTTTGACCTAAACACATTTATTCGCACTTGTTAGATTGCACTGTAGTAACTTAATTCCCATTTTCATTATCGGTGGGTGATCTTGCGTCTGTTAACGGTATACATCAATGACCAGTAATGAGATGATGGGCTATTGTGTTCGGCCTCGACACCTTTATTCACATAGTAGGATATTTACTCGTAGCGGTTTGTGTAGAATACTTTCTGGATTGGTGGCATTTCTTTTATGCTAACTCCTTGATCGTGCCAGTGTTCATGAGATTTTAGCTCTCATGACTTGATTCCAATGTATGTCAAATATCTTCAGCCATTATGGAGATCTTGATCCATCGTATATCTTCAGCTTTCATAGATATCTTGGTCCTTTGTATATCTTCATCATGGAGATTGTGATCTATTGTATATTGTACGTGGTGATGACCACACATGTCACAGTTTGTATATCATGTTTATTCATGGCCATTGTACTCTTATGTATCTGGGACTACTATATGTATTTGTTGTCAAGTGCAGAGTTTGATTATTGTATTATACTGTTGGATGGCTGGTTCTTCCACCTGGTTCTTTATCACTCCACTTCTAGGATAGAATTATAATGTATTTTGGCCATCGTATTACCCCTCTAACATCACACGTTAGGGGGCATCTGTTATAGATGATTTTACAACACATGGTAGATCACATATATATGGACTTCCCTGTCCCTCTATAGACTCTTTCAACCCCATGGACTATTTTTGTACCTTTGATGTTTCCAAGATAATCCCTAAAAATACCTATTATTTGTTGTACGTGACTTTTAATCCCTTTTCCATGTATACACGCGGATATTACCCTTAAACCCACGTACATTGGGATGTGTGCAAAAGGCCAAATGTTTTGGAGTTTTCCTTGATGTGGATCTGAGTCACTTGTCTCCTTACCTTCCATATGCCTCGAGATCGTTTGGATTTGACCTTCCATTACCCCATTGAAGCACTATATAAGGAACCCTTTGGATACATTGAAGAGAGAGGAATTGAAGAGCAAGAAAACTATAGTCCATTGTTGTCGTAGCTTGCTTATACTTGAGTCTACATCCCTTTGTTCCTTGGATCACTTTCTGTTCTTCCCAAGATTTCCCTTACTTGTGAGATTGATATCGAGAGATGGAGAATTGAAGTGGTGGAGGACTCAGTTTCTCTGGTTCACAGACGTGCCGACAGAGGTTGTCACTCATGTAATCTCTGATTTATATTAATAGAAATATATTTTCCTATCCAATGATGTGCATTTAAATGAATATTGAATCCATGGATGCTTTTAATTGCTTATACATTATTGATTATATATGCTAGAGTAGGTCTAGCACCATTATATAGCATGCTTGTCTTGTTTGTTGTTGTTGAGAGAGAAAATTACTAACACAAGAGGGATTGGAAAAATCTTAATGGAGATCTACATCAACCATCCGGAATAAGGTATGTTTCGAGATCCTTTAGTGTTAGATGTTTTATTTCTCTTGCATATTGGGAAGGGATTTATTTCTGCGGTTTCTCTATCTGTTGTGGTACACCCCAATCCATAGGAATTTTTCTCTGTAACATTCCCCAAATGAGGGAATTGGAGAGTTCAAAATACTGTTGAAGCGATGACAGTCATAGCATAGAACCAATTTCTCCCCAATAGAAGATTGTATTCTAACGGGGAATCAACTACTTCCACTTGAATGGAAACACTATTGGCCCCAAGCTCAATGGAAATTGTTGGTAATAGACCATGAGGCTGGAAACCTCGTCCATCGAAAGCTTTTAAGTTCATAGGTGAATTTCTAATTTTAGGAGAACCAATGGACCTCCAACAAGATACAAACAAAACTAAGGTTGAATCTCCCTCATCCAAAACGGTCTGACCGACCTTTCTCCCAACTACTCTAGTCGCAATTTGGAATGCAAGTCAGTGGGGTAGTCTAGATTTATAGTTCTCCACATTAAAATGGATTAAGTTGGAATTGTCCGGGTCTAATTCCCCCAAGTCCGTTAACAAGTTTTTACACTATATATGACAACTTTGGAGTACCTCAAGGGTAGAGATCGCATAGGATTCCTAAGCCAAATATTCAACGACATTATATAATTGTGTAACTCGGTCATTGGGATTAAAAATAGCCTTCCTAAGGGTACTCTTAGGTGGGCGTAAAATTAAATCAAGATTAGGTTTTTGGATGGTGAGAGGGCCATTAGACGAATATGGAGGAGAACTAGTGGAAGGAACTTTATCGGAAGAAGTATTTTTGTCCTTCTTCTCTATTGGCTTGTCATATGAATGACTACGAGTATTTAAATTAATGGTGTATGACGACATCATTCTAATTTCTTCTGTAGAACCGGACGTTCCTTGATTAGACATATGATGTATCAAATGTTGTTGAGATGGGAAGGGATCGGTAAGCACCGCCAGTGTGGGGTTACTCTTCAAAAATTTACTAATCTCTTCATGATGAGGGCGCTCCTTCGTGAAGTGATCGTCACCACATAACAAGAAGGGGTACTTCACCTTTCTCTTTCCTTTATTATAATTCTTCATGGTCATAGCCTTGTGATTCTCCTATTGGTTTTTGAGTTTTTTATTTTTTCCTTTCCCTTTCTTCTTATTACCAGGTGTCTACGTACTTTAGCTGGCATTCACCTCGGCAAAAATCATAGGAGCGAAAGGAGTAGTAGAAAAAGGAATTTTTTTCTTGGTAGGCTTAGCTGCTGATGAGGGCTTGATTGAACCAACAACCCCATCAACGGGAGTCTCTGCAGGTGGCTTAGCAGAGTCCATGCTGGGACGAGGGGCTTAAGGGATTAGGTCATACAAAGTTCCAGATTGGGAATATACCAAGTCTAGATACTAAGTGTGACTAATAGCTTGCTCTTCAGTAACAACACCACCCATAGCCACATCGCAGGTGATGGGAGGTGACAAGGATTTCATGAACCAATCAGATAATAGTTGGTCCAAGATGGGAGATTTAATGAGGAATCTCCTCCTTCTCCACTCATGGATATGGTATGATATATGTGTGGAATTTTTTTTATAGAGTGAGGTCAAAATCTCCATACCTGTTTCTTAATGAATGTGAGAAAAACAGTTTCCAATGAGCTAAAATCCACAAAAAAATGTTGTGGAAGTTCAATATACCACTTTGTGGCCATACCGGTCAAAGTCTGCCGAAAAGAGTCTCAAATGATTAGATTCATCCGTCAAGGAGTTTGAAGAACACCATAAATGAAAAGTCATGACACGATTTTTTGGATCATCTCCCTGCTTCCCATCAAACTTCAGAATGTCTGATGGTAACTTGACTGGAATAGCAGGCCATGAAGGGTTCTGCTGAATGGGATCATTAATCAACTTGGACAGATCAAACAAGTCCAAAGTTGCCAAGAATGCAAGTTGTCGATTAGATTTGACATACTGCTATTATTGATAAGGAATATACACAACAGTAGGATCGTAGGTTGACTGATACACTAGTTGTTGGGCTGGTATATGGGTGGATGATCCTCCCAAATGGGGTGGACCTCTAGGAGGAGGGACACCCAGAGATGGTGGGACTCTATGTGGTGGGCCTCCAGGTAAGGAATTTTAGGATACATAGTTCCTGTAGACGCAGGTGGATAGTTCATATTTACTACAAGTAGTTGATTCCCTGGGTAACCATAACCCCAAGAAGGTTGCTTGACTCCATATTGTGCCCCTAAGGGTTTTCCTGAACTTGATGGAGGGTTTACCATATTAATGTTGGTGGGAGGAACAACTACTATGGGTTTTCCTACAGCAGAGGTCTATCTGATACTAGTAGAAACTCCACTAACAGATAATGTAACTCATGCCAAGGGTTTCCCCCCGACATTGGAATGTACCGATACCATTTGAGATAAAGATTCCCCCCCAGCTACAAAGGGTATGGGAGGACTAGAAATAGACCTAGGATTTGAAACTGTAGTTTTGGAGGTTTAACCGGGATTATGAGAAGTCACACCACGAGGTGGAAGATCATCAATAGGATCCAAAGTCTCAGCAACTAAATGATATCCAGAATGCCAAGGATCTATAAAGACGGGGTAAAAGAGCCGACATAGGTTCTTTGTGAGGTATGGGTGAGGGAATAATTCTTTCCACTCTCTCTTGAAAATTGTGAGTGCGATCAAGAGATGCTTGGATCCTTCTATACTCATCTTCACCTGGTGGAGGGTTCTCAAAAGAAGGTATAGTAACCCCAAATTTGGAAACAGCTTGACCCATAGAAGTTCTCTAAAAAGGAACATTAGGGCCATATTCAATTTCAATAGCACTATCAATACGACCTTCCATTGGAGAATGAAAGGAAGTGTCAGTCATAGGAGGCTGTTGGAACAAGGGATTGACGTAAGGAGTGAATTGTTCTCCACTTTCCACACATGGTCTTCCTTCCACATGGGAGTCAGTTGTAGCTCCTTGATCTGTGGCTTCCATTGGGCTCTCCCCTATGACACGAGAAAATTCAGGTGGTAAGCCTTGATTTCTTCTGGATTGTCTCAATTGAAACTTAGCCAGATTATATGGTCACTAAAACCTAAACTAGGGTTTCAAAACAAGAAAAATCACACAAAAATTCTCCTACACAAACTACAGGTCACAAGAAAACTTAAGTGACAAGAGGGCCTGAACAAGTTGGATCCTCACTAGGATTGTCAATTTTTTGCAACTCGCTATATACCGCAGGGTCCAACAGTAAAGCACGGTGAGGAGGATCAACCATCCCTCACCTGAATACCCGACTACCTAGATGACACATGCATAGTAATCTCCCTGACTATTGTTCTCGGTGTATTACAATCAACAAGATGGCCAAAAGGGATTTTCTCAAATGGTTTCAGGAATCCTAGAAGGGCCTCACGATATACACAATGTACGTGGGAGTTCAATTCCGTAGTAATGTTGTCTAATGCACAACCGTTCACAAGGGGTCTTCCGATATACAATTGAGTATGTGAAGTACCTTTCAATATGCCTCAAGGGTATGCGAAAGGTCATTATATATACTGACGGTACATGGAAGAACCACGCAGGTCCTGGGTTGCAGTGTAGGCAATAAACGATAGCTCCTACATTTTACGATGTTAGAACACGTCTATAACCTATCACTCAAGTTACTAATATTTTTAACCTATAGCTACCATTAATTTTAAGTTGAACAGTTAGGTGAATGCATGGAGTGATGACTGAAAAAGTAAAACCATGCAATTATGATATGCAAATTTCTTCACTTTACCATTCAAAGTATGCCTACTTACGGGAAGGAGAGAGTATTTTCTTTTTCAATTTCATTTCAAAACCAAAATTTTCCTAAGCAATCTAACTAAACAAATCTTTTCAAGAATACAAACAAGTAACACACTTCTAATCTGATCTTTGAAAGCAAGCAAATGAGTTGAGATATCTTTTCCTAAAAAGAAAGACAATAATACTCAAATGCACACTAAGTACTTTTTTCAATTTTTCTTCAAAAAATGGAAATATCTAACTTAAAACTATGATATATTTTTTTCTTTTTATGAGACAAGAGTGTAAAAAGAAAGAAGAATATGGATATCTGAAAGCTTATGAGGCCAGTTAGAGATCCAATAGTTCATCTTCAAACAAAATTCTAATCAAATCTCAACAAAAAAAATTCTTTTTAAAAGAAAAAAATAAGTATTCCGTAAACTTAAAGAAGAATTAAAGAAAAAACCAACAAGTAAGTATTCCTTTTCAGTCCTATCAAGCAGCAAGAAGAGATCCAACTCAGCTAAACTTCCAAGCACTCCTTTCAAAAATGAAAACCAAGCATACAAGAAATCAAATTGATGAGTGTAACCAAGCTTTTTGAATTCAACAAAACAAGAATTTACCACATTCAAAATTTGAATCTAACTACTCAGATCTCTTCAAATAAGCCCAAACATTCACAGAACAAAAAGCAAAAATCAAACCAAGTCTTGAAATGACAAGCCTGTAGAAGGCCTACCTAGCACCGCTTCTTGAGGGTTCGCGATAGATCGGTTCTAACTGAGCATCACTTCTCATCCACTACAATAGAGTGGTGGAACCACTTCCTGAATACTGTATAGAGGCGGTGGCACCGCTTAATGTCCACTATGCATGTGTGGTGTCTTGTATAAATAAAAAAACAAAAAAATGGCAAAAAAGAGCAAGTAAGTTATAGTAAAACTGGTATCAAATCATGAATTTAACAGGAATATGAAGTAAAGAAAGAAAGAATGACTCAGATCTGAGCAAATATGGTTATACCGAACCAAACTCTCACTAGATCAGCTAGTATATCTAATCAACTAAAACAAGATCTCACTAGATCAGCTAATAGATCTGATTATTAAACGATTGGAGCTTGGATTTCATACCAGAGTTTAAAGACCAAGGAAGATCAGATGTGCTAAAAATTATTCCCCAACGGAGTCACCAGATTTGTTGCTAGGAAAAATGCACCTCTTGCAGAAAAGAGTTGTTCCTCTAGTATGAATGGTTCAGATCTAGAACAAATGAGTTACAACAAAGATGGAAGACTTCCCTTAGAATTTGGGGAGATATGGAATGATTCCCTTTGACAGAGTGGTGTAGTTTTTTCCTATGGTGATGGCTATTCATGAACGTACCTGCACAATCACATGAAATAAGCAAACAAGATAAAAATGCACTAGAATATAATCCACAATTCTATGTCACTGACTAAGTAATCCAATAATAAAATACATGGTTATAACATGAAATAATTTATGGGGAAAGGAACCAACTTTCCATTAAATATGAAGAAGAAATATTACAACCTTTTCCTTAGTTTTGTGATGCTCCTTCACATGCCAATGCCTTGTCCCCTAAAGCTCCAACTTGCTCCTTCTATGCTCACCCTACAGATTTGGCCAAAATGTCAATGCAACAGCATAGATTTGCTCTCTCTCAACCATGGGGTATGAGCCTACTTTTATAGGACTTAGGAGGATAAGAATGGTTGAGTAAATGGTGGGTGAGGTGGATAGGAGATCCCAAAAGGATGGATCTCGAGTCCAAGTGGTCCTTGGGAGTAGGGATAAGGGTGCCATGAAGTCTTCCTTTGAGAAGCTTCGTGCAATCCTCTATTTTTCACTTTGTACCAAGGGCACCACTTCTCCTCCACTATGATAGAGCAGTGATAGGGCAGAACCATGCCTTGAATAAGAGGAAAAGGTGATGGCACCACCTACTGTTAAGGGATGGTAAGCGTTACTGAAGAAGGTAACACCCCTTGCCTTAAGGACAGAATCAGTGCTGGACTTTTTATATGCAAGATTGAAGTCTGGGATAGTATTTTCACTTCATAACTTTGGAATTAGGGAAATAACTGATGTTTGGGACCTCATCACATGATTATGAAAATATTTATGTGTAGCAGGGAGGACATGAGATATCATAGATCTCATACACTTCCGGAGTAGCAAGAGAAGGATTCACTCCAAGGATACTTTATTCAATTCCAAATGACTATGAGGAAGATTCTACTTCTCCTTCATCTTGAACAACTTCATCAGAGAGAGTAGAGGAAAATAATTTTGATTAAGGAAGTCTTGTTGTTCTGAATGTGCTCTCCGAATTGCTATAATAATCCTCATTGTGCTTCCCAAAGGTTCTATCCAGTTTTGTACACGGATCCTTTGGGTATTCTTCAAAATCAATAAGGTAGTGCAAACTTAGAGAAAAGGCCTCACATATTGTTCCATAAGCTCTATCACCTTCATTTATCCAATCATTCTCATATTCATAATATTATTTATAGAGTCCAATAGATACCTCATAGATACTTTGTCTCTTTAGAGATGCAATCATATTCAACTTCCATTTTGAATATCTTGTGGATGGAGTAAGAAGAGGAACTGATAATATCGAATCCATATGAAGTTGAACCTGCAAAATATTTCTGTAAAACCAATAATATTTGAACTATGTTAGAATCATGCTTTTCCTCTCAACATGAATATGTTTTCAAGGTCTGCCATGCCCACACCGCTACTTTGAATAAATTCAGAGTTAGCAAATCAAGATTGGAGACTTCTGGGGAAACCCAGCTACTTCTGATGTTCAATAGAGAGAAACAAGCATGAAGCCTACTTGAAATGGCTTTGATATCATGTTAAATTAATGTTCCAATTAGATATTCAAGCAATGACTCAAATATTATTGTTGCAGTAAAAGGAGAATGAAGATACACACTGAACAAAACAAACCACACAGGAAAAGGATGAGTATAGCTCAAATAATTACACTATAATTGTCATTAATTAAATCCATTGTTACAATAGTTTACATAGGAAAACAATTCGAATCAATTAGGGATGAATTCAAATCTCTCCACTGGATTTGACTGTACCTAACTAACTAGCTAACTCATGGTGTCTCAATCAATATCAGAGGCCAAATAGCCAACTCCATATGTCTAACCAACTAATACAATCAGTAATAAATATTTAACTAAGTGTAAGTGAAGTGGTAGGTGAGCAAAGGTGCCTTTCCCACATGCATCCATGCATTAGCCATGCATAACTAGTGCTAACTGACATTAGAGGAAATTTCAACTCAAAATGGGCCTTTTAACTTTTATTCAAATTCCATGTCATCATGTGTTAGCCAATGAAATTGATTTAAATTTGAAATACCGTATAGGTCTTAAACACTTTTTTAATATAAATTTGGGGATAGGTATCATAAACAAAACTACTTTTTTTGTTTGTATTTTTGACATATCTCCCTGTGTTTTTACTCAAATTTCGATCAGGAGAGCTCATTGGATGCGGAATTAAATTCCACATCCAACGAGTACCCACTCAGCATACTTTTGACAGACCCCGCTACCCCAAAAACAAGAAATACCTGAAAAAAAAATGAAATGATGATGTCATCATTTCGTTTTTCCAAGTATTTCTTGTTTTTGGGGTAGCGGGGTCCGTCAAAAGTATGCCGAGTGGGTACTCGTTGGATGCGGAATTTAATTCGCATCCAACGAGCTCTCCCGATCGAAATTTGAGTAAAAACACAGGGAGATATGTCAAAAATACAAACAAAAAAGTAGTTTTTTTCTTTTCTTCCTCCAAAATTAATAAATATTATTTTATTATTTTAACTATTATTTTACTAGTTCATTTTAGGAGGCCCATTTTGAGTTGAAATTTTCTCTAATGACTGATTGTGATCTAATTGAATGTAAATGGAAACTAACTAAGATTAACTAGTTCCAACTCCAACTGACTAAAGGAGGTTGGTTTCAGGACTCCCAATGGCTCCTAAAATGTAGGTATTGGTCTAGGAGGATCCTAAACTAATGCATGTAAGTGTAGTCAGTGTCATTTAACCTCTAGCAGTGTTTTCCACACTCTAGTAGCTGGTACATGTGGCCCCATTAGGCCAAGTGGACCCAATTAATTAATAAACACTCCTAAGTTGGGATAAATAATCTAAATAGACAGTATGGTCAAGGGAGGATTAATAATCCTAACAATGAGTGTGGAAATTCCAATTTCCCAATCTCAACCCAATCCCCTGGCCACTCCCCAATAAGAAACCATTTCAACTTCTGAAGGGATGACAGATTTTAGTGAAGATGTTGTGGTATCTTTAGGAAAATATTTTTGGAGCAAGAAGAACAAAGCAGTGATGAAAAAAGGAACTAAGAGGATGAGGGAAGGAACAATCAAACAAGTGCCTTCTCTTACTCAAGTCATCTGGAAATTAGATTCCCCTTATATTAAACAAGGGGATTTAGATACGGAAGCTTCCATGGGGGCATTTGCAGGGGCCAATTTGGACTGAATTCACAGTTGAATAAAGATCTTTTGGAAAAACAACAAGAGCTGCGGAAGACCAAACATGACTTGGTAGCAGTTGAGGCACACCATAAACAAAGTCCAACATCTTAAGCAAGAGCATGAAGAGAAGTTGAAATAGTTGCAGAAAAAGAATGACTATCTCAAGCATCATCTTGAGAAGTTACATTAGAGGAAATTTCAACTCAAAATGGGCCTCCTAAGGAAAATTAATAAAATAATAGTTAAAATAATAAAATAATATTTATTAATATTGGAGGAAGAAAAGAAAAAACTACTTTTTTGTTCGTAATTTTGACATATCTCCCTGTGTTTTTACTCAAATTTTGATCGGGAGAGCTCGTTGGATGTGGAATAGAATTCCACATCCAACGAGCTATCCCAATCAAAAATTGAGTAAAAACACATGGATATATGTTGAAGATACGAACAAAAAAAGTAGCTTTCTTTATGATACCTATCCCCAAATTTATATTAAAAAATTGTTTTGAAGAGGTGCTCCCTTTTTTTAATTTTAAAGCATTTTGATTGGCTAATACATGATGACATGGAATTTGTATTATTTTTGGAAGGCCCATTTTAAATTTAAATTTCCTCTAAAGGATGTTCTCAATTAACAACAGACAAACAAGATTGCTACCCTTGAGCAACAACTCAAAGAGTCTCAGTTAGTTTCATTTGTTTCCTTTTTCTCCAAATTGTCATCACAAGAATTTAAGCAGTTAGCCTATAAAATCCATGATGAATTCTATCTGTCTATGGCTAATTTATATGCAGGTTTCAATGAAATGCAGGAATTATACAACTCATTCAACGACAATCTGGTGTTGTGCAAGATCATCATACTCGCCAGATAGAAGACGCTAAGGCCTTCGACAATGTGTTATATTGGAATAATCATATCAAAGATAGACCGCATGATTTTCCAGTTATTGAGAAACTTCAAACCAAGAAAATTGAAGTTATGATAAAGACCTAAGAGAGGATCTATGATGCGGTAAAATACATCATCAAAGTTGGACAGATGGCATGCAGACCTAGGTGGTTGGCTACTGAAACCTTCCTCGGTTTTTTGGACTTTCCTTCTCTAGATTCGATTGACCAGGAACTTCCCCCTAAGCTCAAATTAGAAGAAATTAAATGAAATTTCTCTACAGCTAAGGAGTAGAATAAATTCAAGAAGAGGGAGATTGCATCCCAAATCTGCAGAACAAAAGTACACCTAGAGCATGCAAAATATTAGGACATTGACGATATGATGGACCTAGATGCCGAGTGGCGTTCTGCCCTCGGAAAACTTTGAAAATACATTATTTTGTAATCCCACATCTTGGGAATTCTCCTTTTTTGTAAAATATGTAATATTATTTAAAGGGAAGGAATTTCCCAAGTAGAGGGAGAAACTTTGGAGATTAAGCCTAGGAGTTATACTAAAGAACATACTGCAAGGTGCATTGCAGGAAAGTTTATAATTTTCGTACTTTGTAATTTTTTGCAAGTTAATAAAATTACAGTCATTTTATGTTATGTTTCATGGTTTTTCATTAAATGTATTTAATGAATTCTAGTCCTTCTTCCATCTATCTGGCATGCTAGTTATTGGTTGTTTATCTATTAATTTGTTAGTTCACGTATTGATTTTTCCTTACGTAATTGACATATTGAATGTGTTTAAATGAATGTTTTTGTTTGATCCACATGGTTTATTTCATAGATGATGATTAGTCATTGATATTTGATATTGATTTGTCAATTAGTATTTACTCTTGGACATGGTGTACATATGTAATAGTTGGATAAACGTTTTGCAATTTTTATTGTGTAGGATTTATTTAAAATTGGTCAAAGAGATTGATCTTAATTTTCATTTTTGTACATTGATTTATTAGTTTCTTTTTCCTATTATATTTTGCAGTTGTCCTATCTTGAATTCATTTTTTACCATGTTTAAGTTTTCTTAAACAGTTAGCCTAGGAATCAGTTACCTTGAATCTTTTCTCACTTGTACTAAGAACATATCTTATAGGTCCAACAAACATGTGTGCTAGTGGAGGCCTTGTATCCATAGGAATTAGTCATCCCAAACAACTCAGGGATAGAATTGTCTCTGTGTGGGATTGATTTGAAGCCTTTTTGGTTGGACTTTCCTCTTCTGTTGATTGCCTTATAGTTTTTCCAGCAACGTACAACCTAGGTCGTCAACAAATGGCACTATAAGGATGGCCATTGTAAAATATGTCATGAAAAAACACTAATAAACCTCCTCATCCCAGATCACCCATCATTACTAGGAGCCACATCCAAGCTTCTACATCTGCAAATCACCCAGCAAAGTGTCAGTCACCCATCCTTATCATTCATGTTTTAGATAGATCCACTGTAAGACCTAAAAATATTTTTGCACCACCTGGTAGTGGAATCCTTACTTTCAAGCAGTGGAGGGAAAACAAAAATGACATTGTTGTAATGGTGGAACCAGGAACTGAAATAGTATGGTCTTAGAAACGTATTGTCCACTTCTCTTTTGACTCTTACTTCCCCTACTCAAAATATTACCGAATAGGAAGAAATTCTTGAATCCCAACAAAATCCACTTCTGAAAACTATAGAAAAATCCCCCGAAGATCCACATCTTGACGATCAGCTTGGTGGAGTACCACCACCCACACCACCTCCCTCATCTCCATATTCATCAAAAAAATTCTCAAATAGTGAAACTTCCTCAGAATATTTAGAAGATCCACCAGAGAGACCAGTGGCTAACAATCTTAATAGACCTTGGCTTGATTTGGACGCAGTCCTTATCCCTGAACAATTACATAAATTGTTGAAAAACCTTGAGAAGTGGCTTCCCAGGTTCAATAAAGATGATAGGATCCCTGCAGAAGATCATATCAAGAATTATATGGAAGCTATCAAATTGAGGAGTGTCATACATTAGGATGTAGTGTGTATATTGTTTCCTTACTCTTTTTAGGGTAAAGCATCAACTTAGTACTTTTCTTTAGAAGAGGTTTCTATTAGTTCTTGGAAACAATTTGAGGCATTATTCCTCCAGAAGTTTGGAGATGATAGTACCCTAGAGGACCTGGTCATAGAATTGTCTTCTCTCAGGATAAAACCAAAATAATGATTCAAAGACCTCAATCAAAGGTTTTCCTATCTAAAGAATAGGATTCCGATCACAGTCCTTCCTACCAATGAACTATTACTATAGTATACTATATTAAGGGTTTACCTACGAATATTTCCATGTGGGTTAAGCATGCTCGTAAGACATTAGCAAGAAGCATTTGTGGGGGTTTTTATAGTAGAAAAAGACATGTTTGGTCTCAAAGATAATCCTAACCAAGAACCGGATCAACCCTCTACATCCAGGAGAAGGAAGGAGCATGTTTCTAAACCCACAACTCTAAGAAAATACCCTTACTAAATGGATAACATGAAAAAAATACTACAAAATATTTCTAATGACATGGTAGATTTTTAAAGAGCTAGCAGTGATAACCAGGTGAACAATATAGGCCAAGAAAGGCCACGACTTAGAATACCTTACTAGCCTCCACCAAATAAACCTCCTCCAAACAATAGGGAGACACTCACCTCTGATGAGATCTATTCTATATTTAATCCTTAACTACCACACCTCAAAACATGCACGATGACACTAGACAAGAAGCTACCAAAACAATGCCTCCCACTAAAGAACACGATCCATATATAAACACTGTTAATTTTTTTTCAGAGTTGCCATTGGTGGAGGAGGAGAGAAGATATAGAAGCTGTGTTCTATTTGCAGAATTCATACAACACCAGAAGTAAAGGCTTAACATAACAGGACACACCACCAATGACATATGCTCAGGGTACAGGTAAAACAGTCCCGCCAAAAGAAAAGGTAATCCCCAAAGTCGAATATAATTTGGTAGACGATTTAAAGAGGACCAAAGCGAATATCTCTCTATTTGAACTTATCAATATACCATTCATTAGAGAAATTTTACCTAAGAATATGGTATTAAATAAATATAGAGAAGCTTAGAATAATAACTTAGAAATTTGCACGAAGCCTGAGTCTCAAAAGTCTAGTACAAAGAGGGTCCCACCTTTCTTGTTGAATTTTGAAATTTTTAATAGAAACATCCACAACTATATGATCGATTCAAGGGTATCCTCAAATGTTACGCCTATGTATTTATGTAGAAATTTAAATGCAACTTGGGATTCTTGTCCTACATAGATGGTGCAGTTAGACAGATCTAGATTAAAAGTCTTGGGAGAGCTAAAAATCGTCCTCTTAACATTGGCTGTGGACCCTAAAATACATCAGACAATGGATATTGT
Source organism: Pseudotsuga menziesii (assembly GCA_001517045.1). NCBI lineage: Eukaryota > Viridiplantae > Streptophyta > Pinopsida > Pinales > Pinaceae > Pseudotsuga > Pseudotsuga menziesii. The sequence goes on along the minus strand of LPNX011061594.1, from coordinate 688,842 downwards.
AGTAGTTGATGTTCTTGAGACATATGGTATGTGGCTAAGTAGAGACTGATCTAAGAAACTAAAAGGATATTTTTCTACAGACCGGTCCCATTTGTGGCTTCCATATAATGGGATGCCTAATCAGATCAAGATCAATAGAGAACCTTTCCTCAAGCAGACGATCACAGATGTAAATGATCCAAGTGAACTAGCAATCTTTGTGAATACAAGAATTGAAAATTACACCCTTGACTCTTACTTTGGTGATTTTCCAGCTGACACTTCCCCAAATCGGAATCTTGATAGACTGTTAGAAATTGACAATTGTAAAGTTATTCCATTTTCTGGTGAAATTACACATAATGTATATCATTTTAATACCAATTTTAGATTATATTTGTCATCGTGGATGCTTTTCTTTGGTGGATCTAATTCCAAAGATGGTGTTGGTGTAGGTTGTGTACTTATCGATGCTAAGGGTGCCAAATCGATAATTGATTGCAGACTAGAATTTGAGTGTACCAATAACATTGTTGAATATGAAGCCTTGGTACAAGGTCTCAAGAAAGCAATAGACTTGGGATTTGAAATTATTCAATGTTATGGGGACTCTGAAATTATAGTCAAATAGGTGAGAAATCAAATTCGTTGTTTATCACCCCATATTTTGAATTATCAAAAATTAGTAAGGGACATGACAAGCTCATTTAAAGCCTTTAACATTAAATATGTCCCAATGTCACAAAATTTTGATGCAGACCTTTTGGAAAACACTACATCCAGGCTCATTCCACCTTAAGGCCCCGCTCCCGATACCGTTTCTATAGAACTTATGTATAGGACTTCCATACCCGATAATGTGACTAGTTGGAAAATATTTGATGATGATGTCCAGATATTAGATTTCCTCACAGCTCGGGACACTTTCAAATACTTTTCTATAGATGAAGTCAAACATGAAAAATATTTGTCTAATAATACTTTTCCTTCTATTTTGATTCCTAAATCAGTCCTTAATTTAGAGAAACTATATGATTTGCAAGACAAGTTCAAAGGAAACCCAAATTGCAAAACTCATAGTTCTACTCTAGAGTCATACGAATGTTAATATTGGTAATGTGAAAAACCCTTAGCTCATTAATACAGGCCTTTCTTATTCTCTTGAAGAGGAGAGATATTTAGTGAAATTATGCAAAAAATACAAGGATGTTTTTGCATGGACTTATGATGATCTCAAAACCTTTGATTCTTCCATTATGCAACATAATGTACCCCTAAAGCCCGATGCAATACCTTATCAACAAAATTTGAGAAAGATGCATCCTAGTCTCAAACCATCCATAAAGAAATATCTTGAGAAACTCTTGAAATCCAGACTCATATTCCCTGTCAGACTCACACTGTTAGGATTTATAATCCTCCCTTGACCAAATTGTCTATAAGATTATTTTATCCTAACTTGGGAGTTTTATTTAATTATTTGGGTCCACTAGTACCATTGAGTCCACTTGGCCTAATGGGGAGACACGTACCAGTTACTACAGTGTGGGGAACATAGATATAGGCTAACTGCCACTGACTGCACTTGCATGCATCCATTTAGGCACCTCCTAGGCCAATCCCTACATTTTAGGAGCCACTAGGAGTCTCGACACCAACCTCCTTCAGTTACTTGGAGTTGTAACTAATTAAGCTTAGTTATTCTTTGGTCACTTTTAGTTAAGTTCATGCTAGTTATGCATGGCTGCATGTGGATAAGGTTCCTTTTCTCACCTACCACTTCAATTAAACTGATTTAACTAATTATAACCAATTGTGTGACTTAGTTAGACATCTGAAGTTAACAACTTGGACTCCAATAGTGATTTAGACATCTTTAGTTAGACATGCAGTCAGATAAAGGCACATCTAGTTTGTAGATTCAAATTGATCCCTAATTATTCAAATTCTTTCCTATGTAACACTATTGTAACATCAGATTATGTAATGAACGTCATACTATAATTATCCAAGCTATACTCATTTGTTTCCTCTGAGATTTGATTTGTTCAGTATGTATTGTCATTCCTATTCACTGCATCAATAATTTGGACTCATTGCTTTATGATATAAATGGAACAACAATTCTAACATGGTATCAGATCCATATCAAGTAATATTCAAGTATGTCTACTCTCCATTGAACACTAGAAGCAGTTGGGTTTCCACAAAATTCCTGCAAAGAGTGCCTTGCTTCCTCTAAATTTATTCAGAGTGGCGGTGCAGGCGTGACAGACCCTAAGAAAGTGTTCATGTCAAGAGGGAAGGCTTGATTCTAACATATTTCGAATGATTTTAGTTTTGCAGCGATATTTTGCAGGTTCAACTTCATATAGATTCGATATTGCCAATTCCTTTTCTTACTCCATCCACAAGATATTCAGAATGGAAATTGAAGATGATTTCATATCTAAAAAGACAAGGTCTCTATGATGTATCTATTGGAATTGGTAAAGAGTCTTATGAATATGAGAATGAATGGATAAATGATGGTGATATATATTTTGGAACAATAGGTATGGCCTTTTGGGGGTCTCCTAGCTTGTGCTACCTTATTGATTCTGTTGAATACCCGAAGGATATCTGGACAGAATTGGATAGAACCTTTGGTAAGCACAATGAGGATCATTATAGAAATTTGGAGAGCACACCAAAAACCAAAAGATTTATTTATTCAATTATCTAGCCCTCTATTCTCTCTGATGAAGTTGTTCAAGAAGAAGAAGAAGCAAAATATTCCACATAGTCAATTCAAATTGAAGAAAGTCTCCTTGGAGTGACTCCTTCTCCTGATGCTCCAAAAGTTTATGATATCTATGATATCTCATCTTCTCATATGGCTGATCCATAAGAAAACATTCGAATATCTGTTATTGAACTAAAACTCTCCTTCCATTCTATGCAAAAATTCTCTAGTGATTCTTCTATTATAAATTTTGTGCATAGTTTACCAGTGATTGCTCCAAGAAAGGGAGAGGAATTTGATTTCTCTGTCTCTAACGATGTTTCTGGTGTGCAGATAAATAATTATTTGGATATTTTGGAAATAATATCATATTTTAGGATTTATACATTCACTCTCATTTATCTAGAGCTTCCAACAAATTCCTACATGATTGCATGCACAAATACTCAGGGTTTTGAAGAAGGATAAAATTGTGCATCTACCATCTCAGTTGAGCACACCCTTGGGTATGATATGAACCTATTTGGATCTGATCTTATTTTTATCTGATATGATATTACTTGGTTCAATATTCAGTTTCATTATCTTCCAGTGTTGCTTGTAGCTGGTCTCATCAATTTTGGTGTGAAAAATCAAGTACCGCAATTCCCCTTCGAAGTTGTTGCTGGTGATTTGATGTCAGTATTATTTTATGTGTTTGATGATATTATATTTTGTGTATATATGTATATTTTGGAAATAATATCATATTTTAGGAGTGATCCATTCATCCTCATTAATCTTGAGCTTTCAAAAAATTCCTTCATGATTGCATGCACCAATACTCAGGGTTTTGAAGAAGTAGATAATTGTGCATCTACCATCTTCATGGAGAATAATATTGGATATGATATGAAACTATTTGGATATGATATGATATTATTTGGATATTATATTATATTATTTGGTTCAGGTTTTAAGTTTCAATATATTTCAGTAATGCTTGTAGCTGCTCTCAGCAATTTTGGTGTGAAAAATCAAGTACCACAAGTCTTCTTCAAACTTGTTGTTGGGGATTTGATATTAGTTTCCCTTAATGAGTTTGATGATATTATATTTTGCATATCATTGGTTATTCCTAAAGCTATATCATATTATGGATCTCAATCATTCACTCTCCACAATCCCAGGGCTCCTCTAGCTATCTATTTGATAGCATGCTCATCTCCTCACAGAACTAGTAAATATGTAGACATTCTGCATTCAACTAGACACTTGATCCTAACACTTGGGGATGATTTTACCTCACATGGTTTGATTTTCAAGGATGAAATATATCATTTTCTTGGTTTTTCCTCACATGGCTCGAATTCTCATGAACGTTTTCTCTCTTATCAGTTGATTTCAATTGCTCTACATGGGTCCAGTTTTCATCTTGCCGCTGTCTATATTCTTGATTCAGTTGAGCATATTATTCTTCTTCAAAAGAGGAATATTCCTCCAGACATATTCATTTAGTTTGGATTCATAGGATCACATAAACAGTCTCAATATATTGCTTCACAGAAGAACCAAGATACTGCATTTACTGTTGCAAATTGCACCAAACATTTTCACAAAGTTTTTATTCAAAACTTGTTTTCCTGATTCAATGTTTATATTGGGGGGGGGCGGGTGTTCCCATGAGGTTTTTCCTTATTTCCTCAGTTTATTAATTGACATTTTATATCTTTTAGATTGTATATGGGTGACTTATGTCCTTGTTTCCAAGGCCCATAGTTTTCCAAATTAGGATTCAGGGGGGTGTTGGATTTATAATCCTCCCTTGACCAAACTGTCTATTAGATTATTTTATCCTAACTTAGGATTTTTATTTAATTATTTAGGTCCACTAGTACCATTGGGTCCTTTTGGAATAATGGGGACACATGTACTAGTTACTAAAGTGTGAGGAACATTGATAGACCCTAACCACCACTAACTGCACTTGCATGCATCAGTTTAGGCGCCTCCTAGGCCAATCCCTACATTTTAGGAGCCACTGAGAGTCTCGACACCAACCTCCTTCAGTTACTTGGAGTTGGAACTAGTTAAGCTTAGTTATTCTTCGGTCACTTTAATTTCAGTTAGCACCAGTTATGCATGGCTGCATGTGGATAAGGCGCCTTTTCTCACCTACCACTTTAGTTAGACTAAGTTAACTAATTATAATTGATTGTGTGACTTAGTTATACATATGGAGTTAACCACTTGAACTCCGATAGTGATTTAGACATATTCGGTTAGCCATACAGTCAGATACAGTCACATCTAGTTGGTGGATTCAAATTCATCCCTAATGATTCAAATTCTTTCCTATGTAACACTAATGTAACACTGAATTATGTAATGAACATGATACTATAATTATCTAAGATTTGCTCATCTGTTTACTATGAGATTTAATTTGTTTAGTGTGTATTTTCATTCCTATTCACTACATCAATAATTTGGACTCATTTCTTGATTATCTAAATGGCACAACAATTCTAACACACACAGCGTATTTCCAACTTGGTTCCTATCCACAAAAAGAGAGGAGAAATTAGACTGTGTGTAAACTTTCAAAATCTCAATAGAGCATCCGAAAAGGACAATTTCCCTATTCCATCGATGAAACAAATCTTGTAAAGATTTTTGGGTGCATAAATGTTTTCTCTGCTTGATGGATTTTCAAGATACAATAAGGTTTTGGTTACAAATTCTGACCAGCTCAAGAATTCCTTCAGAACACACTGGGGAACTTTCTCCTACAAGAGAATGCCTTTTGGGATAATCAATTTTGATGTGAATTTCAAGAGAGCTATGGACATATATTTCCTAGGTTTGATACATAACTATGTTGTTTCTTGTCACGTCCCCTCTCGTCCATTAGAGAGAGAACGCGACCATTTCTGCTACCTAACCGATGCAGGAGCATCCAACTCGAAGTTCATTGAATTATGTATGTATTTTGATGGATTCCTGATTTTTCAGAGATCTATAGAGGCATGAATTCCTCTTGCGGTCACTCTATTCAAGTTTGCATGTAAATTCTCCAACTTACCAACAGCACAGAAATCAATCCTGTCAATGATCAATTCGATGATCTATGAAGAAAGATATCAAAGAGATCGAACGATGGAGAAAAATCGCGACAGAAATCGATGGTCACCATCTGTTTCGCATCTAGAGACAGATCAATAGTTGAGAATCAACTTGCAAGAATCAACGGTGCGGAAATCTTGAGTTTGTAAAATCAGGGAAATTTGGAAATTGCGATCCCACATCCTGCATCCCGAACGTGGAAAGGAAAGTTGTGGAAATAGAGATCTATGAAGCCACATCCCATATCCTGCAAGTTGCAAAAAGGAGAGTTACGAGAGGAAATATGTAGGGAAAATAATTTACAGAAGGATGTTTACGCATCCCACATCTCGCATCCCACAAGTTGCGGAAAGGAGAGTTGTGGAAATCCAATTCAACCTATTAACATAAGTCTTGGGCATATTTGATCATTCAGGCCATCACCAATCTGGCAATCTAAGCCCCATAACGTAATATAGAATGCATTGAACTTAAAAACATACACATATGTGTAAAACATGCAATATGTAGTGGAAGCAAATACATTCATCAAAGAATTTAACATGTTTATCACAATTCATTACACAAAATAAAGTTGCAGATATTACACACAAGAAATACTTATCTTGAAAGAAGCTTGTCCCACAACCAGCTACGTCGCTGCAACGTTCCACCCAACCATAGGCCAGTGCACTCATTAATCTATTAGCAGCACTACCACCCCCGATCTGGGCATGATTCTCACAAGGAATAAGGAAAATTAGCAGGCTCACATATAGCCAAGGATACAACAAAACTTAGCCAAGCCAACACAGTTGGGTTTATCAGGATACAAACAAATAATCCAATATACTATTGGGTTTATCAGACTACAATCAGTCAAGCCAACGTTTACATTAAGGACCAGCTAAGCCAACTAATAGATGGGTTTATCAGGCTGCAAAGGAGGTGGAAAGATTGAACTGCTAAGCTAGTGAGCCCAATCATCGAGCTATGGACACCTACACTAATTTAGTCTTGGCTCCTAAAACATCTACACACCCAACATAAGGAATCATCCCCTTCTCTTCTAAACAGTCCCTCAAGATATTCCTTCCATTCTAGTGTTGTTCAGGGTGTGCAAAGAAGAAAAATAGCCCCTCTAGATCTATTTGTGAGGTTCCTTCCTACACTAGATTTATCAAGCTAGTTCAAACCCAATTCCCCTCTAAACCAGTTTAGACCAAGGAAAAATATGCACACACAACAAACCACAATGTCAACATAGTAAAGCAAGCTTCCAATCACTCTGTGATAGAGGAGACCATTGCACAACAACACTGAGGAAATCATACATGACCACTCTTTCTCATAAAATCAAGTGATCTCCACTTCTCATTCATTCAACAAACAAAGGAGACCCTGAACCTTTACGCGATTGAGGATGGTAACAACAAGCAAACACCCAGAACAAAACACGGTTATGCAAGAAGGATGAATGCATAGCATGCATGAACATAATGGAAAAGAGAATGATCAGAATGGACCACAATGTTTCGATGAGAGCTAGATGATGGACTGGGCATGCACAATGAGGAAAAAAAACTGAAAACGTGAAGGATGGATGATCAAAAATGTTCCTCCCCTCTCCAAAATGTGAGGGAAGATGAAAATGTGAATGAATGAGGGAATGGGCATACGTTTTTGGTGTTTTCCTTTGACACATGGCTTTCCCCCAATGGATTAAGTTTAAACATGCACCCCTCATCCCTAGGAGGTCATGCCCCCATCTCATTATTTGTTGCATTGACATAGCTGGTTGTGGGTTTTTAATTAAATTGCATATTTATATGATGTCCAAAATTATAATGTGTTGTTTAGCACAAAATACCATTGGCATCGATTTTAATCATCGAAACATAAAACGCTAAAGCAATGGTGGGGATTTTTCCTTTAGCTCCACACCATGATTAACTACACTATTTTCATCATATATATTCAATGCAAATGGGGTCAAAACCAGGGTGTTACATCCCCCCCCCCCCTTCAACAACACTGTCTTCAATGCATTACAAAATTGAACAAAAATGCTATGCTGGTACCGCCTTCAGTGCTCCGTAGAATTGAACAAAAAAATGATGTGTCAATCAGATGGAATCCTCTAGCTACCATGTAGCCTCTTCAGGACCGTAGTACTCCCATTACACGTTCACCTGCCCTATGGCTCGATTTTGGAGCATTGTGACCTTCCTGTCAAGGATGCGCATTGGCTCGATTTGGAATTCTCCCTTGGGTTCCACCTTAATCACATCTCAATTTATCACATGGTTAGGATTATGTACATATCTCTTAAGAAAAGAAACATGAAAAAAATTATGAGCCTTAGTGCTAGCAGTCAATGCAAGTCTATATGCAACTGGCCCTATTATTTCAAGCACTCCAAATGGCCCATAGTATCTAGGTGACAACTTGGCACAACTTCCAAGCTTCAACAATTCTTTTTTGGCCTCATTCTAAGGTAAACATGATCCCCAACACTCAAATCTCTATTCACCCTATGCTTATATGCATAGATTTTCTGTCTGTCCTAGGCTGTTTTCATATTCTTCCTTATCTTTACAACCTCCTACTCCATCTCCTTGAGCAATTATGGACCAAGCACAACCCTGTTCACTGGATTATCCCAATTCACTACCACACTGGTGTCCTACATCTCCTGCCATACAAAGATTCATAGGGTCTCATCCCCAAGGATGTTTGTTGTCCATTGTTATAAGAAAAATCTACCAAGTGTAAATAAATTCCCCACTTGATTGGTTTCTACATCACATACATGAAAATCATGTCTTTAAGCACTTGATTTACTCTCTCTGTTTTCCCATCGGTCTGAGAATGGTAGGAAGTGCTGAAATTCAACTTTGTACCCAAATTTTCAAACAATCCCTTCCAAAAATTGGAAGTGAACTTTACATCTCTGTCAGAGACTATTGCCTTAGGAAATTCATGCAATTTGAAAATCTCCTTCATGAATATCTTTGCAATGTCATCAATCTTATGCATAGACTTAACATGTATAAAATGTGTTTCCTTTGTCAACTCATCCACCACAACCATGATGGAATCATGTTGTCTCAAAGTCATTAGAAATCCTGTAATAAAATCCATGGAAATAACTTCCCATTTCCATTCTGGAACTGGCAAGGGCTGCAACAAACCTGCTAGGTGTTGATGCTCAACCTTCACCTACTGACATTTCATGCACCTTGAAATATATTCAACCATGTCCTTTTTCATTCCTGGCCAAAAGCACTATTTTATAGATGTAGCAATTATCTTCTGATATCTTGGGTGACCAAAATACGGAGCTTGATGGATCTCATCCATAACAACCCTCCTCAAATATTCTACATTTGGAATATAAATTATGTTGTTATAAGTAAGGAGTCCATATTCTTCTAATTTATATCCCTCATACTTCTTTTCAAGGCTATGTTGATGCAACTTGTCCTTGACCTGGGCATACAATTCATCTTCAGCAACATTATTAACAATACACTGCCTCAACTCTGATTGGAAAATACTGATGGATTCCACATGGATTTCCTGTACCTTCATGTTGAGTGCATAAGCTACCTTATTCTATTTTCCCTTTATGTGCTTTATTTCAAAATCAGACTCACATAAAAATTCCATCCATCTATATTTCCTAGCATTTAGATTAAGCTGATCAAACAAATACTTCAGACCACAATGGTCTGTCCGTAGCTCAAATATTCCACCCATCAATTAATGCCTCCACATCTTGAGAGCATGTACTATGGCTACAAGTTCTAGATCATGAGTGGCATAGTTCTTCTCATGTTCATTCAACTTTCTTAACTCATAAAATATTATGTGGTTGTCTTGCATAAGAACTCCTCCAAGTACTTGACCACATGCATCAATACACACCACAAAATCTTTCTTAGGGTCTGCAACTTTCAATACTGGTACACTTGTGAGAATATTTTTCAACTATTGTAAGATTTATTAACACCTCGATGTCCATTCAAACATTATCCCCTTCCTTTGCAAAGAAGTGATGGCATGTGCAACCTTGAAGAATCCTTCAATGAATCTCCTGTAGTATCCTGCAAATCCCATGAAAGGCCTTACATCTGTCACATTTCTTGGAGTAGGTCAATTCATAATGGCTTCAATCTTATCAGGGTCCACCTATATACCCTCTTCTAAGATAATGTGACCCAAATACTGAATTCTATCTTTATAGAAGTTGCACTTGCTCAAATTCGCATACAACTGATTCACCCTGAGAAACTGTAATGTCAATCTCAGATGCTCTTTATGCTCTTCTTCATTCTTAGAATAAATAAGAATGCCATAAAGGAAAATAAGAACAAACTTTTCCATATACCTACTGAAGACACTATTCATAAGGCACCTAAATGTAGCTGGTGCATTTGTGAGACCAAATGGTACCACTACAAACTCATAATGTCCATACCTTGTTCTGAAGGTTTTCTTATGAATGTCTTCATCCTTGATTCTCACCTGATGGTAACCAAACCTCAAGTAAATATTGGAAAATACCTTTTCTCCTCTCATTTGATCAAAGAGGTCATCGATTCTAGGCAAAGGATATTTATTCTTCATCATGACTTTGTTCAGCTATATGTAATCAATACACAACCTAATTGTACCATATTTCTTCTTCAAAAATAGGAACGGGTGCTCCCCAAGGGGACACACTTGGCCGGATATACTTCTTCTCCAACAAATCTTGCAACTGCATCTTCAGCTCTAGCATTTCTGGTGTACTCATTCTGTAGGGTGCCTTGGACACTGGTGTGGCTCCTGGCACAAGCTCAATTGTGAAATCAATGTCTCTCTTTGGAGGAACTAGCCCTGGAATCTCATTAGAAAAAGCATCCCTGAATTCCTACAACACATGAAAGTCCTCCAACCTAGGAGTTTCATTCTTTGTTGCCTCCACAATATGAGTTGCATACAACTAGCAACCTTCCCTACAAAACTTCTTCAACTACATTGCTGAAATATGCCTCACAAAAATCACCTTTGGAATGCCTCTTACAACTATTGGGTTCCCTTCTTCATCCATGCATTCAAAATTATTATTATAACAGTCAATATTTACCCTGTGAGATTCTAACAAATCCATTCCAACTAGAACATCATAGGAACCAAGTGGTAGAACATTCATATCTACACAAGTGACCAATCCATTCATCACCAATGGGAATTTCTCTACCACTTCACTAACCTTTCTCTTATTTCCAATGGCTAGCTGAACTAACCAAGATTTTCTATGCTTTACTTTATTAAAAGCACAAATCAACACTACTCTAGGAGTAATGTAACTATGATAAGAGCCAGGTTGAATCAAAATAGAAACAGATTTCTGAACAATCTTACATGTATCTTCAACCAAAATTAATTGGTGATCTGCCCAGTGGTCCTCCAATGCTGCATAAATCCTAGGGACGACCATTGCTAGTTGACCCACTCTTTCTACCTCTTGAATGTTGTAAGTTGGCCTTGCATTCTCATTCTCAAGTGGACGCTTCTTGCACATGTGGGGTCCTCCACATTTCCAACATTGGAGTGGTTCTCTATTCTATTATGGATCTCTTGGATTTTCTCCCACCACTCCAGTTGGCTGCTTCTCAACTTGGGACGGTTTCTTCTGTTGATTCCTAAAGTTAGAAGGTTTGAAAAATTTCTTCCTTTGTTCAGACTTCTCATTCTTCTTGTCCTTCCATGTCTTATGATAATCAGGTTTGGCCTTTTCTTTTCTCATAGAAATACTTAGCTTTCCTTATCGCTTATTCCAAAGTTCTAGGTTCATAAAAATCAATTCTGTCTTTGTAGGACTAAGGAAATCCACTCAGGAAAAGCTGTATTTTCACTTTTTCATATTGTATGTACCTGACATACCTCAACAGCTCCAAGAACTTGTTTGCATACTCTTCAATGGTCTGCTATCCCAATCTTAACTCATGGAATTCTTTGATCTTATCATCATAGTACCTGTTAGAGAGGTACTTCTGCTTATACTTCTGTAACTGTTTCCACATAATCTTCATTTCATTAATATTTATCACTTGCCTGAAGTGCTCCCACCATATTGATGCTTGTCCAGTCAAATTGAAGATGGATACTCTAGCCTTCATATTTCCAAAGTAGTCTTGGACTTGGAAATATTTCCTCATCCCAAGAAACCAAGCTTCAGCTTCTTGGCCATTCTTTATCTCACCATTGAAGGTAGGAGGCCTTACCTTCTTAAATTCATCACATCAATAGTTTTGGTAGCACCTCTTTCTCTTATTCCCATGAGAAGAATAAATTGAACCACCAGTGGATCCTTCAGAGTTAGATGACCCACTAGGAGATCTCTTTCTTATTCTAGAAGTACTCTTACTTCCTTCTGGTATTAATGTCCGGTTCTCAGAGTTCATCCGCCTATGAATGTCTGTCAAAATTTGCAGCATGGTTGTATTTACTTGATTCTGCTCCTCTAGAGCCTTAACCAATCTTTCATTATATGCCCTGTAACTTTGCATCTCCACCCTTAGGCTTCTCATGGTGGCTGCAAAATCTAGGGGAGTATCTTGAAACCTCCTCCCATTATACTATGTCTTAGCATTTCCAACTTGGAAATTTTCTCCCTTAGCATCTTCCTTTTATTTATTGGATTTCTGTGCATCATCACACATGTCAATTCTCGTGGCTTAGCCAAACCAACTTTACCGAACTACACTATCTGGAATGCTGCCCTTTGAAGGGGACTATAATCCTGCAAATGTGTTAATAAACAAAATTGTTAGCCGCATAATAAAATCAAAAGTAAAAACCATTTACCAGAATCAATGTTAATTGTTCAACTTGGCCCATCAAGGCCCAATACTGCAACCTGCATCTCTGATACCACACTGTCACATCCCCTCCCATCCACTAGAGAGAGAAAGCGACCATTTCTTCTACCTAACCGATGCAGGAGCATCTAGCTCGAAGTTCATTGAATTTTGTATATATTTTGATGGATTCCTGATTTTTCAGAGATCTATAGATGCATGAACTCATCTTGCATTCACTCTATTCATGTCTACATGTAAATTCCCCAACTTCCCAACAGCAGAGAAATCGATCCTTACAGTGATCAATTTGACGATCTACAAAGAAATATCTTCGAGGAGATCAAACGGCGAAGAAAAATCGCAACATAAATTGACGGTCACCATTTGTTTCACATCTTGAGACAGATCAATGGCTGAGAATCAACCCACAAGAATCAACGGTGTCGAAATATTGATATTGTGGAATCGAGGAAATATGGAAATCGCAATCCTACATCCCACATGTAGAATAGACTGTTGCGGAAAGGAAAGTTACAAAAATATAGATCGTCGAAGCCACTTCCCGCATCCTGCAAGTTGCAGAAAGGATAGTTGTGGAAGGAAATATGCAGGGAATAGAATTTACATAAGGACGTTTCCACATCCTGCATCCCACAAGTTGTGGAAAGGAGAGTTGTGGATGGAAATTCAACCTATTAACAGAATTTTTGGACAGATTTGATCATTCAGGCCATCACCAATACGACAATCTAAGCCCCGTAATGTAATATAGAATGCATTGAAATTAAAAACATACACGGATGTGTAAAACATGCAATATATAGCAGAAGCAAATACATTCATCAAAGCATTCAACATGTTCATCACAATTTATTAAACAAAATATAGTTGTAGATGTTACACACAAGAAATGTTTATCTTGAAAGAATCTTGTCCTGCAATGAGTCACGTCGCTGCAACGTTCCACCCAACCATAGGCCAATGCGCTCATAAATCTCTCAGCGGCACTGCCACCCTCGAGTTGGGCATGATTCCCACAAGGAATAAGGAACACTAGAAGGCTCACACATAGCCAAGGATATAACAAAACTCAGTCAAGCCAACACAGATGGGTTTATCAGGCTACAAACAAACAATCCAATATACTGCTAGGTTTATCAGACTACAATCAGTCAAGCCAACATTCACATTAAGGACCAACCAAGCCAACTAATAGATGGATTTATCAGGCTGCAAAGGAGTTGGAAAGCTTGAACTGCTAAGCTAGTGAGCTCAACCACTGAGATATGGACACTTTCACTAGATCGGTCTTGGCTCCTAAAACATCTACACACCCAACACAAGTAAGCATCCCCTTCTCTGCTACACAGTCCTTTAGGCTATGCATTCCATTCTAGTGTTGTTCAGGGTGTGCAAAGAAGAAAACCAACCCCTATAGATCTATTTGTGAGGTTCCTTCCTACACTAGGTTTATCAAGCTAGTTCAGACCCAATTCCCCTCCAAACCAATTCAGACCAAGGAAAAATATGCACACAAAGCAAACCACAATGTCAACATAGCAAAACAAGCTTCCACTCACTCTGTGACAGAGGATACCATTGCACAACAACACTAAGGAGACCACAGATGACCACTCTTTCTCATAAAATCGAGTGATCTCCACTTCTCATTCATTCAGCAAACAAAGGAGACCCCGAACCTTTGCGTGGTTGAGAATGGTAACAACAGATGAACACCCAGAACAAAACACGGTTCTACAAGTAGGATGAATGCACAACACGCATGAACATAATGGAAGTGAGAATGATTAGAATGGACCACAATGTTTCGATGAGAGCTAGATGATGGACTGGGCATGAACAATGAGGAAAAAAACTAAAAACATGAAGGATGGATGACAAAAAATGTCCTGCCCATCTCCAAAACATGAGGGAAGATGAAAATGTGAATGCATGAGGGAATGGGCATACATTTTTGGGTGTTTTATTTTGACACATGGATTTTCCCCAATGGCTGAAGGTTAAACATTCCCCCCCACCATCATCCATAGGAAATCATGCCCCCATCTCATTATTTGTTGCCTTGACATAGCTTGTCACGTCCCCATGCCTCCGACCGGTGAAGAGGACGTGACCCGTGACTTGAACCACTCGGGCTGAGAGCCCCATGAACATGTGCATTCACAAAATTTGCAGAAACAGAATGCTGAAAGAAAATGCATTGCAGTATAACATGCATAAACACAATTGTTTATCATACACAACTATAATTATTTATCTTGCACAGTGGAATCAACATGCATTCACACAAGCATTCATTTAACATGTTCATCATTTTCATTAGCAGAATTTACAGTTGCAGAAGTAAAATGGACAAAATCACTTATATTATGATGAACTCGATCCACAAATAGCTACGTCGCTACAACGTTCCATCCAACCATAGGCCAGCGTGCTCCTTAATCTCTCAGCAGCGCTACCACCCCCGAGCTGGGCATGATTCTCCAAGGAGTAAGGGAACTAGCAAGCTTACACATAGCCAAGCCAACACAGTTGGGTTTATCAGGCCATCAAGGAGTGGGAATGGCTAAATGCTAAGCTGGTGAGCTCATTACAGAGCCAAGAACACCTACACCAGAACTACCCTAACCTCTAAGACACCCAAACACACCCAACACAAGGAATCAGTCCCTTCTCTGCTACACAGTCCCTTAGGCCCTGCATTCCCTTCTAGTGCTATTCAGGGGTGATGGAGAAAAAGGCCAGCCCTCTAGCTCTGTCTGTGTGGTTTCCCAACCACCAAGTTTATCAAGCAAACCAAGCCCCCATCCCTTCTCCTTACACAGTCCGAAGACCAACCATTGCACGTATGCAATCAATTAGCTATCACAGCTTAAACAGGGAAAAGACTCCCCATCAAATTACACAGTCCCAAACACAACAGTAAACACAATTCCAATAGGGGGAAACACCGCAGATCTAAAACGCATCAGCATACATATTACCAATGACGTGGGGAACAACGACCCATTTCACACAACCAATGCTGCTGGGAAAAACGTACGCAGACCACAATGGAGACGAATTTACAGTCTCACGACCGGTGCGTGAACAACCCCAATGCAGAACCCACGAATCAGCCCGTGAGTAAAGGATACGGCCACACTATTCACAAATCCACAGAAGAAAACTACTGCGTGGGTAAATCCAGCAAAATCCTGTGCGTGAAGACGAAAAACGGGAAGGAATCCCTCTGCGTGAGAATGAAAAACAATGGAGAGACTGCAAAATTGCAGTGTGTGGGTGTTTTGCAACTCGTGGATCCAAGAAAATGTCTGCGTGAGGGATGAACAGCAAAATCGTGGGTAGAGTGTGCATGTGGGTGAGGACTGATAGTCCTGCCACCCCATTTCCAAGACCATAACTGCCTCAACCACCAATAGCCATTCTTAATGAAAGTGGTTGGGATAAAACAAAGAGAGGTGACACATGGATTTTTACCCCATTGGCCAAGGTTTGACAAATTCCCCCACATCCTTATCCTTGTGAAAATCATGCCCCTTTCGATTTAGTTTCTGCGATCGTAGCTGGTCGGGTTCATTTAATTAATTATAGATGCATATTCACATGATGACCAACATAATATATGCCGCATGCCCCGATGTACCATCGGTGACAAATTTAAATCCAAAACATAGCATAACCAACCAATGGTGGGGCCTTGGCCTTTAGCTCCGCACCATGATTATTACAATATATACATCATGTAGGTTTAATGCAACGGGGTCAAAACCGAGGTGTTACATAGCTGGTTGTGGGTTTTTAACTAAATTTCATATTTATATGATGTCCAAAATTACAATGTGTTAGCTAGCACAAAATACCATCGGCATCGATTTAAATTGCTGAAACATAAAATACTAAATCAATGGTGGGGATTTTGTCTTTAGCTCCACACCATGATTAATTACAATATTTTCATCATATATATTTAATGCAAACGAGGTCAAAAGTGGGGTGTTACATTGTTTATTTAAATCATATAACTATTTTTTCAAAAAACCGACATGATCATTTATTAGTGTTAAGGAAATTTTTTGATAGATGTAGGGAGTATGGAATTTCTTTGAACCCTAAGAAATCATTTTTTGCTTTCATAGAAGGAAAACTTCTAGGATTTATTTTTTCAAAGGATGGAATAATAATTGACCTAGAAAGAATTGAAGCAATTGCAAAAATCGTTCTCCCTAGCTCAAAGAAGGCTATACAATATGTTACGGAGAGAAACGTCCTATGGCTTGGGGGTACCACAATAGATAGATTGACACCAGAAATCAATCTTTCCCCAATATGAAAGAGAAACTAAACATCTAACACTAAGGGATACCGAATCATACCTTGTTCTAGACGGTTTAATTAGATCCTCGTCGAGCTTTTCCAATTCATGCTTGTGTTAGCACTTTGCTCTCAACAACAGCAAACAAGACAAGCATGCTCTATAATAATGTGTTATACCTACTCCAGTATATATATTCAATAATGTATAAGCAATTAAATATAGCCATGGATACAATATTCATATTCAAATGCACATTATTGGACAGGAAAAGATATTTCTAATAATAAAATCAGAGATTACAACAGTGACAACCTTTGTCGGCACGTCTATGAACCAGAGAAACTGAGTCCTCCACCTGGGCCTCCACCACCTCAATCCTCCATATCTCAATATAAATCTCACAAATAAAATTCAATCTTGCGAAGGACACAAAGTGCTCCAAAGGGATGCAAAATCAAGTATAAGGAAACTGAGGCAACAATGGACTATAATTTATTTTCTCTTCAATTCCTCTCCTTCAAAGTATCCAAGGGGTTCCTAATATAGCACTCCAAAAGGGTAATGGAGGGTCAAATATGAGTGATCTCAAGGCATATGGAAGGCCAAGAGTCAATTTATTCGGAATCATATGAGGAAAACTCCAAAAATGTTTGGACTTATGCACACATCTTGATGTATGCGGGTTTGAGGTCAAAAGTCACATGTATATGCGAGTATGGGTTTAAAATTCACATATAGCAATAAACAGGCGTTTTTTAGGGATGATATTGGAACATCAAAGGATAATATAATTCCATGGGGTATAAAGAGTCTACAGAGGGACAGGGAAGGCCATAAATATGTGATCAACCATGTGTGGTAAAATCAGCTATAACAGAGGCCCCCTAATGTCTGAGGTTAGAGGGGTAATATGATGGCTGAAATACATTATAAAATACATCCTAGAAGTGGAGTAATGAAGAACCAGGTGGAAGAACCAGCCACTCATAAGTACAATACAATAATCAATCTTTGCATGTAACTGCGAATACATACAGCAGTCTCGGATACATAAGAGTATAATGGACATGAATAAGCATGATATACAAAGTGTCATGTGTGGTCATCACCACATACAATATACAATACATCAAAATATCCAAAGTGGATGAAGATATACAATAGATCAAGAAATCCATAGTGGATGAAGATATCTGATATACACTGGAATCAAATCAAGAGATCCGATATTCATGAACACTGGCACGATCAAGGAGATAGCATACATGGAATGCCACCAAGATGTAAGGTATTCTACGCGAACCGCTACGAGTACATGTCCTTGTTGTCAGGAATATTGCACCTTCTATGGACAGACTTTGTTCCTCTGGTCTGAATGCTTCAGATCTAGAACAAATAAGTGAACGAAAAAGGGTGAAAACCTTCCCTGAATGTTGTAAACATCTGGAATAATGCTTTCATGGCAGACCTGTGTACCTTCAGAACATGTCAAACAAACAAGAACATCAAAGCTACCAAAACATTATTTACACATTCATACTAGTGAATAAGGAATCCAGTAACATATACATGCGAGATTAGTACAACAGGTATGTGGGACGGAAATCATATTTGCATTAAGAAATCAATGAAGAAGCTTACAACCATTGCCTCAATGTCGACAAACTCCTCCACAAGACAAACACCTCGTCCCTTATAGCTCCAACTTGCTCTCTTGTGCTCTCCAATGGATTGGGCTAGATAGTCAATTCAACAACATAACATTACCATTCAGTTTTCTCCCTCATCCATGGATATGAGCTTGTATTTATAAGACTCAAATGGATAGGTATGGTTGAGAGATGGGTGAGTGAGGTGGCTAAGAGATCCTACAAAGAGGGTTCTCAAGCTCAACACACCGAAGTGAGTAGGGATAAATCTATCCATGAAGCTTTTGATCTAGAAGCTTCGTGAAGCTTCTTATTTTCATCTTTTACCAAGGGTACCGCTTATACACCCTTATGACAGAACGGTGTAGGTAAGAACCGCTTCAAGAACAAAGCACATATGCAGTGGCACCGCTTCTCTATAATAGGACTCAGGTGGTGTTGACCAAGGTATTGCTCATCAGCTAAAGGGAAAAAATAGTGCTAGGGTTTTAATGTAGAATTGACATCTAGAACATGTTTCCACTCCAAGTTTGGGATTTAGGGAAAACATAGGTGTTAAGGATCTCAGCACATGTTGGTGACACGATTTGGGTATAACAGAATGCCCCCCAAAGCATGAGGCTTATAGGGATACGATAAGAGAGAGATTTGAGTAAACAAGTTCTCACTTCGAGGTAAGAGTCAGCTTGATTGGAGAGTGTCATCGAGTAGGCATCTCTAATACATCAATATTTTTTACTCATAGACAAATGTAACCGACTCATGGCTGCAGACCAATACAAAGTAGATCCATGAGAGGAATAAACAACCATGGCTACTAGAATACAGCGTAGATCCATGTGATAGAGGAATCAAACTTAGACATAGATACTAGACATACAGCATACATCTATGTCATACAGACGTAAATTTGAGCATAGCCACGACCATACAAATCTGGATCCATGCTAGACATACAAAAGCTCCATCGCAACCTGGGGTAAGAAATGAGTGCTAAACAAGTACCCAAGGTACTTGTTTCATTTTTCCACAAAGTACGATTCTATCCATGTGATTACAATGTTCTAAAGTCGAACATGGTAGAAACCACTTGATTACCGACCACTTATGTGAACCATTAACAAGTGTGAGAGAGATCACCATTGATGTCAATGATTCCCAAGGTACCCTAGTACAATCTACTGAGTGTGAATAGATGTCCTGATGTCGAACACCCAGTCGATTCTATCGATCAAAGTTCAATGATGTGAACCTATGTTGAGAGCGAGAGAATCTGTCATTGAGTCATACATATCTCAAGGTACTAAATTTGTTTCTATGACTATTTCCTGGATGATGAGCTGATGTCAACAAGAATAGTCTCGTCAAAGGAAGGCCATGATGAATCCCACATTGACAACACGAAACTCAGAACAAAGCTTTGGAATGATGGGAATGAGTTAACCATCAGACTGACTCAAAAGTACTAACACGGAGACTGTTTTGACTGCAGAGGTAAACTTTTTCAACTTCCCTTTAAACATCAGGTGGCACGACAAAAGACTTGGTAGCATGACTAGACCAGAAAAACACACAGTGTGACGATGGACAATGCATTCTTTTGAAAAACTCAAAGGAGTGACATGACTCATGAAAGTGGATCATCATGGAAATCAGCCAGATACCCAATTGGATGAAATGATATGCAGACAAGTGCCATGTTCAAAGGTAACGACAAACTGCCATTTATTTGCAAAATGATTCCCTTCCCTTAATTTCCCCATCATGGTTGATGAGTGCCTCTTTTCATTTTTTACGAGTTCAAAGAGGGTAACAAACAATCATTATAGCTCATCCGAAGACAATTCCAAACTCATATGTTTGACAAACCTGAGAGAGGACGGGTTCATTTCCAAAAGAGGGTCTCTCAATGTTTAATTTAACGAGTCCAATGAAAGTTAACTCGGTATTGTTCAAGTTTAGAGAGTCTGAACGGCCATGGAAGAAGACTCCACGGGGTCCTTTTTCATAAATAGTTCATCTGAACCAAAAAAACAGTAACCTGCCGTCAGATGAACGACTCTTCAAGTGCTTTAACGAGCATGAAGAAGACAAGATCGCTCGACAATCTTTTCGTATTTAAGGAGCCCAAAAAAGAGTTTAAATAAGACTCTATTAGGTCTCTTTTCACGATAAGGGATTTTATGAGTTTGAAAAGAATCAGAAAAGGACTCAGAGCTTTGATGCTATATTTTGAGAACATGACCAAAGTGTCACAATAAATACTCAAAGACTTTTTCCGTTTTATGGTAGTACAAAAAATTCAAAAACAAACTCCCAAAAACTTTCGTTGCTACCGCTCTTTATCCTGCAACAACTGTCAAAACTCTCCAATAAACGAAATTAAAGGATCATGACTGATATTTTTCTTGTAATAAATGATTTTAAAAACAAAACTATGACATGCCAAAACCTATAATGCTTATAAAAGTTATGTAAATAGTAAAAAACAAAACAGTTTACCATTTTACTAATAGTGGAGAGCCTCTGGAGAAGTTTCTTGGCCAGATTTTCAGTTGGTGATTCTAGGAGCATATACCATTGGATTTACGCATCATCAGTTCTAGGAAAAAGCTTGAACCTTGATCTTTCATTTTATGCTTTCATTTTTTTATTTTTGGGGGTGTTTTGGGCAGTTTGAGTGAGCCCTAAAACCTTGAATGTGGGAACCATTCTTATCCCTTGCGGGATAGGTGGTACCTCGCAAGAACTGCACCTAAAACACTTCACTCACGTGGTGCCACCACCTTTCCTCAATGACACTCAGGCGGTGCTGGCAGTGGGTAAAGAAAAACATATGTACAAGGAAAATTAGCTAAATTTTGATGATTTGAAAGGATGATGATGTTTCTAATTGTCCTTATGATTGTTTTTGGCAAGTTTCCGTTGGTCAAAAATGGTTATTTGGAAAGAGAGGCAACATGATAACGATGATGCATTTGTCGAAAGAAACACGAGAAGTATAGCCATGTTGAGGGACTGTGGCCTTCTAAAGGTTTTTTGGCACACCCAGCATGATGTCACATGAGCGTTTATTGGAGCATATTCTCTGTATGTGGAATTTGGAGCAACAATATTTTGAGGTGGGTGCTCATGTGTTGACAATTGAAGTAGAAGATATATGTTTCTTGACAAGCCTATCGAGACAGGGTGCTCCCATCTCTTTGATTGGTTCCCATGGAGGGGACATCACCACCCAGGAATTAATAACTCGCCATTGTATTCCTGGGACCAGAACATCAGGGAATAAAATTCCCATCAAAGCAGTGGTAGATGGCCCTCTTCGCACAGCCTTATTTACGATGAAAAGAGTGCAGGGATCCAAGGGGTTCATCAGGAATCTAGAGCACATATGCTCTATGCTATAGAGGCTACGGCACCCACAGTCTTCAACTGGGCGAAGGCTCTACTACCGGTTTTCAAATATCAACTAACCAAGTGTCGGCAGGGAGAGTTGAAGCAGTTTGGTTTTAGATCAATTTTAACATGTTTCTTTTTTGAGTGGGTCCCACAACTGAGACCCCAAGTAGTATTCACAGAGTTGAGGGCGAGAGACCCTCGAATGCTAAGGTGGGTTCATATCATGGCCCACACAGGAGCAAGTAGGGGAAGGGTGATGTTTGGAGACCCATTTTTTCAATGGCTGAGAGACCAACTCCTCATGGTTGAGGAATACGCATACGCGGGTACTGATTTCAGGGGTGAGCCTGATCTATCGCTTCCACCTAGTGCACAATGGGGTGACATTGGTAAGAAACAAAAACCCTAAAATGGAAATTGTGTTTTAATGTTTTAATGTTTTATATTTTTTATGTGTAGTAATGAGACTTAAATGTTTTCATGTAGATGTCGGAGCAGCACAACCTGGGGGATCCTCCCCACTAGACAAGTGAGCCGAAGCTCATTTTGTTCCATAGGGTGATGATTTGATGGGGGAGATAGAGGATAACGTTGAGAAGTTAACTCTAGACATACTAGATGCCTCGATCAACGACCTCCCACTGAGGTACCAGAGGCCCAGTGTAGGAGTACTAGGTTGTTTCAATAGACTGCTACATCGAGTAGCCCAGGCGGTCATGTGTTACCATGAGCATCACTAGATGATAGGCCGCATGATGTGTTACTTAAAACTGATAGATAGCTTCAGGATTTTTGTATGATGATTTTTTTCCTGAAAGCCTGAGCTCTTCAGATGAGGTATCGTGACCTATTTTTTGTAAAACACTTATATATATATATATATATATATATATATATATATATATATATATACAGACTTCTACTTTTGTTGTTTATGCATCTCAAATGGAAAATGTATTTACATGAGTTTTATGTGTCTTTTATAGTTTATTTACAGTGAACCATGTTTGATTTCTACGTCATGAATGGGCAATATGCCAGCCTAGGATGTAATTTGCCAATGAATCGGCAACTGCGTTACCTTCCCTAGGGATATGCCTATAGATAATAGCTTCAAATGAACTCTCCAATAAACATACCCTCTGGAAGAGATGGAGAAGCACAAGATTCATGATGGTATAAACATGGTTTAAATGACAAACCACTAGTTGTGATTCCATCAAAACTACCAAGTTATGAACATCTTAGGAGGCAGCTTCAGTCAGAAGACCCGGATGACTGCTTGCTACTCGGCAATATTGTTGGTAGCGGGACCGATACAAACCACTCCTGAACTAACCGAATCGCAAGATGGGTAATAGAGAACCCAAGAGGTCGACGCAAGATTCAAGGTGTGGCAGCAAGCACCATCTGCTCTGCACAACCAAAACATGGTATAAACAGATACAGACACTAAACTCAAAACCATATTGAAAATACTTAGCACACTAAAAACTCAAGTAATATACATATATACAAGGTACAATACAAGAAATATCTAGGCATAGTACCTCTTTAGGTACAACCCATTGCGAGGTTGTCCTAAGGGGATTCCATCATAGTCCAGGAGCTCGTAGGCCCCTTTCTCTAGAACTTTGGAAATAACCAAAGGACCATACCACATGGATTCGAAGTTCCCTTTCCCTAGTTTATCGTGTCTCTGATCATAGGTTAAAACTAGGTCACCTTCATTAAAGGCACGAGGTTGGATAGACTTGTCATACTACGCCTTGATGCGTTTCTTATGTGCATCATTAGCTAAGGCAACATCTCTTCTAGTTTCATCAAGGTTGTTCAAGTAGATAAATAATTCTTCCTCTACGGAAGTGTCTGGGAGAAGTTCGACGACAATTTTCAAGGATGGAATTTGACATTGAGTAGGCAAGATAGCTTCTAGTCCATATACAAGCTGGAAGGGTGAAAAACCAGTAGTTGTTTTTACCGAAGACCTATAAGCCCAAAGAGGAGAAAAAAGAATATGAAGCCAATTGGATGTATGGTCTCCAACCATCTAACATAGCATTCTTTTCAAAACTTTCTTAATGGCCTCGGCTTGACCATTAACTTGCGGATAATAGGGCATTGAGTTTTCATGATGAAAACCTAGCTTAGTGTTGATGTAATTGTAACTTTGGAATGTATTCACTTGTATATCTTATGTATTGTACCCCGATGTTTATTTTGGGAAGTGTTTGTAATGTAATTGATTCATTTCATGCCTCGATGTTCCGATCAGGAGTTTCTATAATGTAAACAAGTCATGTCAATTCATTGTGGGTAACCCTTCTATTGATCAAGGGTTTAAGTTCCCACAATTGTGGGACCCTAGGGTTATTAGAATATCCTAGAGAAGTCGACCCTAGGTGAGTTATTGTAAGTCAGGGAAATAGTACCCAACATTGTGTTAAGGATAACCCTCCTTGTTGGTCAGAGGGGAAAAGTCCCCACACATTGTGGGGCACTAGGGTTATTAGACTCTCCTAGAGATGTCAGCTCTAGTAAGTAATTGTTAAGTGAATCCGACATGTTGGAGTGGAAATTAAGTGAATGAAAGAATATAAATAGAGAGTGAGCCTCTCTATTTATCACACACACACTCACTCGTTGGGGCGCATGAGTGAGAGAGAAGTTGTTGGGATCAGAGAGAGAGACTACTACTGTTGGGAGATCATGTTTATGTTTTTGGGTTTTACTTTTGGTGTTGATTATATCTCTAAGGAAGTTGCAGGGTTTTCTCCTTTATGGTTTCCCCAAGGAAAATATTTGTGTTCATTGTCTCTTGTGTTTTATTATTGTGCATGTTATTCTCTCAGATAAGATCCTAATATCATAATGTTAGATTGAATGATAAAATCTAACATGGTATCAGAGAAAACCTGAGAAGAAGACATTATGTAGGTATAGAAGCTAGGGATTGTTAATTTTTGAGTCTCTCTCCACAATCCATTAGAAAAAGTATGCTAGGATGACTCTCCATTGAAGGGTGCATCTTTCTGTCGAAGCGGAATTCAATTCCGAGCATTTTCATTTTTCGGTGTGGAAAATTAGGGATTTCTACAGAAGAGGAATTTTTTAGTGAGCTCGGCATAGGATTTCTCTCCTCACCAAAATCGAATTTCAAAGAATTGGGTCGACATTTTTGGTTGGGTGAAACTCCAGGAAATTCAAACCCTAGTTTGACCCTGAGCTGGAAAAACCCTAAACACTAAAACTGATACATTTAGGTACATTCACTATATCTAGGGATTGGAGAAGGATCAGGAGCGAAAAATTTCACATGCCAAATAAAAAATCCTTATTTACACTGTGTCCAAATTTCAGCCTCATATTCTCTATATTCTAGGAGATATGATTCCTCCAAGTTAGGGTTTCGGCCTCTCCCAAGATTCATCCCCAAACAGGAGACCTGGAGAGAATTGTTATATCTCAGGAAACAAAGGTCCAAATTTACTTTCTGAAGATGTTACATAAAGGGCATGTATTTTACAGTCTATGGTAGAATTTTCAAACCCCGAGGATGAAACAATGACACGTGTCAGTGCGTACAACTTTGTTGTTCTGAAGAGTCCCGTAAAAGGTCACCTTGGGAAAATGATCATAAGTCCCAATTGGTAAAACCAATTCTGATGAAACCTATGGTGTTGAAATAGGTACAGGTGAGGATACATCATTGCAAATTTTTAGACATGAAGGAGCAATAATTTTAGAGATACCACAGTGTTGGGGCTACGACCCTAAGGGTCCTTAGTTTTGGTAACTCCGCGGTGTTTGTGGAAGCTGTAAGCGAAGTTACGACCCAAAATAGTCTTAGGGGTGTCAGGGGTGGGTCGAAACCCCCTTTTGTAATTAACTCATGGTTTAAATCCAGGGTTAGGGTTTTGGGTGCCCATGGTTTAAGTCCATGGTTTTGTAACAGTGCACTATATAAATAGGCACTTATGTAAAGTAGTAGGGTTAGGTCTTTATTGATTATCTTACGAAGCTATTGTCATGTGAAGATTAGATATTGTATAAGGTTTTTTGTAAAGAAGGTTAAGTCCCAGCTGTGTGCATGGAT
Source organism: Pseudotsuga menziesii (assembly GCA_001517045.1). Lineage (NCBI taxonomy): Eukaryota > Viridiplantae > Streptophyta > Pinopsida > Pinales > Pinaceae > Pseudotsuga > Pseudotsuga menziesii. Next base: position 662,717 of record LPNX011061594.1, on the reverse strand, counting down.
GACCTCTGCAGCTGTGTGCGCGGCTTTAAGGAAGGAAGAGATCTGCAGCTGAGTGCGCAGATCAAAACTGTCGTTTTAGTTGTAAAGAGTTGAATAAAACGCAGTTCTATGGACGTAACCCCTACACTGGGGGTGAACCACGTTATATCTGGTGTTGTGGTTCCTTTGTGATATTTTGTTATTATATTTTATGCATTGATAAGTAAATAACTGATAAATTAAGATTGTTGTTAATAACTAGCTTTGCTATGAATTCCCAGATAAGGGCTGTGCAATAACTGTTTGTTTATCTAACCACGAGCTACATATGTGATAATAGAAGCATTGTGTTATGTGATTATTAATAGTTAAAGACTAAGGTACAGTAAGATTCTCTCTTTTGCTTGCAGAAACCTGATTCTGCGGCACCCCATAGCTGTTTCGGGTGAGACTGTAGCCTGTTCACAGGCTACTACCGAAAGGGCCAACACTCTGGGTATTTTGTTGGTGCGAAGATAAAGGTAAAACCCGGGTCTGCCCTGTTAGCCCAACAAATTGGTTCCGTTGCCGGTTGAACTCAGTATCTATTGAAGAGGGATCTACATCGTACCTAGAGGGCTATGTTTTGGTGACCCTCTGTAAAAGAACTTTGTGATTGGATCGAAGAGACCTATTTGAAATTCGCAGAACAAGAAAATAAAGATCCCTGTCGTAGCGCAGAATTTTTTTTGTAGAGGTACGTCTTTTCTGATGTTCATGAAATTTTCTTTGGTACTATACACATAGAGTTGTACCAGTGGTTATCTAGGTTAACAGAAAGGAGGATGAACTTCCAAGAAAACCAGTTTCCTCCCTGGACCCCCCCAAGAATCGCTATCTTGAAAAGAGTGAACAACGCAATCTCGCGAGCCATGGATTTCTGGACTGCGCGAACTCTCGAAGCATTTGTGACGGAGTTCGCCATCGACACAAGTACCTCCTTTAGCGAAGCTGAACGACAATTTTTCAAAGGACCAAGGGGTAAGTACTTGAACTTATTTAGTTTGAATATTAAAATACTATTGGCTGAAAAAGGAATCTTGCTTATTGGCTGAAAAAGGAGATGCCCGTGATGCGCAGGAAAAAGGTATACCCTTTCATTATTCCTGGCTACTGATACTTATTGCAATAGTTGGGTGGAAAGAACCCACTGAGGCTCAGTTTGTGGAGGCACCCCCAGGCATGTCGGGTGCAGTAAGGTACGCATCCCTCTGGATGTCGCCTGACAAGGCATCTTAGTAGATGACGAACACTGTGTTCTCCTTTTACGGCATGAGTATACACTACGAGATCTTGTGAACACCACGGCTTACCAATGAGTTGTTCTCTCAATATGAGGGCACCACGAACTTCAGTGCCAACATGCATCATGTTTTCATTCAAGCCCGTGCAGATCCAACACACCAATGGTTTAAGTTACCATATGTAGTAACCAAAGCAGACATCCTGGGCATAGTTCGACAGTGGCCGGCTAACTAGTTGAAAGATGCAGGAAAAAAACCCACCATTCCAGTTCCCCCAGTTACTAGTATGGGCGCAGGTACCAGTCAGACGCAGCAGCAAAACCCACCAGAAGACAGCGAAGACCCAAGTGACTCGCAGCAAGATGGAGACGACCAGGGTGGAGATGGAGAAAATGAAGAAGAGGATGAGGAGTCGGTCAACACTCTATCCGATGTTAGTCGATCAGCTAAGCGCAAATCACCAGAGGTAGAGGAGGTAATCAAGCCTCAGTCCCGCAAAAATACAAAGGTGTCCAAGGACAAAAATATCAATGAAGGAGTCACTCTGACGATGGAAGAGCTTGAGAAAGCTCTTGAAAAATCTACTGACACACTAACTCAAAAGTGGTCACAGTTCACAGATGTGCATCTTGCTGCGCTCACGGGCGTATCAAACAGGGTGTCAAAGCTGAAAGAGTTAGCAACAAAATCAGCGACCAATACTACGACAAGTAGTACCCCAGCATCTGTGTAGCAGGATATGAGGCAATGGCCAGACAGGGATAACAAGGGCCAATTGTCAAGCGCAGCTCTAAACTGCCTAATCAAGATTCTCGGTCACAGATGAGTATAGCAGTTGGGATCGATTACACCAAGTTGTCTATGACATAATTGCACCTCTACCAGTTAGCCATCACGAAGGAGATCCATGCATGAGATCGCTATTCTCAAATCCAGTTGGAAGATACCTTGAAGCAAAGCCAGAATCTCGCAGGAAGGCTAGAAGAAGTTGTGCAAAGGAAGAAAGAGGCTGAACATAAAATAGCTACACTGGTGCGAGCACTGGATGAGGCATGTCGGAGTCTTCTTGACCTCGACATCTCGGATGAAGAGGAACCAGAGCAAATAATTTCCAATCTAAGAGACTATGCCCAACAATCTCGCAGCGAAATTGACAAATTAAAAACAGAACACCAGATTCAAATCGCGGAGCTTCAACTTCGTATCCCTCCAGAGACTCCAACTGAGGTCCAAGAACAGCGCCACAGGGACATCCAGGCCTCAGCAGCAAAAATATCAGATATTGTGGGAAGCTCAGCAAAGCTACTGGAGGACAGCATTGAAGCATGGGAGAACCTACAGGACCACCTAGATATAGGTAAGGTACAAGAAACCATTAATCTGCGACAGGCAGAATTAGATGCAGTCAGAGTAGAAATCAAGATGCTGCCTCCTATGCAGAAGATGGCTAAGGTGAAGCGAAGCAAGGAACTCCAGCAGGAAATTGAGTCCTGCAGGACGAAGGTAACACTACTGGAAAATTTGCTGCAGCCACTCGTTGATGAAGCATTAGAATTGAGCAATGCTGTGGAGAGTCAGCTCAAAGTTTTGAAGACCTATGATACTTTTGTGCAGGAAAAGGCTAATGAAGTATCATCCTCAGCGTTACAAGAATTGGTGGAAAAGGAGAAAGCAGCTGATGACATTATACACAACCTCAATAGTTGTTTCTATAGCCTTGCAAAGAATATTCTCCCACCAGAAGAGTCGCAGAGTGCCCCGAGACGGGCCACAAGTGAGTCTTAGGGGCCTGTTGGGGCTCCGACCCTAAGGGTCCTTAGCTTTGGTAACTCCGCGGTGTTTGTGGAAGATGTAAGCAGAGTTACGACCGAAAATAGTCTTAGGGGTGTCGGGGGTGGGTTGAAACCCCCTTTTGTAATTAACTAATGGTTTAAATCCAAGGTTAGGGTTTTGGGCGCCCATGGTTTAAGTCCATGGTTTTGTAACAGTGCGCTATATAAATAGGCATTTATGTAAAGTAGTAGGGTTAGGTCTTTAATGATTATCTTACGAAGCTATTGTAATGCGAATATTAGAGATTGTATAAGGGTTTTTGTAAAGAAGGTTAAGTCCCAGCTGTGTGCGTGGACGACCTCTACAGCTGTGTGCACAGAGGGGTTTTTGGTAAGAAGGAAGATCTGCAGCTCTGTGCATAGAGGCCTGCTGCTGTGTGCACGGCTTTAAGGAAGGAAGAGATATGCAGCTGAGTGCATAGATCAGAACTGTCATTTTAGTTGTAAAGAGTTGAATAAAACGCAGTTCTGTGGACGTAACCCCTACACTGGGGGTGAACCACGTTATATCTGGTGTTGTGGTTCCTTTGTGTTGTTTTGTTATTATATTTTATGCATTGATAAGTAAATAACTGATAAAGTAAGATTGCTGTTAATAACTAGCTTCGCTGTGAATTCCCAGATAAGGGCTGTGCAAGTAACTGTTTGTTTATCTAACCGCGAGCTACATATGTGATAATAGAAGCATTGTGTTATGTGATTATTAATAGTTAAAGACTAAGGTACAGTAAGATTCTCTCTTCTGCTTGCAGAAACCTAATTTTGCGGCACCCCATATCGGGTGAGACTGTAGCCTGTTCATAGGCTACTGCCGAAAGGGCCAACACTCTGGGTCTTTTGTTGGTGTGAAGATAAAGGTAAAACCTGGGTCTGCCCTGTTAGCCCAACACACAGAAATAGTATCAGGCATTTCTATAGAAGAAATTGGTAAATTAGGGCTTCCGATTTTGGGAGCTTCCCTCCACTATTTTCAGAAAAGGAGTACATTGTACAACTCACCTTGAAGATATCTATCTTTCTAGCCAATCAAATCTGAAAGAGTCCAATTTTTGAAAATTAGGGTTTCTCTGGCAAAGCCTAGATTAGCTAGCTCTGGAACCAAGACGAACACCTCAAATCAGTAAGATCTAATCCTTTGTTATTTTCATTTGAGGTTCTCATTTCAAAGTGATCTATCACATCAGCTTGATGATAAGCTTGGTGCATTTGACAACCTCCAAGCATGGAATTAGATGATCTCTCTGAAGAAAATGAATTGGACACCTACATAAGTAGAGAGGCTCCAGTTCCAGAGGGAGCTAAGGCTAAAGCCTTACACAAGAAGAAATTGGTCAAGGCCAATAAGATCATTGTTGATTCAATAGAGGATCACCTTATACCACAAGTCTCTTCCTAAAGACACCTAAAGAGATGTTTGATTCCTTGACCAAGATATTTCAAGGGAAGAACATAAATTGGAAGATGACTTTGAGAAAACAGTTGAACAATGTGAAGATCCAGAATGCAGAGACCATGTAGTCATACTTTAAAAGGGTCTCCCAAATCAAATAACAACTTGTAGTAGTAGAAGAAGAAGTGGAGAATGCAGAAGTGGTGATAGCCACCTTGAATGGTCTCTTAGGATCATGGGATTCATTCATGTGAGAAATTTGTGCCAGAAGCAAGTGATTACTTTCAGCATAATCTAGGAAGAAGAAGAAGCTTGACTCATAATAAGAGAAGACAAGATGGGAGAAACTGAAGATAAATCTATCACCATCCAAATCCCTCAAGCGATGAGGAATACAAAGGACTCAACTCTTGAAGAAGCTCTTATCCATATTAGAATTTGGATAAGAAGTGATGAAATGGAAGGCTCAAGAAGGAATCTACCTACGAAACCAATAGAGATAAGTATTCAATTGTCATTTCATGATATTGTTTTGATTATGCATTTGTTTAAATTCAGTTGATGTATTATGCATGATAGAATGCTTGCATTAATGACAGTATACTACTAATATGCATGTAATGGGTAAGTAGCTCATGGTGCTATACAACTCTCCATTGCTACTTATCTAGAATGAAACCTCTTTGCTGACACATTGGATTAGTGCACAATCTCAATGTTGTCTTGGTAAAGATGGAAGGCATCTAGAAAGTTTTCGTGAGATATGGATGAATGTTGTATTGGCTAAAATAGTTGCATGATCATATATTTATGCATAAGAATTTGTGATTATGAATATTCCTTATGAAAATTTTCTAACCATACAAATGCATTTGACTTGGAGGAAAGATCGCATACATAATCGCCTACAAGCAAACAAGGATGAGACTTGTTCCAAAGAACAAGTGACAACAGTTCAAGATGAAAAATAATATGACGAATGCAGCGAAATGATTGATGCAGAACCTTCCAGATATGAAGAAGTCACCAAGAAGAAAGGGAAGACCAGTTGAAGAAGAATGATGTCTAGGATGCAGTATCAATACGTGAAGGGAAGTTTGTAGTTCCATCATGTAGTAGATGGAAACATCGTGGGATACAAGGAAATATTCATAGCACGAGGCTTCTGACGAAAAGAAGGCATAGACTACAAAGAGAAATTTGCAGCCACTGCAAGTGAAGTCACATGACAGGAAGAATCATGTGTGAAAATGAAAGAAATCCTTGTATGAGCTCAAAAGAAACCCATCGTATAACGCATACATGAGGAGCTTGATGAAGATCTTAACCTTTGCTACAAGGTTGAAGATGAAAGCCTATAAAGGATGACAAGCTCATTGATGGGTGCAAGCACGCTTTCAAAGATAGAGGATCTTGGTATCCAGTGACCCTAAATGGATACATAGAATATTAGTAGCAAAGGAAGCTACTTGTCACTCTAGTACAGAATGTTTCAGTGCATAGAGTACGGAAGACAGAGGGAGTGACTACAGAAGATCCTGAGGTTCGACATGGTATAATAGGATGGACAGATTACTGATGACTCTAGGATTTACTGAGAGTAAAGTGGATTCCAACCTTTGCCTCAAGGTTGAAGACAGAATACTAGTGATGCTCCTGTTATATGTCGATGACTTGTTCTTGACAGAAAAGAGGAACTCATTAAAGTTGCAATAAGGAGACTTGTTTCCAAGTTCAAGATGAAGGACTTGGATATGATGGCATGGAGGTGTGGCAGAATATCCCTAGGACAAGGGAAGTATGCAGTAGAGATCTTGAATAGGTTCAGGTTGATGGATTGCATGGCCATGACCACACCTATGGCATCGAACTTGAATCCATTGAGTGTTGCTTCATCAGAGACGGTTGATGCCACGATGTATCGTGAGATGATTTGTTCCTTGATGTACTTGATGAATATGAGACTAGATATTTGCTTTGTTGTGAACACCTTGAGCCAATTCCTGACAAATCCGAGACATGTTCACTTGATTGTTGCAAAGCATATTCTGAGGTACCTAAAGGGTATAGTTGATTATGGGCTCAAGTATGAGGTGAATCAGAAGATTAACCTGGAAGTTTATGTTGATCTAGATTGGGCAGCAAGTGACATCGATAGGAAGAGCACTTCAGGGAGCTGCTTCAGTATGGGATCATGTGTGATCTCTTGGTTTAGTAGGAAAGAATATTGTGTGGCACTAAGTATAGCTGAAGCAGAGTATGTTGTAGCTTGTTCAGCTAGTTGTGAGGCAGTATGGCTAAGAAAGCTACTGTCTGATTTATTTGATCTCCAGTTGGATGCTACTTGTATATATTGTGACAACCAGAGTTGTGTGAAGTTGTCTGAGAACCTGGTGCTCCATGACAAGTCAAAGCAAATCGAGATCAAATATCACTATATCAGGGATATGGTGCAAACAGGAGCAGTGAAGCTCCAGTATGTTACGATGGACAAATAGATAGCTGATGTGTTGACGAAGCCATTGGCCAAGAGTAAAGTTTGAGTACTTTAGGGAGAAGCTTGGTGTTCTCTAGATAGAGGTTCCCTCCAAGGGGAAGTGATGATTCTGTGAGCCATTCTATCATGGTGAGAGGATTAGGTTCCTTCCATGGTCAGATGTAAGGGCTGAGCCATTCTATCATGGTGAGAGGATTGGTTCCTTCCATGTCAAATATGAGGGCTGAGCCATTCTGATATGACTTTAGGATTGGTTTCTACATGATCAGATATAAGGGTTGTTTCCATTCTTTGAATGGAGTTACCTGGTCAGTTACCAAGAATACTTAGTCTAAGACTGAGGGCCATTCTGATATGACTATGGGATGTAATCTCACTTGATCAGATATGAGTGCAGGGCCATTCTGATGTGATTGAGGGATATGTTCCCACTTTATCATATATAAGGTTTGTTTCCATTCTCTGAATGGAGGCACTTGGTCAGTTACCAAGACCCCTCAGTCTGGGACTGAGAACCTTTCTAACGAGTCAAGGCCAGATGTAAGGGTTGTGCCATTCTGACATGGTGAGAGGATTAAGTTCCTTCCATGGTCAGATGTAAGGGCTATGCCATTTTGACATGGTGAGAGGATTAAGTTCCTTCCATGGTCAAATGTAAGGGTTTTTCCATTCTAACATGGTGAGAGGATTAAGTTCCTTCCATGGTCAGATTTAATGGTTGGGCCATTCTGACATGGTGAGAGGATTAAGTTCCTTCCATGGTCAGATGTGAGGGCTGGGCCATTTTGACATTATGGTGGATGTGTTCCTCTCATGGTCAGATGTGAGTGCTGGGTGTGCCTTTTAGACGAGTCAAGGTTAGATGTAAGTGCTAGGCAGGCCATTCTAACTTAGGGTCAGATACAAGAACTAAAGAAGACCTACATGGAGGCTAGGCCTAAAAATAGCATGAAAAAGTGCTGGCTCTGTAGAACTTCCTGTTATGAGAATAATCATGAGATAGCACCAGTGATGTTGACCCAGTGATGATCTAGATCTAGTGATGATGATCCAGATCCAGTGATGTTAATCCAACAGTGATGATCCAGATCCAGTGATGATCTAGATCCAGTGATGATGATCCAGCAGTGATGATCTAGATCAAGTCATGATCCCGATCCAATGATGATGATCCAGATCGAGTGATGATCCAGATCTAGTGATGTTGATCCAGCAGAGATGATCCAAATCAATTGATGATCTAGATCCAGTGATGATGATCCAGATCCAGTGATGATCCAAATCTAGACGAAGATGACTTGAAGATGATGAGAAATCGATGATGATATAGATGATACAAAGAAGAAGACTTGTGCTGACAAATTGTGTCGAGAGAATGCCTTCCTAGTTAAAAGGGATTTTTATGTAATTGTAACTTTGGAATGTATTCACTTGTATATCTTATGTATTTTACCCCAATTTTTATTTTAGGAAGTGTTTGTAATGTAATTGAGTCATGTCATGTACTGATGTTCCGATCGGGAGTTTCTATAATGTAAACAAGTCATGTCAAGTCATTGTGGGTAACCCTCCTATTGATCAAGGGTTTAAGTCCCCACAGTTGTGGGGCCCTCGGGTTATTAGACTATCCTAGAGAAGTCAACCCTAGGTGAGTTATTGTAAGTTAGGGAAATAGTACCCACCGTTTTGTTAAGGATAACCCTCCTTGTTGGTCAGAGGGGAAAATTCCCCACATGTTGTGGGGCACTAGGGTTATTAGACTGTCCTAGAGATGTCGTCTCTAGTAAGTAATTGTTAAGTGAATCCGACATGTTGGAGTGGACATTAAGTGAACGAAAGAATATAAATAGAGAGTGAGCCTCTCTATTTATCTCACACACACTCACTCATTGGGGCGCATGAGTGAGAGAGAATTTGCTGGGATCAGAGAGAGAGACTACTGTTTTCGAGAGATCATCTTTATGTTTTTGGGTTTTACTTTTGGTGTTGATTCTATCTCTGAGGAAGTTGTGGGGTTTTCTCCTTTATGGTTTCCCCGAGGAAAATATTTGTGTTCATTGTCTCTTGTGTTTTATTGTTGTGCATGTTATTCTCTTAGATAATATCCTAAGATCATAATGCTAGCTTGAATGATAAAATATAACACTTAGCACTTAATTCCTCCATGATTTGATTGCAGAAATGTGATCCATGGTTCGTAACTATGGACTGCGGGACTCCGAATCTTGCTATCACATGATTGAACAAGAAGAGAGCGGCAGTATTACCGTCCTTTGCATATGTAGGCATATTCTTATCCCATTTCATAAAATAATCAATAGCTACGATGATGTAATCATGCCCCCTGGCTGAGGTAGGCTTACAATGTATGTAATAAATCCCCCATTTGGCGAAAGGGCCAACGGCAATGAGGGGGTGTAATGGAGCAGGGTGAGTGCACTTTTTCATATAGAAATGTTAGCAGGGTGGGAATTTATTAACAGCCTCATGACAATCTTTAAAGATTGAAGGCCAAAAATAGCCAGTGTGAAGGATTTTCTAGGCTGTATCCATCCCAGATAGATGACCACCACATGCTCTAGAGTGGCAGTCATTCAAAACTTGTTCAGCTTCCTCGTGGGTAAGGCATCGCCGGAGAACAGAATCAATTCCACATCTATACAAAGTGTCATCTAAGATGAGGTAGTATTTTGCGTGGTGACGGATATGGAAGCGATCATCATGGGATAGAGTGGGCTGATATCTCTGTGTCTAGAGATAAATGAGCAAATATCCATACCATGGGTCAGTAGTGCTTATCAGGAACAAGAATTCATCCAGGAATGAATCATTGGGCTCAGATTTCATCAAAGCACAGGGAATATCACACATGAACTCAGCAAAGACTAAGGATTTCTTTGATGTAGCTTTGCAAATTCTAGATCAAACTCTTGTAGGATGAATATCCATTGAGAATATTTTCCCTCGAGCACCTGACAAGTCAAGATGTAATACATAGGGTTCCGGTCTACCAATACGGTGGTTGTGCGGAGAAAAATGTAGTGACAAAATTTCTGAACAGTAATGACCGTGGCCAATGCTAATTTCTCCACATGTGAGTATCAAGTTTTGGAATCCATGAGATTCTTACTAGCATAGTAGATCATGTGCTCCTGACCGTTGGGATTCTCTTGCACCAAAACCATAGCGATGGTAATAGTGGAGGAAGCAATGTATAAGAGAAAATACTTTGAATAATCTGGGGGGTGTATCACAGGTGAGTGAGTCAAAGCATGTTTTATACTATCAAAGGCTCATTGGGCTTGGTCATCCCAAAAGAACGGTATTTCTTTCTTAAGGAGACGCATATAACCATATGTTTTCTCTACAAAATTGAAAATGAAATGGTGGAGGAAGTTTGCCTTCCCTTGCAAACTTTGGAGTTCTAGAAGGTTGGTTGGGGCTAGTAGGGCTAGAATAGTGGCAATTTTCAATGGATCTATGTGGATTCCATCCTTAGAAACAACAAAACCTAACTGGAGTCTCGTCTCGATGCAAAAACACATTTATGAGGATTGAGCCATATGTTATAATGATGACATCTCAAGAAAATGTCTCTAAGATGACCAGGGTGGTCCTCCCACCATTGTGAATGATCTGGAAGGGTGTCAATGTATGGTTCCACAATATGTTTTATATCGTGGAACGCATAGGACATAGCACGCTGGAAAGTGGCTCCAGCGTTTTTTAGTTCGAATGGTAACTTCATGTATGCAAAGGTTCCCCATGGACAAATAAACGTTGTCTTGTGTTGATCGATGGGTAGAATCTCAATCTGATTATAACTTGAAAAGCCATCGATAAACGAGAAGATGATACTTCTGACACAGTTGTCGATAATCTGGTCGATATGCAGAGTGGGAAAGTTGTCTTTGGGACAAGCTTTGTTCAAATCTCTAAAATTGATGCAGACTCTAATGGTGCACTACTTTTTATTGATAGGGATGACATTCAATACCCATTTTGTCAGGGGTATAGGATAAATAAACCCTACGTTTAGAAGTTTTTCTATTTCAGCTTTGATAGCTGCGGATTTTCGTGGACTTGTTTCATTTTTTTCCTGACAGGTTTTGCAGTGGGATAGGTTTTTTATTTCATGAACCACAATGGATGGGTCTATCCCAGATACTTATTCATAGGACCAGGAAAAGACATCTCGGAATTCTTTGAAAAGTGCTTTATATGCTTCAAATTCTTCTGCTAAGCAGTTCTTCCCAACATGAATGTGCTCAAGGGTGTCGGGCTTGGCTGATATGTCAATTGGATTTGTTTGAGTAATGTTACATATATTTCCTTTAGACTCCATGTTCTACAACAATATAGGAATTTGAGGTGTTTTCACAATATCAGTAGTAAAAAGGGATGCAAAATCATGGTCTATTGAACTGTTGTTGGGGAGGAACGAGGATCTATGATGATGATCCTCCCATGTAGGTTCATTCATACTCATGACCTCCATAATGGACTCATCAAAAGGAAAAGTCTAGGAGAGATAATACAGAGTAGGAAGAGAGGATTCTAACCAGTAGGGCAGGTGGTAAGGGTCTGAAGCCACTAGATGAGGATCATTAGTGTGGTCATTGGAAAGGGTTTGGATAACGTTATACATTGCTTCATGCAGACTCAACGAGGTGGAACCAACAATTTGTTTTCCCTTTTTATCATAATCAAATGAAGAAATCATATTTACCATCGTCATTTCTATGTTAGGAGGGTTTGATGGAAAAATCCCCATAAGGGAAGAGTCCTTCAACATGCCTACCCCAATCGACTGGTAAGGAGGAGGGGACTAGCCTAACATAGGGATGTTATTAGTCATAGGTTTGGTAACATCTGGCATACATAAATTGAGCTGGTAAATGGTTACAATCCTCCCTAGATGCAAGAATTGGACGGTTCGAAATACCATTGAAGCGACAACGGTCATGGCATAAAACCAATTTCTTCCCAATAGGAGGTTCTAGTCTAATGGGGCATCTACTACTTCCAATTGAATGGAAATATTTCTTCCCCCAAGCTCAACTGAAAGGGCTGGTATGATACCATGGGGCTGGAAACCTCGTCCATCAAAGGATTTCGGAGTCGTTGGTGATGTTATGAGCTCGGGAGAGCCAATAGCTTTCCAACAAGATAGGGACAAAACCAAAGTTGAAGCTCCTTCATCTAAGATAGTTCTAAAGACCTTCTTTCTGACTACTTTCGTTATGATTTAGAAAGCGAGTTTGTGAGGTAGTCTAGACTTATATTTCTCGACATTAAAGTGAATCAAATTAGTCTTGTATGGGTCTGAAGCTCCTAACACGGTTAACAAGTTTTTGCATGGCGTTGGACAACTTTGGAGTACTTCCAAGGTAGACATCCCACATGGTGCCTGAGCAAGATCTTTAACTACATTGTAAAACTGGGTAGCTTGGGAATTAGGGTTAAAAACAGCCTTCCTAAGAGTACTCTTGGGTGGGTGCAAAACCATGTTGAGATTAGGTTTCTCAATGGTTAGGGGACCAGTAGACGAGGACTCAGGAGAACCAGTAGAGGGAGATTTTCCTGAAGAAGAATTGTCTTCTTTCTTTTCTATGGGTTTGTCATAATTTTGAATTCAAGTTTTCAAATTAACAGTGTCCGAGGAAATCATGTGAACTTCCTTTGAAGAACTATAATTTCCCTGATTAGACATGTGGTCTATCAGCTGTTGTTGATAGGGAAAAGATTTTGTGAGAACTGCTAGCGTGGGATTAGTTTTTAGAAATTGATTGATTTCTTCACGATGAGGACACTCTTTCGTGAAGTGGTCACCTCCACACAGCAGAAATGGATATTTTTCTTTTCTTTTCCCTTTATCATTCTCGTTGATTGTTTGTTTTGGATTCTCCTGTGGGTTTCCAGGTTTTTTGTTTTTGGATTTACATTTCTTTTTATTATTGTCGAGCATTTGTGTACTCTGAATGGAATTTACCTCGACAAAAACCTTGGGAGTTGAAGGTGTAGGGGTGGAAGTCTAGGGTTGCTTGGCAGGATTTGCTATTGGCGGAGACTGGATTGAACCAACAATCCCATCAACAAGGGTTTATGCTGGTGGCTTGGAAGGATCGATACTTGGGAGAGGAGCTTGAGGGATCAAGTCATACAACATTCCAGACTGGGAATATACCAAGTCTAGATATTGGGATCGACTAATGGCTTTCTCTTCGGTAATGGCACCGCCCATAGCCACATCTCAGGGTATTGGAGGCAATAAATATTTAGTAAACCAATCAGCTAACAATTGCTCCGGGATAGGAGCCTTCATAAGTCTTCTCCGCATTCTCCACTCATGGATATGATCTAATATGTGCGTGGAGGTGTTCTAATGCAGAGAAGTTAAGAGATCTGTAACGTTTCATAGCGGATAGGAAGCTGAAAGTGTGTAAGAAATATAGTTGCCAAAGAACCAAAATCCACAAACGAATGTTATGGAAGTTCAATGTACCATTTCACAGTGGTACCGGTCAAAGTTCACTGGAAGAGTCTTAAATGAACTGAATAATCCATTAGGGATTTCAAAGAACACCATAAATGGAATGTCATGACATGCGTTTTTGGATCATCTCCCTGCTTGCCATCAAATTTTGGGATGTCCAATGTTAGATTTACTGAAATGGCAGGCCACGAGGGGTTATGTCGAATGGGATCATTAATCAACTTGGACAAATCAAGCAAGTCTAAAGTTGCTAGGAAAGGTAACTGGTGATTAGGTTGTATGTACTGGTAGTATTGATAGGGCATATAAGTACCAGTAGGACTGTAAGTAGACTGATATACAGGTTGTTGAAATGGTTGTTGTGATGAAGAACCACTGGAAGATCCACCTGTAGGGGGCTTATTTCCAAGATCGGGACTGTTAGGACCATTGGAGCCTCCAGGAGGAGGACCACCAGGGCCTTAGGGACCACCAGGACTATCGGGACCACTAGGACCACCTGGGCCACTAGGAGGAGGACCACTGGACCCTCCAGGACCCCTGGGAAGTAAACCTTCGAAGCCTCCAGAACCACTAAGAGGAAGGCCACTAGACCCTCCAGCACCACCAATACCATTAGGACCATAAGGAGGAAATACGCTAGGCCCTCCAGGACCACCAGGACCACCAAAACCACCAAGACCACCTAGGCCACCTGAAGGAGGGCCACTCAACCCTCCAAGACCCCTAGGAGATAAACCTCTAGAGCCTCCAGAACCACTACGAGGAAGGCCACCAGACCCTCCAGGACCGCCAGGACCATTAGGACCATAAGGAGGAAAGCCACCAGGATTTCCAGGACCATTAGGCCCCCCAGAGGGAGGACCTTCATAAGGTGGTCCTACGACACCTCCTGCAATATGTATAGGTATCCCTCCCATAGCTGGCATGTAGGCCCAATTAGGTTTCCCCCATGGAGTGAAATTATTACCAGGATATGGAATTCCAACATAAGGCATTCCTGTAGGGGTGCATTGGTAATAGACATTTCCTACAGGTACTTGATTTGTTGTGTAACCATACCCCCAAGAGGTTTGATTGGTTACAGGTTGTGCCCCCAAGGGATGACCTGAACTGGATGGGGTGTTAACCACATTCGTATGGATAGGAGGGACATAGAATGTAGATTTCTATATACTAGAGACTTGTCCATTACTAGCTACAATTCCAATGACAGGTAACATAGGTCGTGCCATGGTTTTCCCCTTGGCACTAGAAGGTTTTGATGAAACAGGAATTGAATGTTTTTCCCTAGGTGCAGAAGACCCAGGAGGATTTGGAACAGACATAATATGGGAGGTGGTGGGGTTGGTAGTTTGACCTGGATTATGCAGAGTCACAATGTGATCTAGAATAGGTTCAATGGGTTTCATAGAATCAGCAAGTGAGTGATATCCCGTAGGCCAAGGGTCTGTATTACAAGGAAAAACTATCGAGCGAGATGGTGGTGTACCCAATATGTTATCTATTTTCTTCTCAAGGTATCTTGCATGGAGAATAGCTGCCCAGTATTGTCTACGTTCTTCTTCATTTGGTGAAATTTCTTCAGAAGAGGTTGGACAGGTTCCAAACAAAGCAATAGCCTGTCCCATAGACGTATCCCAAAACGGAGCATTGGGACCATAATCTAAATGGGTAGTATCATCAACATTGGCCTTCTATGGGAGAATGGAAAGAAGTATTACCCCTAGAATGTTTTTGAGCCAAGGGAGGACCGTGCAAAGGATATGGATATCTGCTTTCTGCAACCACATTTTCTCCCCCTTGGGAGTTGGTAGCAGCTCCTTGGTCGATAGCTTCCATAGGATCTTCTCCCGAAAAAGGAGTAAAATTAGGTGGCAAGCCCCATACTCTTCTGGACTGTCTCAATTCAGCTAGTTTATACAGTTCCTATCTAACCTAGGGTTTCAAAACTAGAAAAAACACACCAAAAATTCCCCTACTCAAGCTACAGGCCAAACAAGCAAACTTAAATGACAGGAGGAGTTCAGATTGTCCGGTCTCTCACCAGGATTATCAAGAAGGTGCCACACACAATATACTCTAGGTACGTGTGTAGTAATCTCCCCAAATGTTGTTCTCAGTGAATGGCTCCAACCAAGATGGAAAAAGGGCATTTCTCAGATAGATAAGGTATCCTAGTGGGGTCTCCTGATATACACAAGGTATGTGGGAGCTCAAATAGGTAGTTGTGATGTCTAATGCACAACCGTTCACAAGGGGCCTTCCTATATACAATCGAGTATGTGAAGTACCTTTCTATATACCTCAAGGGTACATGGAAGAATCGCGCGAGTCCCAGGGAGTAGTGCATACAAGTAACGACGGCTCCTACGCTTAACGACGCTCGAACACATCTCTAGCCTATCACTCAAATTTCTATGTAAATTTTAATCCTATAACTACCTTTAATTTTAAAGTGGATGGTTAGGTGAATGCATGGATTTTGACAGAAAAAGTAAAAGCATGCAAATATGTAGATGCAAATATTTCACTTTACCATTCGAGGTATGCCTACTTACGAAAGGGAGAGAGAGTATTTTCTTTTCATTTTGAAAACTGAAAATTCCCAAACAAATACTTTGAACAAATCAAATCCAAAGACAAGCAACACATTCCAAACTCATTTTTGTTTTTTGAAAGCAATCAAATGGGTAAGAGTCTCTTTTCCTAAAAGAAAAACAACAAGCACTCTACATGTATATGCAATCTATTTTTTTTATTTTTCTTTGAAACATAGATAGATCTAACTTAAAACTACACTATTTTTTCTTTTGATGAGACAATACTAATGCAAGAGAGACAAAAGAACAAAGGGAACCTGAAAGATTATGATACTAATCATAGCTCCAATGCCCTATTATTAGTAAAAATAATGACCTAATCTCAACAAAAAAAAAATCTTTTTAAAAGAAAAAAGAAGTCCTCTATTAAAAAAAATGAAATTAAGATGATAATCAAGTGGTTTTTCTTTCAGTCTTTATAAATGAAGCGAAAAGAGATCCAACTGAAACCTAAACTTTCAATAATTCCTTTTAGGATCACAACCAACAAGCATGAAAGCAAATGAATAATCAACAATCCTAACCTAGATTTTGAATTCTTTCAATCAAACAAATTTTCACCACAAAATTTTCAACCATGAGCATTCAGATTCAAACAAACAAGCCTGGCAGTGTAGGGATAAAACCAAGCAAAACCCTACTTTTTGGGAAAAAATCATAAAAAATCAAGTTTTGGAACAAGGCCTACCTGGCACTGCACTGGAGGGGTCTTTGACAGAGCGGTTCTAAATGAGCACCGCTTCTAGATCACTGCACTCATGCGGTGGCACTGCCTACTGCTAACAAGGTTCAGGCAGTGGCATTGCTTATTTCCTAAAGCACATGCGTGGTTCCTTGAATATATCCAGAACACAAAGAGAACAAGAATTCAAGTCAAAAATTGTTCAAATCAATATAAAGACTGATGAATTGATAATAAAATAGAGCATATAAATTCAAAGCATTCTAGATCTGAACAGATCTGCAAGTTTCAAACCAAACTTCACTAAGTCAGATGGCAGATCTGACTAAAGAGAGTTACAAACTGGAGCCTGGATTCGGGAAAGTGTTAAAGGACTGAGGAAGGTGAGATCAACTGAAACTTTCTTTAGTCCCCAGTGGAGTCGCCAGATTTGTTGTCAAGAATATTGCACCTTCTGCAGACAAAAGTTGTTCCTCTGGTCTGAATGGTTGAGATCCAAAACAAATAAGTGAACGACAAAGGGTGAAAACCTTCCCTGAATGTTGTAAACACTTGGAATAATGATTTTATGATGGACCTATGTACCTGCAGAACATGTCAAACAAACAAGAACATCAAAGCTACCAGAACATTATTTACACATTCATACTAGTGACTAAGGAATACAGTAACATATACATGTGAGATTAGTACAACAGATATGTGGGATGGAAATCAGCTTTGCATTAAGAAATCAATGAAGAATCTTACAACCATTTCCTTATTGTCGACAAACTCCTCCACAAGACAAACACCTCATCCTCGATAGCTCCAACTTGCTCTCTTGTGCTCTCCAATGGATTGGGCTAGATAATCAATTCAATAGCATAAAATTACCATTCAGTTATCTCCCTCAACCATGGATATGAGATTGTATTTATAAAAATCAAATGGATAGGTATGGTTGAGAGATGGGTGGGTGAGGTGGCTAAGAGATCCTACAAAGTGGTATCTCGAACTCAACCAACCTAGGTGAGTACGACTAAGGCTATCCACGAATATTTTGATCTAGAAGCTCCATGAAGCTGTTTTTTTCACCTTTTACCAAGAGTACCGCTTATACACCCTTATGACATAGTGATGTAGATAAGAACCTCTTCAAGAAAAAATCACATATGCGGTGGCACCGCTTCTCTATAACATGAGTCAGGCAGTGTTGACCAAGGTACCACTCATCAGCTAAAGGGAAAAAGCGGTGCTAGGGTTTTTATGTAGAATTGACATCCAGAGCATGTTTCCACTCCAAGTTTGGGATTTAGGGAAAACATAGGTGTTAAGGATCTCATCACATTTTGGTGACGGGATTTGGGTATAGCAGTCCTACTATGCGAATAGATGTGTCGAAGTCGAACATAGTAGTCCATCGTCTAATTACCAGTCATTGATGTATACCATTAACAGACGCGAGATTACCCGCCGATAATGAAAATGGGAATCAAAGTACAAAGTGAAATCTAACAAGTGTGAATAGATGTTTTGAGGTCGAACACTTGGCAGAATCCATCAATCAGGGGACATTGATGTATTCCAAAAACTGTTGATGGCGAGAAAACCTACCACTGATGGCTGTAAGTCTCAAGGCACTCAAAGGACTCTAGAATCCTATTCTAGAATAAATGATATGATGTCAATGGAATGGAATCCGCTGGAAGGAGGGAATTAAGGCATCCCAAATCAACCAACACAAGGTACTCAGCAATGTTGTATAATGTGGAAGAACTCGAACAAGATGTGCACGAACCAGTAACAATATTGGGTATCACCGACATGCAAAGTCAAGATAACTGAGGAATAGCCGAATCAAGATTCAACTTCCTTCAAACAATAGCATAAGGCGAATAGTGATTGAAGGTAGGCAGCATGGACTCGACATGCAAACTGAGACATCTCTATGACACAGGAGGCATCGACAAATGCTCCATAGGGACTGGAAGCTTAACCAGTCAATGGAGATAAACTCAGAGTAACGATTATAGCTCCTAAAATCAAGCTAATAACCCAACCAACGGATGTGATATATAGTGCTCTATTCGAAGGCGAGATGACTTGACTACTACCAAAGATAACATCTTTTCATGTCCAGATTTTTGGTTTTTTTTTTTTTTTGGACTTTTTCCGATATTTTGAAAACTTGAAAAAGAATAAAAGTGCTTTATAGTACAAATCTAGGAGGAGACGAGTGTCAGGGGACAATCAAACTAGTTCCAACTAATGGAACATGCCTATGCTCAATGCAAGGATATATGTGCAAGATAATGACACTAGGGGGAAGGTCTCCTCCCAATGAAAGGGAAGATCAAGCTGAAAAAGATATGTAAAAAGGCTCTACTTGGCTAGACATGAGACAAGCTCAGGCTATATGGTTGATAACTCAAAGTCAGGGAGCCGATGTAAATCTCAAGAAGGAAAGAAAAACTCATGAAAATGCAATTACAACTTGATATATACAAGGGATTCTAGAGGGAAATGGCCAGCATAAATTTCAAGAGGAGTATGAAGCTCTTGCTCAAGGACATGGCAGGCCTAAAAAGGGACTACCACAACTTAAAGGAGCCAACACAGCATGGGTGCAAAATGAGAGAAAGGATCTAACTAGGGCACCCATGTATAGGAAAGCTCTACCATTCACATGATACCACTTCTAACAGCAGCATGAATGTTCAGTGACATCATCGAATGGGTTCATACCTAAGGTTGAAATGAAATGGTCATAAGGTAATTCATAAATGCAAGCGAATGTGAAATCCTAACCTATATGCCATTTGGAAATTATACCTGCGATAGGCATGAACAAGTCAAAGTCCCTGAGAGAGTGTACAAAAAAAAGACCCTACATGACAATAATATTAGTCCAAAACAACTGGAAGCAATATATAAAGATTCCAAAATATAGTATATAGAGAAGATTGATCATGACAATGCATTCAAAGGAATTATCCAAGACCACCCACATGAGGGTGAACACAAGTGTTAAGACCAAAAGAATGGAGTGAAAATCCTCCACAAATGCAATAGAGGATGGAATATGACCACTCCCAAATCTATGAGTGAAGTAAGGGGTTGTGGTGTCCCCCAGTCCAACACCAGGGTCTGCACTAGGACCAAGGACGGGTGACAAAATACCAGGCATGCCAAAAATAAAACGATTCGAACTCAAGAGAGCATAAATATACTCAAGTAACAATGATCCCAAAGGCCAACTAGCACATAAAGAGCACACTCCTAATAATTACAGCCAAAATGCAAGCAAGCCAAGGGGAGGATAAGTGAGCTCCTAAATGCAGCAGGTATGCCTCTCCTAGGAGAGGCTCGAAATTCCCATACACTACAAGTGGAGGTATGTAACCAATTATAGTGGCCCTCAACTTCAACGCATAAAGCAACTGTGTTGTCTGACCCCTACCTAGCCAAGATGCTTACATAATAACCTCTACAAGTACCCCCTGCGATACCTAGGTAAGGAAACTAAAGTCACCCCATTATAATCAATTCTTAGGCAGACAGTCGCAGGAGGGATCGACCGTATGGGCAGGGTAGAAAAGCCAAAAACTCTCGAAAGAGCCCCCAGATACGAATACAATCCTGAAAATATCTCCACCACTCATAGAAAGTGACCAAGGGTCATCCCAATCACAATCACATGCAATTCCTTGTGCTTAACTCCTGTGTAAGAGGAGGGTCCTGAGAAACACTAATTATACCAAGGATTTCTCTCTCTCACCAGGACATACATCTAATTGTTGGTGTTTAGTAGTCTTGGAGAATTGACTCACAATGAACTATTCCAAGACTCTAAATCCTAATCTTGTTGGTGAACCCTATAAAAGAAAAATGTGTAGTTCATTTTAATTAAGCATTGATTTTAATGGCTTTAATTACTCAAAGGGAAATGGTCATGAAACTAGTGATATGAAGAATCAGCAGTGAAATAAAAGTGCACAGCTAACAAACCATGCCAAGTGCAATCTTTGTAGAATGAAAAATAGGGTATGCCACTACATGAGATGCAAAAATATTCATTCCTTTCAAAATGTCAATGCAATCCTTCCTATATGAAAGCCTAAACACAACTCTCATCCAAGCACTCAAATGCAAGTACCTCCTTAAATCCATATGCGAGATGCAAGTAAGAATGCAACTAATTTGTATTTTCAATATAAAAGAATGAAAATGAAATAAAAGTCATTAAAATCCTCAGTCTTTGCAGCAAGTATAAAATGTTAGTTTTTCAACCTTCTAGCTAGCATTATGTTAGGATCTTTAACTGAGAGAACAACAAGTACAGCAATCAAACACAAGTGACAATGAACATAGAGTTTTTCCTCGAGGAAACCATAAATGGAGAAAACCCCACAAGTTCCTCAGAGATAGAATCAGCACAAAAGGTAAAACCCCAAAACAGTAAGATGTTCTCCCGACAGCAGTAACCTTCTTCTTGTCTAGCCCCAGTGTCTTCCCTTCCTCAACTATGCGCTACACTTGAGTGTGTTTGTGATGTGTGCTAAATAGAGAGTCCAGTTCTCTATTTATACTAATCCCGTCATGACTAAAATCCTACTAGGGCCGACCTCTCTAGGAGAGTCTAATAACCCTAGTGCCATGAAACTGCAGGGAATTTAACCCTTAGACAATAGGAGGGTTACCCACAATGACTTGACATGACTTGTTTACATTATATATCTTCCCAATAGGAACATCAGGGCATGACATGACATGGTAACATCTTGGAATAAACAACGGGTTACAATAGATAAGAAATACAAGTGAATACATTCCGAAGTTACGATTACATTAACACTCCCTCTTAACTAGGAAGGTATTCTCTAGACTCAATTTTCATCACTGGTCCTCTTCTCTGGATCTTCTCATCATCTACATCTCCAATTCATCTTCATCTTCAATTCATCTTTATCTTCATACCATCTTCATTTCTAGAGTTGGATCATCATCGCTGGACATCATCACTGGATCTGGATCATCATCTCTGGACATCATCACTGGATCTGGATCATCACTGGATCCAGATCATCACTCGATCTAGATCATCATTGCTGAATCTAGATCATCACTCGATCTGGATCTCTCGGATTCATCATAACTGGATCTAGATCATGGCTTGATCTGGATCTCCTTTGGTCATCATCATATGTGCTATCTCATGATTCTTCTCATCACAAGAAGTTCTACAGATCCAGCCTTATTTCATGCTGGTTGTAGGCCTAGCCATCATGTAGGTCTTCTTGAGTGCTTATATCTAACCTACTCATTAGAATGTCTCGCCCAGCACTTACATCTGACCTACTCATCAGAAAGGCATGCCCAACACTCACATCTGATCATGTAGGAGCATACAATCACATCAGAAAGGCCCAACACTCACATTCACCAGCATGATAGGACATCACTATCATCTGTAAAAAGGCTTCAACACTTACATCTGGCCTGGTAGGAACCAAATCATAAACCCTCGTCAGAAAGGCATGCACTCACATCTGACCTAGTAGGAACCAAATCCTACACCCTCGCCAAAATGGCGCCTAGTCCCAGACTAAGCTACCTAGTAACAGACCAGGTTCCTCCATTCTCCTGGAGAATGGTAGTTTCCCTTATATCTAACCTAGTAGAAACCAAATCCTATGCCCTCACCAGAATGTTCTGCACTCACATCTGACCTGGTAGGAACCAAATCCTACACCCTTTCCAAAATGGCCCCCAGTCCCATATTGAGCTACCTAGTAACGGACCAGGTGCCTCCAATCTCCCGGAGAGTGGATGTTTCCCTTACATCTGACCTACTCGTTAGAATGGCCAGCACTTATATTTGACATGCTAGGAACCTAATCCTTTATCCATGACAGAATGGCTCAACCCTTATATATGACCTACTTGATAGAATGGCTCTCTCAGTCTAGAAATGAGTATTCATGGTAACTAACCAAGTACCTCCATTCCTGGAATGGCATTGGGTACTCATTTCTGACATGGAAGGAACCAAATCCTCTCACCATGATAGAATGGCTCAGCCCTTACATCTGACCTGCTTGTCAGAATGGCTTCTGGACTCGTCACTTCCCCTTAGAAGGGACCTCGATTTGGAGAACACCAAGCTTCTCCCTAAAGTACTCAAAATTCACTCTGGCCAATGGCTTTATCAACACATCATCTATTTGATCATCCGTCGCAACATACTGGAGCTTCACTACTCCCCTATGCACCATATCCCTTATATAGTGATACTTGATCTCGATATGCTTTGACTTGTCATGGAACACTAGATTTTCTGACAACTTCACACAACTATGGTTGTCACAATGTATACAAGTAGCATCCAACTGGAGATCAAATAAATCAAACAGTATCTTCCTCAGCCATACTACCTCACAACTAGCTGAACAAGCTGTGACATACTTTGCTTCAGTTGTACTCAGTGCCACGCATGATTCCTTTCTGCTAAACCAGGAGATCACACCTAATCCCACACTGAAGCAACACCCTGAAGTGCTCTTCCTATCGATGGCACTGCTTTCCCAATCTGAATCAACATAACCCTCCAGGTTAATATTCTGATTTGCATCGTAATTGAGCCCATAATCAGCTGTACCCCTCAGGTACCTCAGAATATGCTTTGCAGCAATCAAGTGAACATTTCTCGGATCTGTCAAGAACTGGCTCAAGGTGTTCATAGAAAAGAAAACATCTGGTCTCATGTTCGTCAGGTACATCAAGGACCCAATCATCTGACAATGCATCGTAGCATCAACCGACTCTGATGAAGCATCGATCAATAGCTTCAATTTCTATGCCATAGGTGTGGCCATGGCTTTGCAGTCCATCATCCCAAACCTCTTTAGGATCTCTACTTCATACTTCCCTTGTCCAAGGAAGATTCCATCTACACTCTGCCACACCTCCATGCCTAGAAAATAATGCATCATTCCCAAGTCCTTCATTTCAAACTCGGCAACAATCTTTCTCTTCATATCAACAATCAACCCATCCATACCTGTCACAAATAGATCATCTTCATACAGTAGAAGCATCACTGGGTTTCCATCTTCAACCTTGTAATAAAGGTTGGAATCTGCTTTACTCTTGGTAAAGCCCAAACTGGATAGAAAGCTATCAATTCTACCATACCATGTCTTGGGTGCCTGTTTCAAACTGTACAGGGTGTTCTTCAATATGCACACATGAGACTCCCTATCATGTGTCTCAAAACCGAGTGGTTTTTCTACATACACTTCCTCTTCCACTACACCATTCAAGAAAGCAAACTTGACATCCATCTGGTGTATCTTCCATTTCATCACTGTAGCCAGAGCAAGTGCTGATCTGATGGAAGTGTATCTGGCTATAGGTGCAAAGTTTTCTTCATAATCTATTCCTTCTTTCTGAGAGAAACCTCGAGCCACAAATCTTGCCTTATATTTTTCAATGCTACCGTCTGTAGCATGTTTGATCTTGTAGATCCATTTGGAAGTTACAACTAACTTCTCGTCTGGTCTTGGGACAACAACCCAAACATCATTCATCATGATCAATTGGTATTATTTGATCATAGCATCCTTCCATTATTTCCATTATGCCGCTTCTTCATAACTGGAAGGTTCTTTATCAATGAAATCACATAGTAATGCTACATACTCGGAGCAGGATCTGGTCCTCTTTCTTTCTCTATGATTTTCTTCTGGAGCCCCGTATCTTTCTACACCTTGGATAAGTTCTCGTACCCAAGCAGGTTTCCTCTTATGAGGATTCTTCTCCAGAGGTGGATCTACAAGTCTTTGTGGTTCTTCAAATTATCGATATTCTTATTGAGTTTCTTCATTCATGGTTGTATCATGAATTCTGGGTGCTTCTACTTCTTCAGGTTCTTCAGCAGGTCTCTTTTTGGATTTGTTGTAATCTATGTCTTCATAAAATGTCACATCCCTGCTGATTTCAATCTTCTTGTATCCTAGAAAATATATTCTATAGGCCTTCGAGCTTTCAGAGTATCCCACAAATATACCCTTCTTTCTTGAAGCATATAATTTTGTTCTCTTCTCTTTTGGAATGTGTATGTACACAGGAAAGCCAAATATTCTGAGATGGTTGACTTCTGGTTTCTTGCCGAAAAAGACTTCTTCAGGAGTCTTGTTCTTGAGTACTCTATGTGGAGTACGGTTCTGTACATACACCAATGTTCTGGCAGCTTCTACCCAAAGATGCATAGGAAGGTCTTGATCATGAAGCATTGCTCTTGCAATTCCATGATACTTCTATTCTTCCTCTCTGCAATCCCATTCTGTTGTGGATTATAAGGAGTGGACAACTCCTTCTTAATCCCTCATTCTTTGCATAGCTCTTTGAATTCATTTGATGTGAATTCTCCACCATTATCTAATCGAAAGGTCTTGATATTCTTTTCAGTGTGGTTCTCGATCAAGGCTTTGAATTCCTTGAGCTTGCTGAATACTTCGTCTTTGTTCTTCATGAATTAAACCCGTGTCTTCCTAGAAAAGTCATTATTAAAAGAAACATAATATGCATACTCGCTTAGTGATTTTGATGAAATAGGACCGCATACATCAGAGTGGATGATTTCCAAGATTCCTTTTGCTTTTCTTTCGCTACTTGGAAATGTCTTATTTGTATTCTTTCCTTTCGCACATCCTTTGCAGACCCCATCATGTTTTGCTTGGATTTCTGGAAGACCTTCAACAGCTTTGCTTGCAAGTGGTAGTGCTCTTTAATGCACATGTGCAATCCTTCTATGCCAAAGTTCACTTGGCTCTACTGTGTCATGGATGAAGGCTTGTTCTAGATGGCCCTTTAATTTGTACAATCCTCCTTCTTGTTCTCCAATCACCATCGCATCATTGATAGTCTTTCCTTTTGGCCACATGATGACTTGACCATCTATGAATGCAACCCGCATTCCTTTTGCATATAATGCCGAGATGGAGAGGAGGTTCTTCTTAAATCCTGGCACAAACAATAATTCCTTCATTGTCAGAGACTTTCCAGAGTCTAGCTTATAGGAATATTCCCCACTACCTTTTATTGGATATTGGTAGTCATCTCCTAGATTCACCTTGTGAGGTGATTCATGTTCTGACAGTCTCACAAAGGATTCCTTGAATCCTGTCATATGTTTGGAAGCACCACTATCTATGAGAAAATCATTGCTTCCATGATTAATGTTTCCTATGAGAGCGGAAATCAAAACATATTCATCCTTGCTTGAAGAATCTTCACTTTCATATCTGGTTCTTTTCTTGGATGGATCATCAGCCTCTGTAGCATGAGCATGATGTCTTCTTTTGTTGCTCCTTTTTGTTAGTTTTTTTTTATTAGGACAATTTCTTCCATAATATCCTACTTCATCACATGTATAACATATGATCCTAAACAAATATTTTCTAGTGTTATCTTTGTGAGAGTGCTTACCTCTAAAGTGATGAGATCTAGGCTTTTGGTTGACTTGGAGTGTACTGTGAGAGCTTGCTCTTCACTTCCCATCTTTTCTTCTCGAGCTGCTATCCGAGCTTCTTCTTGAGAGCACTCTTCCCATAGTCTGCTAAACTTGACTAACTTGTTTCTAGCATAGATCTGTTGGATGAAATAATCCCATGACCTAGGAAGGCCATTCAAGGTAGTCATCACAATCTCTACATTTTCCACTTCTTCATCTACTGCTTCTAGTTGTTCCTTGATCTGAGAACCTCTTGTGAAGTAAGACTGGATTGTTTCTGCATTCTAAATCTTCACATTCTTTAGTTGGTTTCTCAGAGTCATCTTCTGGTTTATGTTCTTCCCTTCAAACAATTTGGCTAGGGCATCAAACATAGCTTTAGGTGTCTTTAGGGAGGACACCTATGGTATGAGATGATCCTTGATAGAATCAGCAATGATTCTCTTTGCCATAACCAACTTCTTCTTCTGCAAGGCCTTAGCCTCATCTCCCTCTAGGACTAGAACCTCCTCATGGATGTAGGAGTCTAACTCATTCTCTTCCAGGACCAGGGAGATCCTATACTTCCAAGTTTGGAAGTTATCAGCTCCCTCAAGATTTTCATCAAGCTTGGTATGATGAGACATCTCAACTGAGAACCTCAAATGGAAATACAAAATATTTTATATTTTACAAGGTCAAGATGTCAAATCTAAATTTTGAGCTGAAATCCTACAGAGCTGGTTCAAAAGCAAATTAGGGTTTTTCTTTTCCGGAGTTCTGTCCAACCAAATGCTTTGAAATTGATCCCTAACTTCCATTTTGGGGAGGAGATCAATCCAAGCCTGGGCTCACTAAAAAATTCCTCTTCTATGAAAAGCCCTAATTTCCAGCAGTAGTGTTGGGTCCAAAACTGAAAAACCTCAGAATTGGATTCTTCTTCGACAGAAAGATGCGCCCTAAGGAGAAGAGTTATTCCACCTTACTTTTGCTGAAAATAAATGGAGAGAGATCCACAAAGTAGGAAGCCTTAGTTCCCGCAGCTGCACAGTGTCTTCTTCTGAGGTTAGCTTTGATACCATGTTGGTTTTTCAACATTCTAGCTAGCATTATGTTAGGATCTTTAACTGAGAGAACAACAAGTACAACAATCAAACACAAGAGACAATGAACACAGTGTTTTTCCTCAGGGAAACCATAAATGGATAAAAAACCACAACTTCTTCAGAGATAGAATCAACACAAAAGGTGAAACCCCAAAACAGTAAGATGATCTCCCGACAGCAGTAACCTTCTTCTTGTCTAGCCCCAGTGTCTTCTCCCTCCTCAACTATGCACTACACTTGAGTGTGTTTGTGATGTGTTCTAAATAGAGATTCTGACTCTCTATTTATACTAATCTCGGCATGACTAAAACCCTAATAGGGAAGACCTCTCTAGGAGAGTCTAATAACCCTAGTGCCCTGGAACTACGGGGACTTTAACCCTTAGACAATAGGAGGGTTACGCACAATGACTTGACATGACTTGTTTACATTATAGATCTTCCCGATCGGAACATTGGGGCATGAAATGACATGATAACATCCCAGAATAAAAATTGGCTTACAATAGATAAGAAATACAAGTGAATACATTCCAAAGTTACAATTACATTAACATAAAACACAATCCAAGAAATACACTGAGACCAAAAGGATAATGCACTAATGGAAAAACAAAAAAGGAGATAAATGACTAGAACTACTTTCAAAGAAAAAATCAATGAAAAAGCGGTCTCTGGTTACAATTGAAGCACTCAACAAACAACATCAAAACCCAAGAAGACTCGTCCACACTTACAACCCACCCAACAACTTCCCACAACAACAAAATCAACCAAAAGGGAGGATGTACGCGACTGTATAAAGAACATCAGCATATGTACGTGACTTTTGTCCAAAAACCTACATATGTACGTGACTTTTAGCCAAAAACCTGCGTATACAAAGAAGACAGTGGTAAAAAGTAGGCCAAGTGTCAAACCACTCTAAGCGAGTGTCAATGGATGAACATGGTACTAAATGCAACATAGAAATGGGGATAAATAGAGAGCAAGTCAATAAGATCAAGCACATTGTGCCCCCAACCCCAAAGAAAAATAACTAGTAATCTCCCCAATGGAGTCATCAATTCTATTATGGAGAGAAACTTCCTATGGCTTGGGGGTACCACAAAAGACAACTTGACACTAGAAATCAATCTTTCCCCAATATTCAAGAGAAACCAAACATCTAACACTAAGGGATACTGAATCATACCTTTTTCCAGACGGTTGAAGTAGATCCCTGTTGATCTTTTCCAATTCATGCTTGCATTAGCAATTTTCTCTCAACAACAGCAAACAAGATAAGCATGCTCTATAATAATGTGTTATACCTACTCTAGATTATATATTCAATAATGTATAAGAAACTAAATACATCCATGGATACAATATTCATATTCAAATGCACATTATTGGACAGGAAAAGATATTTCTAGAGATTACAATAGTGACAACCTCTGTCGGCACGTCTACGAACCAGAGAAACCGAGTCCTCCACCTGGGCCTCCACCACCTCAATCCTCCATCTCTCAATAGAAGTCTCACAAAGCAAATGAAATCTTGGGAAGAACACAAAGTGCTCGAAAGGGACAAAGGGATGCAGACTCAAGTATAAGAAAACTGAGGCAACAATGGACTATAGTTTCTTTGCTCTTCAATTCCTCTCCTTCAATGTATCCAATGGGTTCCTTATATAGCACTCCAAAAGGGTGATGGAGGGTCGAATCTGAGTAATCTCAAGGCATATGGAAGGCTAAGAGTCAAGTTATTCAAACTCATATGAGGAAAACTCCAAAAATGTATGGAGTTATGCACACATCCCGTTGTATGCGGGTTTGAGGGAAAAAGTCATGTGTATACGTGAGTATGGGTTTAAAAGTCACGTACAACAATAAACAAGTGTTTTTTAGGGATGATCTTGGAACATCAAAGGATAATATAATTCCATGGGGTATAAAGATTCTACAAAGGGACAGGGAAGGCAATAAATATGTGATCAACCATGTGTGGTAAAATCAGCTATAACACAATATTTCCCTAGGAAGATTAATTTTGTCAGGAGATTTGTTCCTAATTTTGCACAAATTCTTAGACCACTTCAGGACATGGTTAAGAAAGATGTTGTATTTAAGTGGTATCACATCCAAAAGGATGAATTCAAGAATATAAATAAGGCTATAATGGAGGCTTCTGCATTGATGCCTCCTAATTTTTTAAAATATTTCATTTTATATAATTTTTCTATTGATGTTTCTTATGCTACCATACTTACTGCTAAAAACGAAGAGAACGTAGAGATCCTGGTGTATTTAATAATTTCCACATTCAAAGGGGCCGAATCAAATCATACATAGGTGGAAAAGCAAGCTTATACTATTTATAAATATGTGAATCATTTCAGGCCCTATTTGTTGAAGTCAAAGACAAAGGTGATCGTCCCATATGCAATTATAAGAAATGTGTTGATCCAAAAGGAATTCAGAGAGAAAAGATATCATTGGATGACTGCACTCCAGTAGTACAATTTGGAGATAAATCTCGCCAATATGGTTAAAGGACAGGGCCTATGTTTATTGGCATTACAATCAAATATCCCAGAGCAGGAATGATCATGCATTCATGGGGAAGATATGTCTATTGACACTATTGATGTTATTTCTACTCTGTCATAAAAATGGTATGACTATATTAAATTTTATCTTACTCACGGGTATGCCCCTCCAACCCTCAACTTCAAAAAGTGTAGTACATTGAGACTTAAAGCAACACCTTATCAATTCATTGATAATGTGTTGTTCCACAAAAATGACGATGTTGTCTTTCTCAGGTTCCTTGAAAAACCGGAAGCTGATAAACTTTTGGATGACATGCATGTAGAGCCTATGGGTGGACACTTATTAGGAGAAACTACATCCCACAAGGTGTTAAGAGTAGCGTATTACTGTCCCACATTATTTAAATATTCCTATAACTTTGTCAGAAAATGTGAGGCTTGCCAAAGATGTGCTAGAAAATTGAAGAAGCCATCTTTTCCCCTTCAACCTGTCACTGTCTGGTATCCATTCCAATAATGAGGACTGGATTTTGTCGGTCCAATTACTCCTCCCTCTGGTTTGCAGAGTAAGTACATTTTGAATGCAACATATTATTTCACTCGGTGGGTAGAAGCAATTCCCCTAAAGGTTGCTAATACCAACTCATTTAAATCATTTTTGGAGAGTAACATTCTTATTAGGTTTGGAGTGCCTGAATATTTGGTTTTTGCAAATGTCTCCTACTATAATTCAATTGATCTTACTCAGTATTCCCTTAAAAAGGAGATTAAACTGAAATATTCTATGAATTATTATCCACGTGGTAATGCTTTGGCAAAATCCTCAAATAAGAATTTGATCAATATCTTGAAGAAAACTATGGCTAACAACCACAAATATTGGCATGCAAATCTTTTTAATGTCTTATGGGCAGACCGAATTAGTCCTAAGGTTGCTGTTGGAAATTCTCCCTACTGCCTGTTTTATGGTAAAGAGTATGGCTTATCATTGAATCTTATTCTCCCATCACTACATATTGCACAATCGTGTTCACAAGATGATGATTCCTCCCCTCTGCAAGATCGAATCGACACTCTTCTTAATCTAGAAGAGGAGAGGGAGAAATCTAGGAACAAGCTATATCACGATCAACAATTGTTGAAAAGATTGTTCAATGATAAGTCTTCCACCAGTCGTGAGTTTCATATTGGGGATATGGTACTTAAGTGGGACAAACCCCACAAAGACAAATAGGACTATACCAAGTTTCATCATCTGTGGTTAGGGACATTCATTGTTACACAAAATCTTGACCCTGGTATTGTCCACTTATAGACGTTGGAGGGTCTTTCTGAGGCTTATCCAACGAATATCCATCTCCTCAAGAAGTATTTTTCTTGAGGTAAGATTCACTTACCTGTATATAAAGTATGGTTTTAATTGATGTTGTTTTTTTTTGTTTGGTTTGATTACTTTCTTATTTATTTTCTTTACTAAACATTGTATACTCACAATAGCTAGTTGCATTTGGTAAAGTGGTTTATCCCTATAATGTTCTAACTAAGGAATTTTAATTTGGATACGTCAGAAATTTCCACTTGGTTTATACCCATATCAGTATCTTTATGATAATGCAATCCAGAATCTATGCTGACTTTTTCACGTTGAATCTTCAGTTCTAATGATCACTATATTTATCTATACTCATAATAATTATTGAGTTTTTAGGAGTGCTCTCATATTCTTTCCAGATGTTTCAACGATTGATTGGTAGCACATATTTAACAGCTTCTGTTACTTGTCTTCTTTTCTGATCGCACGTTGATCACCTTGTAACTAATAAAATCACTCTAATAAGTGTAATCTGCAAGATAGGGGGTCGTATTACAAGCCTACCTAGCATGTTCATAGACATGTTCAGTGAATGACATTACCATCAACTAGTTCCCAAGCTAGGGTAATGGCTTGTAGTTTGCATTTGTAAATTCTTTTCTATTGGTTTAAGATACAACTTGTTGTATTCAAGGAAATGGGGTCTTATCACAAGCCAGCATGACCATGTTCATGGATCTTACTTGAACTGAATCTACTGATAGGTGGTTACCAGGACATGGTAATTTCTTTTGGTGTAAACACCAAAAGACAAAGATTCTCTTTACAGAGATAGTTTGTTCAGTTTCCATGGTAAGACCTGTGTGTGGCATTGTTCCTTACTACGGCAGTGGTCTTGTTACAACTGAGTTGTCATTTTATGTTATAATAAAAATAAATTTAAAAAATGAGAGAAAAAAATATGAAGAGAAAAGAAAGAAAAAATAATTGTTATATATATTCCTAATAAGCAACCCATGTTCAAGGTGATTAATGATTTGAATATCATGTCATAGATTCAGGTTTTTTACCAGAAGCTTATCTAAAACTACCCTCACCACTGACATCTTGCTTGCAAGGATGCCTTATTGATTTTAAGACTTGTTCATTTGTTAAGTATCACTATCAATGGTTATGGGATTGGAAGATGGAAATTATTTATTTTTCTCTACTAGATCTGGTTGTATTCTTATGAGTTTACTGTTTGATTACGAACTAAATTATATATTTACACTGACATATCTTCTTTGCAATTTTTATGTGGAACTGTACAAAGATAATTACTTCTCCCAACAAGTCTCCATTTGTTGTTGGCACCAACAGATCCCATTTTAATACCTCTAAAATGGGATCCCCTTAATATTTAAATTGACTTTTGAAGCCATGATCTTTTTATGGGAATACTTAAACTGTAAGTATAGTGTTTTGGACTTAATAAAATTTCCTCTTAAGCCTTGTTTTTTTTTTGTTTTGTGGATTTTGGAAGCACCTTTTCTTTTAAAAGTATTGTTTTTTCATTCCACCAACCCACATTTTGTATTCCACAAAGGCGTATTATGGAAATCCTTTTTTTGAAGGTTTACCGGAAATTATTTTTCTGACTTCCACTTTCCGCTAAGGAGGATTGCGGGATCGTAATTTTTCTTTCAATAAAAATGTTGTATTTTCAACTTCTGCTTTTCTCTAGGGAAGATTGCGGAAGGAAGAAATCCCTTGTTTGCAATAAAATATTTATATTTTGTTTTTGACTTCCACTTTTGGCTAAGGCGAGTTGTCGAAGGTGGAAAAGCCATTTTTCACACTTTTGTTTTCTTATTTTTTCGCTTTCCACCTTTTTCCTATCCAGAATGCAAAAATTTAATAATTTTTCATGGTCAATAATTTTCTATATGACTTCCTCTTTTGAAAGGAGGAAACGACAAAATCCAAATCTTTTTGACTTTTTCACTCTCGCATTTCAGTTTCATGCCTCGATCTGAGCCATTCATTTATGCCAGATCTACGACCTAGATCTGTTTTGCCGTTGAGTTTTAG
Organism: Pseudotsuga menziesii; assembly: GCA_001517045.1. Taxonomy (NCBI): domain Eukaryota; kingdom Viridiplantae; phylum Streptophyta; class Pinopsida; order Pinales; family Pinaceae; genus Pseudotsuga; species Pseudotsuga menziesii. The sequence continues at coordinate 629,454 of LPNX011061594.1, read as the reverse complement.
GCTATTTAATCTATTCGAATTTACAAAGTTTTTTACCATTTTCACTTGTTTTTTTATTGCGCTTGATGATTTTTACTACAGATTTTTCTCACTCAAGCTCACAAATTTTCTGGTTTTCAAAGTTTCCTACTGAAATGGGGTCTACCACACCTAGAAAAACCAGGTCAATATCCGCTCTGCAAGAACATAAGAGAAAAAACCCCAACATTAGAGTATTCACTGATACTAGTGGGCATGTCTTTAAAACCCTCCATTTGGACTGACCAAGCATTTATGCCATTTTCGACAATGACGATTTCTCAACAATTCCGCATGACCATCCCGCATATGCAATAATTCGGAGCTCCCAACTCCACTGCATTGCTTCACGACCTCCTTTCATGCCCTACACGGACCCAATTAAGTGGGAATTGCATAATGCAAACCCTAACAAACGTATATTTCATGACCATATTCATACCTGTGTGGTCTCTTTCCATCCTGATGTTTTTTCCATGTCTTATGCACTTGGACCTCCCAGACAGCTTTTAAGATCCAAATTTATCGATGAAGCCATTTCCCAGTTCAACTATGAGGAGGTAGTAAAATCCTGGATGCAAAATCCAACTGAGTATGTTCCCAAACCAAGCAATTATTATCCGGTTTCCTGGCTTAAGGAACCTTTCTCACTGCTTGCAGCCATGTTTAGTCATTTGTATGGGTTTGCAATTTTTTTGGTTTTCAAAGTTGAATGGGCTTCGGTAGCCCATCATATTCTGCTTACAGATGAATCCTTCAATTGGGAACATATTCTATCTATGAATTTGTAGGAAGAGATAGAGAAATACCAAAAGACCTCGGCCACCAGGAATCCAACATTTTATATGCCAGGGAATGTAATGGACGTGTTTTGTGCAACTTTGGATTTACTTGCCTTAGGTTGGAATTGGAATAAAAATTCCCCACAAGTACACATTTATTGTTTAGATATGTAGGAGGACAATTTCATCCCTCGATTTTATGATATTTGTGACCTATTTCTTGGGTCAATGTACCAAAAAAATTTCAAGGAAGACACTCCATCATTTTTAGAGAGAGTCGGAGCATTGATTGCATTACACGGTGATTGGTATGTTGGAGATATTTCTCCTATATCATAATTTGGGGAAGTAACACAGCTCATATGCTTCCAAGGATAGTTCTAGATCATATGGTATTACAAGAAGTAGCCTATTACACTGTCATTGATGGGGTTTTTCCCAAATCGAAATGCCATAAAAGAAAGGCTTGGCCTAAATTTCCATTGAAATTAGATTCTCTTTTTTTACAAACTTCCACCCATGAAATTATGATGGGTAAAGAGATTTATAATATGACCTTGGTGGAAGCCCCCAGAAGGATGCATAACCCCAAATAATATGTGCCTGACCTCTTTGTCTAGGAACGTGCTAAGTTTCAGTATTCTCATGAAGATGAGCCTGATGATTCCATTTACAAAGTAGTTATGCGTTTTCAAGAAGCATTGAGCAAGATTGTTGATCCAGATGTGAAAGCTCATGTCTTCAAGTATCAAAAGGACCTCAAAGGTTCCACCCTCCGCTTCAAAAACGTAAAGTTATCCATAGAGGAGAACCTTCAGAGGTAGAACATAGAGAAGGAATAAAAAGATCAAGAAGCAAGATCTTCTACTGCCCTTGTTGCTCAGTCAAAGGATAAAGGTAAGGTTGTTTTGAAAAATCATGTGAGAACCCAGCCTTCACAGTTGTTGGAGACCCTTCTGTTATCTCCCAAAATAAATTTATTTTGATAGGATGAAGAATTCGAGTCATGTTATGAAATATTTAAAGATGACTAACAAATTCAGGGTCTCTGGTTTTGCTAATGGTTGAAGAAATTGGAAGTTTTAGCTTTCGGTGGCTTAGGTGGGGTTCTTAACAGCTTATTAGCCACCGAAAAGCTTTGTTTCGATAGCTAACAGGTTAACGCAGGATAAATGCTAACCACTGAAAGCGGGCCTGATCAATTAAATGGTAAAACACTTTCGATGGCTTAGGCAAGACTTCAAACAACTCATTAGCCACCGAAAAGTGTTGGTTTTGGCAGCTTAGTGAATAGATGAAGAAGGGTGTTAACCACTGAAAGCAGGTAAAACGCGTTGGGGAAAAAGTGGTTTCGGTTTCTTAGGTGAAAGCTCTGATGGCTTGTTAGCCACCAAAAGGCCTGTCTTTTGGCGATTAAAAAGGATATCCGGAGAGACCACTATCTGCCAAAAGCCAAGTTTTACAGCACCATTTGGAAAAAGGTTTCGGTGGCTTGGGTGAATAGGTTAGAATTTCATTAGCCACCAAAATCCTTGTTTTCAAAGACTAGCAGACAAATTCTTGAGGGCCCTTAACCGCCAAAAAGGTAAAAAGAAGAAACGCTTAGAAACCTATCAAATCAGAGCCCATCAGCAAAACATCGATCATCAAAGGGCATGATAAACCACTGAAAAGACATGAGATTGCATCAAGGCATAAATAAATGAGTGAGGAGGTAGCTGTTAAACTGGTAAGGACCGATGTGATTTGAAACCCTCCTTTTCCCTCCATCTGTCCAAAGAACTGTAAAAATTCCCACTGGGTATCTAGGTTGATTTTAACATGATTTCTGGGCAAGGGGTCTCCAAAACATCAACTAACACCATCACCCTCTGACCTAAGCATCCATCATGCAATTGAAAGCCCTCATAATCAGTACCCATTCTTCAGTATACTCCACCTTCAACTTTAGGATTTCTCACCACCAGAAAACCATCTCTAAGAGGCATCCTGCTAAAAACATTATTCCACGGAACTTGAATTGATTTTTACAGGTACCCAGGAGTGACATTCAGCAAATGAAGAAGGGAGGGCCTACTCTCAGGAAAGAGTTGGGAGACGTCAGCTACCTAAAGGCACATCCATAAGTTTGTCAGTTTTTCAAGGATGCTAGTTGCTATAGGTTTTGTGAGAAGATTCAAGGTTCCCACCAATAGGTGGCAAAGGAATTTTCTCTCTCTTTCAATGGCTCTAAGATAGTCATATGTAAAGAAGAATTTCTAATAGATGAAACCATAATTACTGAAGTGACTGAACTCCCTAGCACAGGAGAGAATTGGTTTAAAACCACCATACCAAAGGATGTAGAGTTCAGATCTTATCTGAAGCCTGAACATAGAGGGGTGGTGTGGAATAAAAGTGTACCATCCTCCTGGCTAGAAGAGAGGTGGCAGCAATTTCTGAATTCCATTGTGTTCTACATAACTTGTGAAGGGAGATACAATAGAGCCATGATTTACCATTTTAAATTGATGAACCACTTCACAAGGAAAATCCCACTAAATTTACCTTTATACTTACACATGAGCTTGGAAAAAATGGCACACCAGGTGAAGGCTCAGCCAACCAAGATTGCTGGAAGACTGTCTCATCATGGTGTTATCCAACTCCTGATCCAAGAATTGCTAAAGAGGATAAATATGGCATGGGCTTATTTCTTATTTTGGAATGGTTTTGAAATAGGCCTACAGCCAGAAGAAAAGGGGAAGTCTCCTTCTAAAAATTCTAGCACACCAAGGAGCGGCAAAAGGAAGAGAAGGGCTATATCCCCAACAACAGCAGAACAGCCTCCTTCCTCATCCAAAGCCAAGAAGGTCAAAAGAAACTTGGATTTTAGTGAAAAGGGCCAAGAAGTTACAACACACAGTGGGAACATCTTGAACTTGCCCTACTCATATTCAGAAGAGGAAAAAGAGGAAGGTGTTGACCTAGCATTGCAAGTTGTAGCAGATCTTGAAGAACTCCCATCACCTACACCAAAAGAGCAAGATGAACCAGCAGAGAAGGATTCCTCTAGAAAGCCCAAGACACAAAGGATAAATCAGTTTCTGAGGCAAGTGTATGAGATGGAAATTTTAGAAAGGGAGATAAAGAAAAACAATGCTACATTGACCACTAGGAACAAGCTGTTGCATAACTCTTACCTAGAGCTGAGAGAAAGGTATGTTTTCCTAAAAATACTAAATAAAAGATACCTGAAATACAACACAAGGATGTATAGAATGATTAGGCTTCAGATACTATAGATGAAGGAGGCCAATCTAAACACTAGCACTCACCTCACATTGGAAACCCCAGCTGAAGCTGCAGTAAGCCTTCAACATCCATAATCAAACTAGGATGCTATTAACCTTCCTAACATAGATCCTGTTGAATAAGAAAGATAAGCAAACAAGATTGAAAGAACAATTTTGGAGGTGGCTTAAGAATTTTTGAAGAACAGGGTTTTCGGTGGCTTAGGCAGATGCTAAGGCAATTCATTAGCCACTGAAAGTAGAAAGAGGCATAGGATCGAATTTTGACACGAAGGACCAGTTTTGGGAGAACATGAATAGCTCAGGGATGAAGTATAATGATGAAGGACGCTGAAGAAAACATCTGGGAAGGTATGCTTCAGTTTTGCTGTGACATAAAGGAAGAAAAGGTCACCAACACTTAACTATCTAAGTAAAATAGTGACTTAACCAGTAGAGGACCAATGGTAGTTATTTCCAACACTTACTTTAGTTATCAGAAGGTTCAAACAGTGAACTAATTCTACAGTTAGTTAGACTAGTAGTTAAATTAGGGTTTTTTGACCTGATTATGCAAAAACAATTATTTTGTCTATTTTTAGTAAATCAAATCCAATTTTTCAGGATCTAAATTTTTTTGTAAAGGCTGTAAAGCTTAAGACTTATTTTATTGAAAGGGTTTTACTTTAGGCACTTGTAGACCATTACTATTGTCAAGCTTATCTTTTGCTATCATCTGTTCAGCTTGCATTTTATGTCTATTATGTGCTTATGCTTGAATGTGTTATTCAGGTTTATTGATGTCTGATAGCTGTCACCCTATTGGCATATTGCCGATTTGAAATATAAGTACGTTCATTGTTATGATTAGCCATTTATATATATCTGTTTTATGTATGAATCTGCCAGCATGATAAGTTCTCCATCTCTGCACCGTATTATCAAACCTCTGAATAGTTGTAGTTAGAAGCCTTATCCCTGATTGAGTTTCATGGATGTCTTAAGAGTGTGAGGTTCTGTAGGTTGCCTAACTTGATCCAATTAGAAAACCATAAAAACATTTAAGTTACCAGCCATCTTCGAGCTGCAACCTAGAGGATTTTCCTGGAGTGATAACACCTTCATAAAGGGGCAGAGTTAAAGAGAAATCTTGAGAAGTTTAGGTCTCAGCTGTAGACACAGAAAGCAGATGTTGATCCTCATCCCAAGAAGCAGAAAACTCAACTTGTTCTTCAACAGGTAGAGGTACAAGAAGCACTAGTTGTTGATCCACAACAAATACTATTAGCACTTGTGCTAAAATCTGTAGAGTTTTACAAATGCGCCCACACTAATTCCTCTGCAAAAGGATAAGCTAGTGACTCAATGATGGGTAAGGTAAAAAAATTCCCATTTCATGTAACCTGAGTAAGTGCTGAGTAGGTTCTGAAGGATCCATTCCTGCTAGAAAGTGAAAAAAAACAATAAAAAATCCTTAGGCACAACCTTGGAAATATGTCTGAATAAGAAAAATCTGATCAAAGTTAAAAGCTAACTGGAATGGATGTCCTGGATGCACAGTGAAAAAAATCAAAGGCCAAAAATCATTTCCACCAAGGAAAAATAGAGAGTGGAGAAGGAAAAAATCGGTTGTGAAAGATGGTAAGCTCGATTTTCGCTTTCTGCAGTCTAGCATCCGACGATCAATGATCACTCTGGGTAGATCAATGGTCTAGGAAAAACAGCAGAAATGCAAAAGGTAAAAGTTCAGTTAATAAAGTTGCAGAATCCGAGTTCCTCTTTCCACTATTTAGTGGAATCGAAAAGGCGGAAGGAGAAAAAGGAGAAATTTTGGTTAAGAAAGTTGGAGAATCCGAGTTCTTCTTTCCGCTATTTAGTGGAATCGGAAAGGCAGAATCGAAAAGGCGGAAAAGGAGAAATTTTGGTTAAGAAATTTGGAGAATCTGAGTTCTACTTTCCTCTTTTTAGCAGAATCAAAATGTTGAAATAGGAAAGGAGTAATCGGAAAGGAGAAATTTCGGTCGTAAAAGTTATTCAACCCACTATCTGCAATCTGTGAGATCGACGGTCGAGAGAGCTTCCGCATATTTGATCTTAGATCAACGACTCATAAAGATTCTGCATCTTTGATCTTAGATCAATGGTTAAGGATGAATCAGAAGGAAATTGATGTTCTGGAAAGATAAAGGCCGAAAAGGATAAGGCGGGAGCGAAAAGATCGAAATTCAGCCTCGAGAAAGTTGAAAATATGCTTTCCGCGATCCGCTTTCAGCCATTTTTATCTCAGATCAACGAATCGGAAATATTTCACATAAATCAATGGTCCAAAAAAAGGAGGAAATGAAAAGATCAAAATTGAGCCTCAAGAAAATAGGAAGTTCGCTTTTCGCAATTTGTTTTCTACCATTTTGATCTCAGATCAACGGTGCAGGAAGAATCTTGTGGAGATCAAAGGTTAAAAATGATTTTGAAATTTTGAAGGTGCAATGAGGAATACAACTATTGTATACCATTCAAATATTCTCTAAACAGTCATTTTCATCAAGTAAGCCTGCATCCCAGATGTCAAGTTTTCCATTTTGATCTATCACGCGCATCCCAGCGTGCTTTCCTGTTTTGTTTTGTGATCATGGTGAATCTTCCAGCTCATATTTTGTTAGGATTTAGTGTGTGTAGTTTTGGTTCCCATGATGTAAACTAATTTTGGGCACTCTGCTTTTAATATTCATCTCAAGGGAAAGTTAAACATAAATATAGCCTTAATAGAGGCACAAAAGACGTTCGACATTCATATTTTTGAAGCCTCTATGCTTGGTTTTGTGACTCTACAAATTTCTTGGAAGTAGTAATGCAAAGTATTTCATGGGTGTCTGAGATTCATCACGGTGTTCAATATTCAGTTTTTGTTCCCATGCATACTTCATTTCCATGTTTGTGTAGTTTCTGCTAATGCACTTCTAGTTGTATGCAAGGAATTCGTTCTCTATTTAGCGCTCCCTGAATCATATAACATGTTTGTTATGTGTTTATGGTAAATTTATTGGAAGTCATCCTTGGTTAGATGCTCCATTTCAGTTATCAGCCTTTACTGTTTCTTCTGCTAAAGGTGTTTCAGGAGATTCATCCACATATAGCTGCCTCCTGTCTCATTTGGATTCTTCTCATTTTCCTCTACCATCTCTCAAAAATATTTTGTTGAATACTAACACCTGTTTTTCCTCAAACTATGAAGGTTATTTCTGGTCATTATCTACTATAAGCCCTTGAATGTTTCAGGTTTTGAATCCATTTCCAAATAGTACCTAATATCTATTTGTCTTACACTTTTTAAAATCCAAACAACCCTTCCCCTCAGAAATCTAACCTTCTTAATGCTTGTTTAAATCCAAATATATATGTGAATGACTCTATGAAAAAGAAAGATCCCTCTCTGACTGCATAGGATAGAATACAGTCTAAATATTGGTTTGAAATGGTTACCCTAGTGATTCTCATACCACAACAGTAGGAAAATTATTTGGTGATAACAGATACCTCAAGAAATACTGAGGCAAGAACAACCAACTCAACTTTCCCCTCTAGAGCAAGTTCCCATGCAAATCCCTCCAAATTAGCAGGTAGAACTTCCACCACAAGATGAAATTGAAATCCATGACATTCATAGTGACTTGGAGGAAGAGAGTAGGACTTCTACATTCCCTGTAAATATATCTACCTCTATGACATATTCTATTCCCAGCTCTTAGATGTCTAAAAATATTTTTGATTCATCATTTTCTCAGTTTTCTTTTTTCAAATTAAATTTAAAACCAATTCTTCAATATGCCACTAGAATTACCATAGTACTAGGTTATGTACCTAGTTTTACTTCTCCCCTTACTTCATCTATTATTTCCACCCCCTTACTGCCTCATAACACACCAACTTCCCTTCCTTCTCACCATCCTCAAATAAACATTCCTTTCTTTTCTACAATTCCTTCCACCCAAATTAATACACTTATCCTCACTTCTTCCTCATATATTGCACCTATTTTCCCCAATTCTCCCATTATTATTACACCCATGAGTGTGGAAATTCCAGTTTCCCAATCTCAACCTGATCCCCTAGTCACTCCCCAACAAGAAACCATTTCAACTTCTAAAGGGATGGCAGATTTTGGTGAGGATGTTGTTGTCTCTTTAGGAAAGTATTTTTGGAGAAATAATGACAAAGTAGTGATGAAAAAAGGAACTAAGATGATGAGGAAAGGCACAATCAAACAAGTTCCTTATCTTAATCAAGTCATTTGGAAATCAGATTCCCTTGATATTAAACAAGGGGCTTTAGATATGGCAGGTTCCATGGGGGCATTTGCAGGGGACAATTTTGATTCAGCTGAATAAATATATTTTGGACAATTAAAAGAGCTTCAGAATACCAAACAAGACTTGGTAGTATCTGAGGCACGCCATAAACAAGAAGTCCAGCTTCTGAATCAAGATCATGAAGACAAGTTGAAATAGTTGCAGAAAAAGAATAACTATCTCAAGCATCATCTTGAGAAGTCATATGTTCTCAATCAACAATAGGAAAACAATATTGCTACCCTTGAGCAACAACTCAAGGATTCTCATCTAGTTTCATATGTTTCCTCTTTCTCCAGATTGACAACAAAATAATTTAAACAATTAGCCTATAAAATACATGATGAATTCTATCAGTTTATGGCTGATCTGTATGCAGGTTTCAATGAAATGCAGGAATTATACTACTCATTCGAGTGACAATATGATGTCCTACAAGATCATCATACTCGCAGGATAGTAGTAGCTAAGGCCTTAGACAATGTATTAGATTGGAAGAATCATATCAAAGATAGACCACATGATTTTCCATTTATGGATAAACTTCAGACCAAGAAAACTGAAGTTATGATCTAAACCTGTGAGAGCATCTGTGATGCAGTAGAATCCATCATCAAAGGTGGAAAAATGTCATGCATACCTAGGTGGTTGGCTAATGAAACCTTGCTGAATTTTTTGGACTTTCCTTCTCTAGATTCAATTGACTAGGAACTTCCCTCTAAAATCAAATTAGAAGAAATTGAACTAAATTTCGCTACATCTAAGGAGTACATCTAGGGGCTAAATTAGCTCACCATGCAGGAGATCATGAGATGGATCGAGATACCTCATGCCGTGATGGTTAGGATATAGGTGTACCTTGGAGAGTGGAAGAAATTCAAGAAGAGAGATTGCATCCCAAATCTGCAAAACATGAGTACACCTAGAGCATGCAAAATATCATGACATTGGCGATCTGATGGACCTAGATGCCAAGTGGCATTACACCCTTGGAAAACCTTGAAACTACGTTATTTTGTAATCCCACATCTTGGGAATTTTTCTTTTTTGTAAAATATGTAATATTATTTAAAGGGAAGGAATTTCCCAAGTAGAGGGAGGAACTTTGGAGATTAATCCTAGGAGTTATATTGAAGAATATACTGCCAAGTGCATAACACGAAACCTTATGATTTTTGTATTTTGTAATTTTTTGCAAGTTAATAAAATTAAATCCATTTTATGCTATGTTTCATTATTGTTCATTAAATGTGTTTAATGAATTCTACTCCTTCCATCTATCTAAAATACTAGTTATTGGTTGTTTATCTATTACTGTGTTAGTTCACGCATTGATTTTTCCTTACAAAATTGACATATTGAACGTGTGTTAAACTAATGTTTTTGTTTGATCCACATGGTTTATTTCATAGTTTATTATTAGTCTAAATGAATGTGTGTTAAACGAATGTTTTTGTTTGATCCACATGGTTTCGAAATGACAGGCCATGTCTGCATGATATCTAACCTATCCTGTCATATTTTCTTGGTTTTTTTTTCATGCAAACAAGTCGTAGTTAGAAAAATAAGGTTTATCTATGCACATACCTTCTGAATCAAGTATGTTTATCTCAATCAAATCATCATCATCCGGTTCTCCTGTAATATGATAACATTCCATCCAATGGTGCACTATCACGTTGCGTTGATGGAAGTTCATGGTCATGACCGAGATTTCTTCAAATACATTTTCCTTCATTTTTTGCAGCACAACATCAAATTTTGGATGTTAACTTGAGAACTCAAATGTATGGGTGAATCTTGTAGCTAACTCTTCCCATTCAACAATTCCTCTTCACAACTCCACTGATGTATACCAATTTATTGGTACCATTTCAAATGTATGGATGAATCGATGAACCCACTCCTTGTTAGCCGGAAGTTCGCACCTCCTACAGACAAGAGTTTTTTCCCTAGATATGAATTGTTCAAGTCTAGAACAAACCATGAACACCAAATGTTAAACTTCCCCTAGATTTGTTTAATCAATTCAATGAAATTCCATGATACTTCTCTCAAAGGTTGTCCTCGCTATCCTCGTAGATGAACCTGTAAAAGATGGAAAACAACAAGAGAAAGATGATAGCATACAATATAATCAACTAGATCTATGCTTGTGACCAAGGAATCAAACAATATATACATGTGAAATAGTAAATATGAGAAAGAAAATACATTTTTTATTAGAAATGATTGGAGAGACTACAACCTTTATGGCTTGGTGTTGAGAGTTCCTTCCAATGGCTCCTTGCCTCTAAAGACTCAAGAATGATTTTGGAAGAGTGTGGGTATGCAACACAATTATTCCTCTTTTCCCCCATGGGGGATGAGCTAGTATTTAAAGGCATGGGAGGATATGTATGGTTGAGGATCTCATGGGTGAGGTGGAGATTAGATCCAAAAAGGGAGGATCTCAAGCTCTAGATGGTTCCTAAACCATAGGGATGAGGATCCATGAAGGAAAGCTTCAAGAAGCCTCTCAGAACTTCTCTTTTTTCCTTGAAAACTTGATCACCGCTCGTCCAATGAAGAAAACATGCAGTGTTAACGGGGTAACACTTCTTGTAGTAAGGCTATATGTAGTGGAACCACTTATTTCTCATGTATCAGGAGCGTTGCTGACTTGGGTAACGCTTCTTGTCAATGGGGCAGGAGCGTTACCAGCTCAAAACAAGGAAAAATTGCAACGTGATAATTTGAACCTTCATTTATCGAGGGAAAAATTTGATGGATTGGAGCAGACAAGGGAATACCTATCACATAACATCATGGTGACAATATTTAGGTGTAACACTCTTGTCATGGATATTCCTTCCATGTCATGTAGAAATACTCAATATGATCCATAGGATTTGTCAGTCCTGTATACTTATAATTAGAATAAATTATCTCTTCCCTAAATGTAATATCTAGTGATAGTTTACACTATGGCCACTGATAGATAGATTTTTTATGTGTACCCCACCATCTGGAAGGCGTAGCTTTCAACACAAATTCCAAGAAGGACAATCACTATGATTCTGTAATTTTTTCTTCAAACTCCACCAGAAAAGATGCAAGGTTTGGTAATCCTTCATATATAGGTAGATCTCTTTCTTTGGATCCTACTCTTCGGATAGATACTGTGCTTCTTGCACATATTCTCATGGAGACTTCATGCAGCCTGATCTACTAGTTTTCCAAGGCATCACCTAATCAGATGTGCAGAAATTTACACTCGGCCTATTATCTCCCAAGATAATTTATTTTTGTATGAAGAATTCAATTCACGCAATAAGGAATATGAATGTCACTAACAGTTTGAAAGCCTCTGTGGTTGATAAAAATTTCACTAAGTTGTAGCTTTGGTGGCTTGGGCGAGGATCAAAACATCTCATTAGCCATCGACAGACTACGGCTTCTACGATCAGATGAACTCTTCAGCGATCATAAGAACTAAGGACAATGGATCGGCAAGCTAGTTCACTAAGGAGCCGCAACGGTGGGAGATAGAAGGACTACGGATCGGTGAAGTTTACAATTGAGTTCCTCTGCAGTGTCGACAGCACAGAAGATTAAAGCTCCAATCAATGACAAGTAGCATTCTGATATCGTAAACAAATGAAAATCATCGACGGTCGGAAGAACTAAAGACAATGGAGTTGTCACGTCCCCATGCCTCCGACCGGCGTAGAGGATGTGACTACTAGCTTTATCAGACCGGGATGAGTGCCCCATGAACATGTACAGGCTTAAAAATTGCATAAAATAGAATGCTAAAAGAGAATTTGAACTAGAATATGCACACATGAATGTTTATGATACACAGATGCATTTTAATCATCATACACAGCGAAAACCAACATCATTCACACATGCATGCTTTCAACATGTTCATTTCATATTCATTAATAGTAAATATAGAATTGCAGAGGTAAAATACACAAGATCACTTATCTTATGAAGAACTTCTTCCGCAACCAGCTACGTCGCTGCAAAGTTCCACCCAACCATAGGCCAGCGTGCTCCTTAATCTCTCAGCAGCGCTGCCACCCCCGAGCTGGGCATGATTCTCCAAGGAATAAGGAAACTAGCAGGCTTACACATAGCCAGGGATGCACAAAACACACAGCCAAGCCAACAGAGTTGGGTTTAACAGGCCATTAAGGAGTTGGAGAAGGAAGATTGCTAAGCTGGTGAGCTCATTACAGAGCCAAGGACACCTACACCAAAACCATCCTGACCTCTAAGACACCCATCCACACCCAACACAAGAAATCAGTCCCTTCCAGTGCTATTCAAGGGTGATGGAGAAGAAGGCCAGCCCTCTAGCTCTGTCTGTGTGATTCCAACCACCAGGTTTATCAAGCAAAACTAAGCCAACATCCCTGCTCCTCTCACAGTCCGAATACCAACAATTTCCCTCGGGAAATTAAGTCAGTTGTCCCAGCTTAAACAAGGAAAACAAATTCTGAGTCATTCTTGGCCCTATCATGGCCAAAATGACTCTCACTCAAATTTACAACAACCCCCAAACGTAACAGTAATTACATTCACAACATGGGGAAAACTACAGCCCCGAATCTATCAGTGAGCACAACTTACAACAGGGGAAAAACGACCCAAATAGTCTGTGATACAGCCAAAAACGTGAATGGCCCTTCACAGTCAGTCGTGGATGCAAGAGCATGGCTCTCAGCTCTCCATGTGCGGCCCAAACAGAAGAATACCTGTGCGTGGTTAAACAATCCGACCCAGCAAGGAAATGAACAGACAATGGAGGCCCTGTGTGAGGAAAAACAGCCCCGTTTTTGTCCGTGGATGCACACACAACAGGAAGGACACGAATTTGCAGTTCCTGGGTGTTCAGCAAACTCGTGGAGCCAAGGAAATGTTTTTGTGAGGCCAAAAATGCCAAGAACCTGTGCGTGAGGATGAACGGCAATGGGGAGGACGCGAATTGCAAGTCCTGAGCGTTTTTTGCAACTCGTGGGGAGGAAGATGAATCTATGTGAGGAGATGAACAGGAAAAATTGTGGGTAGAGTGTGCGTGGGGGTGAGGACTGACAGTCCTGCCACCCCACCCCCCCAAAATCATTAACTGCTTCAACCACCAGCAGTAATTCTTCAATGAGAGTGGTTGGAAATAATACAAGGGAATAAGACACATGGGTTTTTCTCCTTTTGGCCAAAGTTGGACAAATTCCCCCCCCCCCTTACCTCCTTATCCTTGGGAAAAATTATACCCCATTCGATTTAGTTGCCACGACCGTATCTAGTTGTGTTCATTTTAATTATAGATGCATATTTACATGGTGATAAACTCAAAACATATGCCGCATGCCCCGATACACCATCGGTGACAAATTTAAATCCAAAACATAGCATAACCGATCAATGGTGGGGCCTTGGCCTTTAACTCCACACCATGATCATTTACAATATTTACATCATATACATCTAATGTAACGGGGTCAAAACCGGGACATTACAGGAGTGGTGAGCTAGTTCACTAAGGAGCCGCAACGGCGGAATAAAGACAGACTACGACTTTCATGACCAAATGAAAACTTCGGCAATCGGAAGACACACAGACTACTGATCGACGAGTTTACAACGAAGCTCATCCGTAGTATCGGTGGCACAAAAGACTAAAGCTTCGATCAATGACAAGAATCATTTCAATAGCGCGAACAATAGAAAATCATCGACGGTCAGAAGAATTAAAGACAACAAAGCGGCGAGTTAGTCCACTCAGGAGCCGCAATGGCGAAAAACATACATCCTACGGATCGGTGAGTTTACAATGAAGCCCCTTCATAGTGTTGGTGGCACAGAGGACTAAAGCTCCAATTCAAAATTCTACTAACCTCTGATAGCGATAAATCAAAATCATCTATAGTCAAAAAGATAAAGTCTTGAAAGAGAAAAACAAAAGAGATAATGTGCATCGGCGAATAGCAATACTGTTCATTGACAGCATAGAAGACTAATGCCCCAATTCCTTCATCAATCAACTTTCGACAGCGATAAAATTATTTCGTTTCACCTCTGAAATTGTGGCAGCATTCAGATAAAAGGGTCTGATGCATAAGTACTCCAGCTCCCAATCATCGACGATCTAGTGATGGAGAGCGCCAGCATTGAGATTTGAAGCGCCGATAAGCTAAAGGAAAAATTTGTCGATCGTCGATGAAGAAGCCATCGTGACTCTATTGATTTAAGGCACCAAAACAATGGTAGCATTGATATTTTGAGCGCCAATGATCTAAAGGAAAAAGCTTTCAATCGACGACTGCAATGACAAGATAGAGAAAAATCCAGCGAATTAAACAAGAATGTTCACTGCAGTTAAACGCCGATACACTGGTTGTTGGTGGAAATTTCACAGTGAACCACTGGTGGTGATTATAAACGACCACTTTAGTTATTAAGTTCCCTCAATAAACTAGATATTCACAGTAGATAGACAAATAGTTAGCAAGGGTTTGAATCCCTACTCTGGGAAAACTAGCACTTTCAAGTATTTTTTGTGTAAACAGATCAAATTTTTAGGATCTGAAATTTTTGTAGGAGGCTATAAAGCCCATGATTGATTTTATAATAAGAGTTCAACTTCAATTATTTATGAGCCAATAATACTTTCAAGCTTCCCATTTTACATTTTCATGGTATAAGCTCTTTTGTTGTGATCTGTTCAGCCACCATCTCTTTCTTTACTGTGTTTATGCTTGAATGTGCATTCAAGTCAATTTCAAATTTATTAAAAAGCCGATAGCTATCATCATATTGGTCTATTAGTGATATTTGATTTATAAATAGCATCCTTAGTAGGATTTATCCATTTATATGCATGTGTTATGTGTGTAATTCTGCCATCCTGGTGAGTTCTCCATCCCTGCACCTTATAGTCAAATTTCTGAGCAAATTGCAACTAAAATCCTTATAAAAGAGTGAGTATTATGCATGCCTTGAGAGTGGAAAGGTTACATAGGTCAACTGACTTGACCCATATCTAAAAACCCTAAAAAACCATTTTAAGTTACCAGGCATCCTCGAGCTACAACCTAGAGGAGTTTCCTGGAGTGATAACAAAGTGGCATTGTTTCCAAGGAGAGGAGATTGAACCTCAGCTTCCTTGGGAAATCACATAGATCCATCCTTTGATGATAGACAGAGCTTGGACATTATTATGGTTGTAATAATCTATCTAGAAACTCCATTGATATAAGGTGGCTTAAAGACGAACAAGTACCAGAGAAAACCCAAAGGGGCCACCAGCAACACTCATTTCAGATCTAGAAGAAATCTTGAGGAAAGCTAGGGCTTTACTAAGACAGACCAACAGTGTTGCACAAAACGCTACATCAAGTAGTTCAAGAAATATTTCTATTGTTATTTCTTCTGCTGAAACTCTTAATTCCTAGAAATTTTTAGATACATCAGAAAAATATAGGGCTTGGGCATCTTCAAGCACTGCTACTTGTGAATATCCAATCCCTGGTGACTCCACTGGGATAAGTATACCACCGCCTTCTCAGCAAATATTTTCATCAGTGCTACCTTCCACATCCTTGTCCATACCCATTTCCAATATGGCTACCCCTCAATTGACCAATATGGAAAGGATCCTGGTAGCTAGGTATGCACCCCTAATTTTTCCAAATCCTCTCACAGCCATGCCTACCAGGGATTACCTCAAGTGTATGCCTAAGTTTACTGGGGAAGGGGATTTCACTGCTGAAGAACATCTAGAGGCTTTTTATAGCTATGCTGAATATATAAATATAGAACACGAAGATATATGGACCAGATTTTTTATGCAAAGCCTAGATGGCCAGGCTAGGAAGTGGTTTAAGGAACTGCCTGCTGGGTCAGTGGCAGGCATAGAGGGCCTAGATGACATTTTCCTGAAGAATTGGGGAGAGAGGAGAGACAACCTATACTATATCATATAATTCAGCAACCTGAAAAGAGAAAATGGTGAGTCTGTCTCCAACTTTACCAAGAGATTCAACGACATGTACAGCAAGATCTCCACTGAGATTAATCCCACCGGTACCTCAGCTATGATAAATTATGCAAATGCCTTTGACTCTGAATTCTTCCTACTTCTCAGAGAAAGGAGTTCTACCTCCTTATAACTCATGCAGGATGCTTCCCTAGAGGTAGAGTCAAACATTATGGCATCTCAGAAGGTAAAAGGTAAGGTACACAGGAGAAAGCAGCCATCAGACTATAGTGGGGCTTCTGCATCAGAGAACAAGATTGAAAAAATGACCAAACTTCTAGATAACTTGACTACTGAAATGTATAAATTGAAGGACTAGGGACATCTACCAATGAGGGGTAAGGAGCCGAGTGACTTTGCTCCTCGAAACCCAAATTTTGTTCCTTATAGAAGAGGAAACCCCCCTATTCAGATTCTCAGAAGGGAGAGAAATCAAGGGGAAGACCAGAGGATAAGAAATCCGTTTCAAAATGTTGTATTAGAAGAAGAGCCTGAATTCATTGAAGAATAAGGAGAAGCTGAAGACAGTATCCACTGCATGGAGGATGGGCTAGACTATTCTTTTCTGACACGGGCAGAATGTGAAGAAGCCCTGATCGATGAGTAGATCACTGAAGAGGATGTCTATCAGGATGATTCTTAGGGAGGTTACCAATTGAGGTCTAGGTTGGTTTCTCCCCTCAAGAATAATTTTGTACCTATCAGGATACCTGCTGCACCAGCTAGAAAGGTTGTTGTTTTACCAAAGAAAGTGGTTATCCCATCCAAAGCATTGCATAAACCAGCACCTTCAGCCACACCTGATCAAGTCCAACTCAAACCTACAACTCATGAGGTAAGGTTTCTAGATAGGCTGAATTATTCTTTTAACCTTGAGTCTGAAATTCAAAAATTGAAAATCCCTTTCCCTTTAATTGAGTCGATGAAGAATGATGCATTTAAAACCTCCATTCTGAATTCCCTTCAGCCCAAGATGCACATTGACACTGACTTTGTGAACCATCAAGATGACAAGCCTATTGTAACCCTGGGCCCCATGATTTAAGACCTAAAGGAATACTACCCACCATTCTATATATCCTTGAACATCCATGATAAAATCCTCCATAATTGTCTGCTGGATTCAGGAGCCTCTCATAACCTAATTCCTAAGGTTGTGATGGATGAAATCGGCCTTAGCATTACCATGATTTATTCTCCTTTGACTCCAGGAAGGTCAAGTGCTTGGGCCTCATCAAATACCTTGTTGTAAACTTAACTCAACTACCTACGAAAATCGTAATGATGGACATCGTAGTGGCTGATATTCCTCCAAAATTCAGCCTCTTGTTGTCCCGGTCATGGAGCAAAATATTGGGCGGCACCCTTTATATGGATCTCATGTATGCCACCATTCCCATGTTCGGAGGGGAGACTAAGAGATCATACAGGGAAAATCATCTAGCATACATCATAAAGCAAGGAGAGTCGCTCAGTGAATCACCCAATCTACGCCACAGACACCGATTTTGGGTCTTGCATCTTGCAAATAGATGAAAATCAGCAGACATACATTCAACTCATTGATCCCACCTATCCACAATGTGAAGATTCCACAATAGTGATCTAGACCATGTATTTTGATGGGGTAAGCGCTCAAAACTCAGCAGGCGCGGGTATAGTCTTGATCTCTTCGTCTAAGGAGAACATTCACTTATCTTAGAAGCTCGATTTCAAAACCACTAACAACGTAGAAGAATATGAAGCCTTGATTCTAGGAGTTAAAGTGGCCAAAGAGATGGGGATCATGTGCGTGAATATTTTTGGGGATGCAGACCTCATCATACAGCAGGTCAACAACACTTTTCAAACGAAAAATATCAGATTGAAGGCCTACAGGGTCGAGGTATGGAAACTTAGAGACTCCTTTATGTTTTTTTAACTGTCGTATATTCCTAGGGATTTGAATCACCTAGCTGATTTCGTCACTGTATTTACAAGTCTATTTGTTCCTCCTTTACCCCTTAGGCTTAGCTACGATGTTCAGGTCAAGTACAGACCCTCTCTACCAAACAATGTAAAATTTTGGAGGGTGTTTGAAAATGATGGGGAGCTTAGTAAATTCCTTCAATTAGTGGATGAATTCTTTGACATACACATAGACCAGGAAAACCTTAACATGGAGGAATCCAAACATCTCAAGTTAAAAGATAAAGTAACTGAGCAGAATATAGTCCAATTACCCAGCAACTACATACCCCAAGGTCTAGTACCATTGGAAGAATTTTTTGATCACAATGACATCCCTTTCAAGATTTCCAAAAGGGAGCTAGATCCTGCTATCCAAGAGCAAAACATAGGCATCCAGAGCCATCCAAAGCTGATAAATCTATCCACTGGGATGACTGCTGAACAGAATTCTGAATATTGCAACTTGATAAAAGAGTTTGCTGATGTCTTTGCATGGGAGTATAGTGACCTAAAAACATATGACACCAACATCATCCAGCACCGGATTCCTTTGGATAAGGACACCATTCCTTTCAAAAAGAAGCTAAGACCCATCAACCCTCTTCTATTACCAATGATTGAGAAAGAGATCCACAAGCTCCTTAAAGCCAAAATCATAATCCCCCTCAGGTATCCCAAGTGGATTGCAAATATAGTAGTGGTAAGAAAGAAAAATGGAGAAATTAGGTTGTCTATGGATTTTAGAAACCTGAACAAGTGTTCCAAAAAAGATAACTACCCGTTGCCCAACATGGAACATCTGCTGCAGAAAGTCTCAGGCACCAGGGTCATGTCCTTCCTTGATGGCTTCTCTGGATACAACCAAGTTGTTGTACACCCAGATGACCAAGAGAAGACTGCCTTTACCACTCCCTGGGGCACCTTCATGTATGCTAAAATGTCATTTGCGCTAATGAATGTTGGGGATACTTTCCAGAGCGCTATGGACCTGGATTTTGTAGGGCTAAGAGATAAATTTGTGCTAATATATTTGGATGACTTAACAGTTTACTCTCACAGCCATCATGACCACTTGCAACATTTAAGGAAGGTATTTCTGAAGTGCATAAGGTATGGAATATCACTGAACCCCAAGAAGTCCCAATTTTCACTCCATGAAGGAAAGCTCCTAAGCCACATAGTCTCAGTAGAAGGTGTAAAGATCAATTTGGTAAGAGTGAAAGAAATTCAGCAATTGTCAATACCAAGGTCAAAAAGAGACATTCAATCCTTTTTAGGCAAGATAAACTTCGTCAGGAGATTCCTTCCTAATTTCTTCGAGCTGGTAAAGCACATAAAATCCATGCTAAAAAAGGATGTAGAAATCAAGTGGACCGACAAGGCTAGAAATTCTTTTGAAGACATTAAGAAAGCCATCATGGAGGCCCCAACCCTGATTAGTCCTGACTACACCAAAGGTTTTTACATTTTCTCTTTTTCATCTTATGACACAATGGCGGCTGTACTACTACAAAAGAATGATGAAGGTCTTGACCATCCAATTGGTTTCTTCAGCAGAACCCTGAGAGATGCTGAGCTGAAGTATGACCCAATTGAGAAGCAGGCTTATGCTCTCATAAAATTTTTGCATACTTTTAGAATCTACATTCTCCATGCAAAGGTCATTTCATATGTCCCTTCAGCTACTGTGAAGGATGTTTTGACTCAACCTGACATTGATGGGAAGAGAGCTAAGTGGATTGCCAAACTCATTGAGTTTGATGTAGAGGTGAAACCCACCAAGCTGGTAAAGGGATTAGGTCTGTCCAAACACATGGCCAAAGAAAACTGCGAACTAATGGGAATAAATTTGACATGTGTCAGATCAGTAAAGGTGCAGACTGTGGTAGCAGCTGAAACAGAATTAAATCAAGATCATAATAACAGTCCAGCAGTAGCTGAGAACATATCTTCATGTGAGTGTTACTCAAGTATCATTCATTTTTTGCTAAAATTAGAAGTTTCTCTTGATCTTACTCCTAACCAAGCACGAGCTCTTAAGTTGAAATCTGTTAAGTTTTGCATAATTGACTATTTGTTGTATTGGAAGGATCAGTCTGAAATTTTGTTAAGATGTCTAGATAAAGAGGAAGCAGAGCAGGTCATGCATCACTTTCATTCTAGTACATGTGGAGGCCACCACTACTAGAAAACCATAGCCCACAAGATATTAAAAGCAGGATACTATTGGCTAGTCCTCTTTGCTGATGTATGCATTTTTGTAAGGCCTGTGACCAATGTCAAATATTTATAGGGAAGCAACAGCTCAAATCCTTACTCCTTAGGCCTGTAACAGTGAATGTGACTTTCCAACAATGGGGTCTAGATTTCATAGGTGAAATAAATCCATCTTCCAGTGGACATCATAAATGGATCTTAGTAGCCACTAACTACTTTACCAAATGGATAGAAGCAGTACCCACCAGAAATGCCACTCACCAAGTCATCATGAGATTTTTATATGAGAACATCTTCAGCAGGTTTGGTTTCCTAGTAAGGTTAGTAACTGATAATGCACTAGCTTTTAAGGTTGGGGCATTAGTTAAAATGTGTGAATCAATGGGTATTCAATTGGTGCACTCCACATCCTATTACCCACAAGGAAATGGCCTGGCTAAGTCATCCAAAAAAATCTTAGTCAGAATCATCAGGAAACTGCTAGAGAAAAATCAGAAAAGATGGGATTCAAAACTTAAGTTTGCTTTATGGGCTGGTAGGGTAACGGACAAAAGATCCATAGGGAATTCTCCATTCAAGTTAGTTTATGGCACTGAGGCCATTTTTCCTATCCAGCTCATCCTCCCAGTGGCAAAGGTCTTTCAGGAAGAGGAGGATGCCACACGCCCATTTTTGACCCCGTTACATTAGATGTATATGATGTATAAATTGTAAATGATCAGGGTGTGGAGCTAAAGGCCAAGGCCCCACCATTGATCGGTTATGTTATGTTTTGGATTTGAATTGTCCCTGGTGACATATCGGGGCATGCAGCATATATTATGACGGTCATCATGTAAATATGCATCTATAATTAAAAATGAACCCGACCAGCTACGATCGCGGCAACTAAAATGAGAAAAGGGCATGATCTTCAAAAGGATAAGGATGTGGGGAAATTTGTCAAACCTTGGGGGCCAAGAGGGAAAATACCCATGTGTCTTCTTCCCTTGCTTATTCCAACCACTTTCATTAAGAAAGGCTGCTGGTGGTTGAGGCAGTTAATGGTCTTGGAAGTGGGGTGGTAGGACTGTCAGTCCTCACCCACACGCACACTCCACCAGCAAGAAGCTCTCACGCACTCTTTACTCACGCAGGAAATACCATTCTCCTCTCCATGACATTGTTGTTACTCACGCACATCCAATTTCGTATCCTCTCTGTAAGCTACTCACCCTCACGCCGGAATGGAATTTGTGTTCCTCCTCACGCACAGGAATTTCCTGGCTTTACCCCCGTGGATTTCTTCTACAGATTTGTGAATAGTGTGGCCGTATCCGTATCCCATTTTGTTTCTCATGCTCACCCATAGGTTGGGAGACTATAAATTCATTCCCAGCATGGTCTGTGTAATTTCTTTCGGTGACTTCGTTGCCCAAAATGGGTTGTTGTTCCCCACATTGCTGGTAATGTATGCTGATACGTCCCTCTTTTGGGACTGTTGCTTTCCCATGTCATGATTTGTGTCTGTGGTACGTTTGGGGGACTGTTATAATTCATTGGGAATTGTTTTGGCCACGATAGGGCCAGGAATGATTTAGGATTTGGCTTTCCCTGTTTAAGCTATGACAGTTAAATTAATTGCCTAAGTGCAATGGTTGGTCTTCGGACTGTGAGAGGAGCAGGGATGTTGGCTTAGATTTGCTTGATAAAACTGGTGGCTGGAAACCACACAGACAAAGCTAGACGGTTGGCCTTCTTTTCCATCATCCATGAATAGCACTGGAAGGGAATGCAGGGCCTGAGGGACTGTGTAGCAGAGAAGGGACTGATTCCTTGTGTTGGGTGTGTTTGGGTGTCTTAGAGGTCAGGATAGTTCTGGTGTAGGTGTTCTTAGCTCTATAATGAGATCACCAGCTTAGCAATTTGCCTTCTCCAGCTCCTTGATGGCCTGATAAACCCAAATTTGTTGGCTTGGCTGTGTGTTTTGTATATCCTTGGCTATGTGTAAGCCTGCTAGTTCCCTTATTCCTTGAAGAATCATGCCCAGCTTGGGGGTGGCAGCGTTGCTGAGAGATTAAGGAGCACGCTGGCCTATGGTTGGGTGGAACGTTGCAGTGACGTAGCTGGTTGCGGATCAAAGTTTTCATAAGATAAGTAATCTTTCCCATTTCTACTTCTACAACCATATTTTCTGTCAATGATATGAAAATGATGAAGATGTTAAAATGAATGCTTGCTTAAATGTATGATGTTTCCACTGTGCCTGATAGATGTTTGCATATGTGCATGATAAATGCTCATGTGTGTATGTTTAAGCATTCTGTTTTAGCAAATTTTATGCCTGTACATGTTCATGGGGCTCCCAGCCCGGGTGTTGGAAGCTTGTAGTCGCGTCCTCTTCGTCGGTCGGAGGCACGGGGATGTGACAGAGGATGAACCAAATGATATGATGAGAAGGATGATGGATTTGGTGGAGTTATAGTAGACTAGGGAGCAAATTATAGGAAAATCAGAAGCTCATCAACAGAGGATAAAGGGCATGTTTGACAAAAGAGCAAAGGCAAACAACTTCCAAGTCATAGATTGGGTCCTCAAGTGGGATGCTGTCAGACAGGATAAGGGGAAACATGGAAAATTTGACTCTTTATGGATTGGCCCTTTTGTTATAGATTAGGTATATGAGAATAACACCTTCAAATTGCAGAATCTGGAAGGTGAAGAAGTATTTGATGCCCCAGTAAATGGGCGGTTTCTGAAACTCTATTTTATTTGAGGCTCTGAGGCCTTATGATTGTAAATTAGTAGATAGTAGATTGTTTTGCTTTCAGAATAAGACTCCATGCCCAATGGAACAATAAATAATAGTGTTAAGTTACTTAGTTGCTTTTAGGGAAAGGCATTTTGGTCTGGGGTTCTTGGGACCTCACTAGGAAGTTCCCATCCCCAAGTAGGAGCTAGATGTTATCTCCCAAGATAATTTATTTTGTATGAAGAATTTAATTCATGCAATAAGGAATATGAATGTCACTAATAGTTTGAAAGCCTCTGTGGTTGATAAAAATCTCACTAAGTTGCAGCTTCAGTGGCTTGGGCGAGGATCAGAACATCTCATTAGCCATCAACAGACTACGGTTTTCGTGGTCAGATGAACTCTTCAGCGATTGAAAGAACTAAGGACAACGTATCAGCAAGCTATTTCACTAAGGATCTATAATGGCGAGAGATAGAAGGACTACGAATCGACAAAGTTTACAACTGAGTTCCTCCACAGTGTCGGTGGAACAGAAGGCTAAAGCTCCGATCAGTGACAAGAGGTATTCTGATAGCACGAACAATAGAAAATCATTAGCGGTCGGAAGAACCAAAGACAACAAAGTGGCAAGCTAGTTTACTAAGGAGCCACAATGGCGGAAGAAAGACAGACTACGGCTTCTGCGACCAGATGAAAACTTCGGAGATCAGAAGATAGACAAACTACAGATCGATCAGTTTACAACAAAGCTCCTCCATAGTATCAGCGGCACAGAAGACTAAAGCTCCAATCAATGACAAGAAGCATTCCGATAGCGCGAACAATAGAAAATCATCAACGATCGAAAGAACTAAAGACAACGGAGCGGGGAGTTAGTCCACTAAGGAGCCGCAATGGTGGGAGATATACAGCCTACGGATCAGCGAGTTTACAACGAATCCCCTCCATAGTGTCGACGGCACAGAGGACTAAAGCTCTGATTCAAACTTATAATAACCTCTGATAGCGATAAGGCGAAATCGTCGACAGTAAAAAAGATAAAGTCTTGAAAGAGAAAAAAAAAAGAGATAACGTGCATCGCTGAATAGAAATATTGTTCATCGACGGCATAGAAGACTAATGCCCTAATTCCTTCGTCAATCAACTTTCGACAGTGATAAAATTATTTTGTTTCACCTTTGAAACTGTGGCAGCGTTCAAATAAAAGGTTCTGATGCATAAGTACTTCAGATCCCGATCACCGATGAGCTAGTGATGGAGAGCGCCAGCGTTGAGATTTGAAGCGCCGATAAGCTAAAGGAAAAAGTTGTCGATCGCCGATGAAGAAGCTGTTGCAACACTATTAATTTAAGGCACCGAAACAGTGGTAATATTGAGATTTGGACCACTGATGAGATAAAGGAAAAAGCTTTTTATCGGCGACTGCGGTGACAAGATAGAGAAAAATCCAACGAATTAAACAAGAATGTTCACTGCAGTTAAACACCGATACACTGGCTGTTGGCGGCAACTTCACAGTGAACCAGTGGTGGTGATTATTAACAACCACTTTAGTTATTAATTTCTCTCAATAAAATAGATCTTCATAGTAGATAAACAAGTAGTTATCAAGGGTTTGAAGCCCTAATCTTGGAAAACTAGCACTTTCAAGTATTTTTTGTGTAAACAAATCGGATTTTCAGGATCTGTAATTTTTGTAGGAGGCTATAAATCCCATGATTGATTTTATAATAAGGGTTCAAATTCGGGGATTTATGAGCCAGTAATACTTTCAAGCTTCTCATTTTACTTGTTCATGGTATAATCTCTTTTGTTGTGATCTGTTCAGCCACCATCTCTTTCTTTACTATGTTTATGCCTAAATGTGCATTTAGGTCAATTTAAGATTTATTAAAAAGCTAATAGTTGTCATCCTATTGGTCTATTAGTGATAGCTGATTTATAAAAACAATCCTCAGCGGGATTTAGCCATCTATATGCATGTGTTATGTGTGTAAGTCTGCCAGCCTGGTGAGTTCTCCATCCGTGCACCTTATAGTCGAATTTCTGAGCAAATTGCAACTAAAAGCCTTGTAAACGAGTGAGCCTTATGCATGCCTTGAAAGTGGAAAGGTTACATAGGTTGATTGACTTGAACCATATCTGAAAACCCTAAAAAAACATTGTAAGTTACCAGGCATCCTCGAGCTACAACCTAGAGGAGTTTCCTGGAGTGATAACACTGCCAACTTCGCTTCCCATTAGTTGTTGGATTTATATAATATTCTCTTGAAGACGTGATGTTATATAACTGATCCATGTAATTTCCTTGGCCTTCACTATTTATTGGCTCGACATATCTCTTCCCTTCAAGCAGATCAATTGGCGTGACCACCCGTAGTTCTGAATCTTCAAATGATAAGATTATTTTCTTCAAATTAATATGGTTTGGTTGTCTATCGCCTAATAAATTCCCAAAAGTGTAGATTATGGATTTGTGTCATCAAAAATGTCGATTAATTAAAAGTTTGCATATGTCCTTAAGCATTCAGATTCTACAAGCGCTTGAGTTAGTCTACCAATTGGTAGAACCTTCGAATGGTTCAAAACTCTTAGTTGAATGGGAGACCAATATTGTTGTGGCTTATTCATGCTATCCCATGTCTGACTTGTCAGCACGGGGAATTCACTTAGTGAACCTCTCACATAGCACGTACGATCGTGGGATATTAAAGAATACCCTTAATTTCCAGATATATTGACCCAAACTCTTTTTGTTGAAACCCCCTCCCAATACTTAAAACCTCCTCCCCACCCCTTTTTATACCCCTACCCTTATAAACCACCCTACCCACCCCCACCTTAAACCCCTCATCCCCCCAATACCTGCAATATATTGGTTCAATTATTGATAATTTTAAGACTCACAATATGAACTAACGTGATAGGATATTGGTCAACAAGTGAAGACCCCATGCTTGTCAGTATGTTAACATCCGAGCCCAAATCTAATATGACATAATCCATTTCATAATATCCTATTTGCGGATTCACTCGCATTTCTTGACCTTTTTTAACTCTCTTCCCGATATGGTTAACTCTTCCTTCAGGTCGTAGGTCATCTAGATTTTCTTCTATAAGTGTTGTCATTTCTACGACAACATCTTTCTCATTGATTAGTGCTAAACAAATTTTGAAAAATTCTTTAATTTTTCTAACCTTTTTCATTGGATGCTTCATGAGTAACTATTCAAATCGTTTGGGAATGGTCTTGACTTGTCCATATGTGGATGGTTGATTAACATCAACAAACTCTAGTAGCACATCCAAGAAGACTTCCTTCTCCTTTTGGACATCTATCGGGGATTTCTTCTTTGCATGGGCCGCACCTATGATTGTCCATGCTATCTATTATGGTATGGACCTGTTGTAACACCTCCTCTTGTAACCACAGGCATGTTAGGTTCTCTTGGATCGATAGAAATCATATGAATGTTCTGGTTGGGGTCCAAATTCTAATTCTACACCGGGTTGGTATTTACGACATTTTGAGCCTTTCATTCTACAATTAGTTGCAGGCATTGTTCAACAGTGTGATCAAATGCTTTACAATATGTATATGTTTTTGCAGGACTTTGGAAATCTTGGGAAAAAATTTCCTATCTTCCCATAGTTATAACAAATAGCTTGGCCTCTTCCTTGACCAAATCCTCCTCCTCCTTGTTGTTGTCCTCGGCCTCAAAAATTTCCACCCCCCCTTTGTTGAGGATATTGTTGTTGTGGTGGATATTGACTTTGTTGTTATTGTGGATAACGATATTGTGTTTGGTGATATTACAGTGATGGATATTGAGCAGGCTGATACTGAGCCTGCGCTCCTTCAGCTTGCATCTTCTCATCATTTTTCATCAAGCAGGTATCCATCATCTTTTCCTGCAGCAGCTAAAGTGCTCTGTATTCTTTTTCATCATGACCTACTGATTTACAAAATTTACAATAAATACTAGCTGGTGCACTTACAATTTTCTATAAATACAGAAATTGTTCAGACTTGTGGCCCCCGGTCTGACATATTCTACACCAAGGCATCTCTTGGGTGTTTATTGGGTTCGACGCTCCTGCTACGACGTAGTTCATGAGCATAGAGAAATTATCCTTATGGTGTCCATTTTTTCTACATCATCTACACCATAGTTATTCTTGAACTTCCTTACCTCTATTAATTTTCTGGAGCTTCACCGTAAGGTTGGACAACTGTGACTGAATTTGCATCATTCTTGTGCTACTATCTCTAATCGGTGAGGATTCTAGCTTCATTTTTATCTCAACAGCTTCTATATGTGACACAATATTATGTTGCATCAATGGGTTTTGGATGTATGGAAACAAGGTGGAAATGAACCACTCCTTATGTTATACATCTGGCATTTGGAACCTCACTTTGGCCATTAATTTCTTACATTTCTGGTCAAAGTCTGAGACATAATTTTTTGGTATATGATTAATTTCTTTGATCTCAGTAATGCACTGCAATTTAGACTTTGGCTTCCTAATATCATCTATCATTCCCACTCGAATCTTTTTGAGTGTTTTCTAGGAAACTCCTAGTGGCACTATAGAAAATTTCATGTATCATTCAAGCGCATGACCTTGAAGAGTCGTGATCATCTGTGCTTTCTTGATATTTTCATCCTGGATCTATCACACAGTCCACATAGATTCATAAATAAACTAATTTTTTTCTGGGTCCTCCAACCCATTTCCATTGAATATTGGTAACTTACTCTCATCCCCAACCCTTGGTAACAAAATTTTGGCTAGCCAAACTCCCTTGTCTGTTATTTAAAACATTAGTACTACTTGTATTTACAAATAATCTTGGAGATAAGTCTCTAGATATTACCTCTGGCGATGTGTGTGGTGATGTAGGTGAGTTGTAAACACCTTCTTGATCTGGAACTTCAACCGGCTCTTCTGGTTTTTTGTCTCCTTTATAGATCAGCTGATATTCTTCTCCTTCGTTGCAAGATACTTCATCTAAGTATGACCCAAGATCGTAGTCTTCTTCTTCTCTGGTCTTGTTGCAACTCCCTCTTCCTAATAGAGTCTTTCTTCGCTTTCCAAATCTAAATTTTCTTTTGCTTCTTAAACAACCAGACTCTAGTTCCGTTTCGTTATCTCTAGGGAACATCTCAACTCAAGTTGTATCATTTTTCATAGAGTTCTATTGTGACATACCCACTCTTTTTGTACACAGTCTTCATTGGTCACATTCATACAATTCCTTTTTCACAGACAAGCATTTTTATCCATGTCTTTAAAGATGATAGATATCTACCGTGTGGTCCTTGAAAAAATTTATGCTACACCTCACTGTACGAGGTTATTGTGTCAACAACAATCTCAATAATATATTCCTCCAAGAAACTATCTATACAAAAATCCACATCCCTTAACATAGGGTTTCTTACTCTTTTCAGACATTCACTCAACTAAGGATTCCACTCCTTTAGTTCTCGTTCTTGGAAATTTCTTTTTTGGTTTTCCAACTCAAACAACCACTCATACAACACAATGGGAATATTAGAAAATAAAGTCTCTTGGATATCTGTATAGAGGTACTTCCTCAACCATTATGTTTGGTTCCACCGATATCATTCACTTTCTTCTCATGCGAATTCTAAAGCTTTGAAATCCACCCAATATTGGATCACGAGTTTTGTTGGTTCCCACAACATATCCCTCACCAAAATGATTTGAGTCCTAGGAATGAAACCTTTTGTTGTATTTTCTCGCTCCTCTAAGGATCCTGACCCAGGTTCAGTCCCTTCTTCTTAGCACAACAAAGCCCAAGATATTGGCCCGACAGAGCACAACTCATTCGACAGAACATGTGGTGCAGATGCAGTCTCACTCGAGATATCTTTCTCAATGGGTAACTTCAATAACCATGTTTTTGTAGTTGGGTGGGCGATTTTTGGTACCTAGGTCCCTTACCAAGGATCTCAACAAAGCCTATGGGAAGATTATTTAATCTTACTATGAACAGTTAGACCGCGACCCAAATTCCCTTATGAAACTTATTATAACAACAATATTTGTGCAGCATAATCATATTCAACTGATATAAATCTATTCATACATAATTAAATCTATAATCAGTCATTCAATGCAAAATTTACACAGGTAATTCAAACACATTCAGCATTCACATATATACACGGAATATAATGTGGAAACCCATCCAAGAAAAAACCACAAAGGTGCTCTTCATATGGCATGAGAAATATATGCACCTTTCATCTACACACTAAGATGCAGAATCTATTCTATATCTTCTTCTCTATATTTGCAATCTCTTTCTTCTTCTCATGCTCTATGATATTCTCTCTGATTTCTTTCTAATCAGCTTTACTAATGATCTACACACAACCTAGATCGACTCAACCTCTCCTATACTTGCGTGCACTCAAATGCAGACTCTTCAACTCATATGCATTCAAAAATAATAATAGACAAAAAAATACAGAGAAACTAACTATCTAACAATATATAGGTAACATTGGAGAATCTAACCTACCTACAACTTGGGTTCCTTATTTTATATACTCTTTTACAGACTCGTTACAGAATCTTTTACTGTATCTTTCTCAGCCGACTTCCTATACTTATCCAATAAGTTGTATTTCATATTCTAGTAACACCTAATGGGAGGCACTAACATCCTGACTTACAAAGATACCTTCATACATGTGGCTTCCGTCGGCTCTATATGAACTCATACCCATGATCTTTATGACCTGTCACATTCTAACCGTTACTCCTTATTGTCATTTTCTAGCTATTATGCCACTTATACACCTTCTGATATTGTTATTCCATAGCATCTTCCCTTGTCACACTCCTTCCTTTTGTCATGGCCTCCGCTTCTGGCATGAATTCCTCTTCTGTCACACATCTTCCTTCTTATTCCTTCCTTTAACTTCCTTCCCCGCATCTCCTTTCTCTTCTTCTTTCTTATTGATTCTTCTATCACAACTCCTTTCTCTTCTTATTTAGCTCTTCTCCTTACTTGGGCATAATTCTTCAGTGAATTATGCCTTCCTTTCCCTAGGCCCAACATAGTCTACGACAATTTTTTCGTTTTCCCTGATAGACATATCACCTGCATCATAACAAAAATAAATTTGAAACAAACACTCATACTTTTTTATTCAAATGTAACACTCACAAACAACACTCGTAAATCTGCAACATTTTTCCTTTTTATTTCTTTTTTCTCTTTTTCGCATTTCACAAAAAAAAAAATGAATTATTTTTGAACTCTTAGTCGACAATATTGCTCCTATTTTGGTAAGGATTTAGTCGAATTCCATTCACCAATCCCTTAAAAGGTGTTCCATCTAACTTCTTCAATTGCACTTCTCTTCCTTCAGCGCTCTAGATAAGAATGTACAGTCCTAGCTAATGTGTCCTAAGATTTCCAGGATGCTTTAGAAAATTATTGTCATTTAGAAGAACAAGATCTTCGAACCAAAATTGCTTGTTCTTTATATGTCATTCATGCCAATATTTATATCACACCTTTTCAATATTCTGATGATATCCTATGGAAAACCTATATTCTTCCAATTGTACAAGATGCAACAATCTGTCTTCGAAAACGCCAAAATCCGTCATTTTGGTAATCATAGTTATCCTCGGACTAGGAACAATATATTCCATTGGCATGAAAACCTCTAATCCAAAAACCAGTCGAAATGGAGTTTTTCATGTCAATTTCTTACAGTTCGTGCAATATTCCCATAGTATTGCGGATACCTTCTGGTCCTAATAATCTATTTCAATATTTCATATATTTGTCAATGCGTTCTCCAAGATCTTGTTGAATGCTTCAACAACACCATTCGCTTGTGGGTGATATGGTGTTGTCTTCTTGTGTTGGATCTAGAATTATGTAGTTAATTCATCGATCAACTGATTGACAAAATGTGTGCCTTGATCACTTATCAAAATATTCGGGCATCCAAATCTAGTTACAACATATTTGAACAAAAACTTTGCAACATCCGCAATAGTAGAATCATTGATTGATGTTGATGCAACCCATCTAGTTAAGTAATCTATCGTAGTGATAATGTATCATGCACCTATTCTATTTCCTGGTGTATTAATAGGTCTAACAAAAATAAACAACCCATTTTTTGAATCTTTTTAAATTTATCTAAGGTACTAGAAAAATTTCATCTCATCATGACAACTTTCCATTTCTCTGGGAGATATCATAGCTATGACAATATTCTCAAGCATCTATATGTATAGTAGGACACCACAATCCTACTTGTAATATATTCCACACTATATCTTTTCCTACATAATGGCCTCCCATGACACCATCATGTGCCTCATTCAATATCATTGGTCACTCGTGCTTCAAACCACAGCGTCGAAGAATTTCATCTGGTCCCATTTTGTATAACTATCCAGCTATCAACTGGAAATGTGCAGCTCTCACAACTAATTGTTTCTCCTATGTTGTAGGGATTCTGGTTGATGCATATCTCGTATTAACTCAAGAATTGTATAATATCTTTGTAATGGTAATCAAACATATTGATTGCAAATAATTGTGCATCTAGAAGACTATCATCGAGATTACCAGGTTTTTCTCCACTTTCTATTCTTGAGATATGGTCAAGTCTTGAATTCATTCGAATGGGTTTACAATGATCTCAAAATACAATTCCTAGAAGAGGAGAAGACATCGACATATCTCCCCTCCCCCCAACACTATCTTATTAACTAGGTATTTCAAAGTTGAATGGTTTGTGAACATTTTGAAATTTCCACCCAGGAGATAGTGTCAGAATTTTTGAAGTGCATACACCATAGCTAAGCCTTCTCTTTCTATCGTGGTGAAATTGTTCTCTACGGTTGAAAATTTATGGCTAGCAAATGCAATAGGATGATCAATAGTCCCATCGCCTAGATACGGGAGTACAACACTGAGCGTGACAAACAATATATTGACATGTACGTGAAACTTTTTATTTCAGTATTGAAAAACTAATATGGGTGTTGTAACCATCTTATTCTTTAGGGGATCTAGACTCTCCTGGAATTGTCCATCCACTAAAACTTAACATCCTTCTTTAGTAATTTTTCCATGGGATAATTCATCTCTGCATATCCTCTGATAAACTTTCGATAATACCCTATATGTCCCATATTTGTTCTCAATTGATTTACTATCACTGGTGCTTGTAGGTCGATGATGATTGCAATTTTAGCAAGATCGACCAAGATTCTATCGTGACAAACCACATGACCCAACATAATTACAAATAGGGCACAAAAAATACATTTATTTAGATTCAAAGAAATCTGATATTTTCGACAGTATTCCAACATTATTCTGAGCCTCTCAATATGATCTTTTATTAGCACAAATATATCCAGTCATCAAAATAGACCTGAAGAATCTTATGAATAAAATCCTTTAAACTGGCACTACTATCCTGGAAAAAATGGCAGGAGCATTATTGAGTCCAAAGGACATGAAAGTATACTGGAAACACCCCCACTCCACTGCAAAGGTGGTTTTGTGTTTATCTTCCTTCGTGATTCTGATACAATGGTAGCTAGAGAAACCATCAGTAAATTAATAAATTTCTCTACCCTCGACACTCTCTACTACGTCATCTGTAAAGGGAGTCAGGAATGGATCGTGAAAGCAGGAATCATCAAGTCTCTTTAGGTCGACACAAATACACACTTTCCCAATAGTCTTCTCATCTTGCACTATCATCGGGCTGATCCAATAAGATTCTTCGAGAGGTTGTATGATTCTTGCTTCCATAATTCGATCTAACTTTGTCCAGTCGGTACGGTCGTTGCTTAATAGGCTCTGCATCCAACTTCAGTGGGATCTTCATTTCTCCAAGATCTACAACGATTCCTTTCATCTTGGAAAATTTCATGGGAAACATATCTAAAATTCATGTAGTAAATCTGTGATCTTCCCAACAATCTCATCATCACAATAATCTCCAATATTGGAAAACTTTGGATTTTCTGGAGACCCAATATTTACTTTCTTTATTTTTAATGGATTCATAAATTTGTCATTAGACACACTTAATCCTTCCACTGCGTGAGTGGCTTTAGATTCAAGAATTTTTATGTCATGAGGATCATGATTCATCATCATCTAGTTCTCTTGTTACATTATAGCACCCCATCCAACGATGGACTATTGAGCTGCTCTGATTAAAATTTGGCATTGATACAGAAATATCTTTGAATATGTTCATCTTGATTACTTGTAGAGTATGATCAATCAACAGATGATCATAAGTAAATTCAAATGTATCGGTAAATATGGTAACTAAATATTCCCATTATATTGTCCCTCGTTGTAGCTCAACCGGTGTATAGTAGTTATGTGATATCATGTCCAATGTGTGTACAAACTTATGGACCCATTCCTGTCATAGACATCCCTCCCATGTCGCATGACAATATTCGATGTGCTCGACATGATTAGTCATTCATGTGTACTTTGGAAAGTGTACATCAACTTCTCTCTAAATTGAAATTCCATTTATATCCGACATTGGGGCCATTCTGATATAGGATGTTTATGTGTGACCCACCATCTTGCTGGTGTAGCCTTCAGTGAAAAATCCAAGGTCAATAAGTGTTGAAGCTCTATAACATTTTCTACAAATTGTGTAAGAAAATATGCCATGTTAGGAAATCCCTCATAAGTAGGCAGATCACATACCTCAATACCTACCCATCGCACAGATTTTGTAATCCTTGTGCACCATCCCATGGACACTTCATGCAATTGGTTCTACCAATTTTCCAGAGCTTCTCCAGAATCCGATGTGCAAGAAGTAATGCTTCGCCAACTGATTTTTTTCATCCGTTGTTGGATTCACATAATCATCCTTTGGAGAAGTAATTTTATAGATGTGGTCCATATATCCACCTTGTCCTTCACTATTCACCTTCTTTGCATACCTCTGTCCTTCTAGACTCATCAAGCATTGTGACCACCCTTAGTTCTTCATCTTCAAACATGAGTATCCTTTTCTCGAAATTGATGATAGTTTGGTTACCAATGACCCAATTAATCCCCAAAATTGAAAGATATGGATTCATGTCATCAACAATGTCAATCACCTCAAAGTATGCATAAGTGGGAAGTGCTTGTATCTCGAGAGGAACTTGATTTAGTCGACCAATAGGTAAAACCTTCGACTAATTTGCTAGTCTAAGTTGTATGGGAATATGTTGGTAAAAATATATGAGAGTGTCTACAACATTAAATTATCAACTGAGATCTGTATACTTAGAGGTGCAATCATATTATATGTAGGACCAAGGCCTAAGCTAACCTAGTCTAGCCTAAACTAATGTTGGCTAACACATAAAACAATTACAACTAGCCCAATCATCTTGGAGGAAAACCCACCATAAGGTGACCATATCTACCGATTTAGGTCATTAATTCCTTTGTTGGTGATTGGAACTATTTAGAAATCAATTCAAATGCAAGGACTTCAAGAATAAATTAATATCAAAGAAATATTTCCCTACTTACTTCAACATATAAGGAAACAAGGGCAAATAAATTTAATCCCACACCATAGATAATAAACTAGTTTATTCTCTCAAACCAAATCCAAAATTCAAACACAAAATCCAAAGCTGAGTCTATAAAATTTTACCCAACTTAAACATACAGAGTGATGTGGTTGCAGGTGAAAAATACAATCTTCTTTCCAGTGGAAAATTCAGAGATTTCCACATCTTCTTGAGTGAATGTCACTCTCTTGGTCGATCTAGTGTAGGTCATTTGGTAGTCAGAGATTATATTTCCTGCAAGATCTGGAACAAGCAAAACAATGTTAAAGTAGCCATTGTCTAGATTGATCCTATCAACCCCTTTTGCTAGATTTTTGAGCCATATCCCATGAGGATGGATGGACCACTATAAGTATGAAGGGAAGAGAAGGATTCTTCTATAGAAGCCATATGCCTTGAGGCACCTGAATCTATGATGAAGGAAGAAGATCCATAAGTGCTAGACACCTTTTTGTGTACTTTCAGTCAACCTAGGTTCAAATTCCTCATTCGTCAACAAATCCCAAGATATCATCCTGACAAAGCATGACTCCATCGACAACACCTATGACGCAGATGAAATCTTACCTGATATATCTATTAGGAACTTCCAGAAATAGGTTTATGTAGTTATGTTGAGGATTTATTCCTTACAACAAGACCAATTCAGTTGACCGAAACTAGAAGTAAAAATTTGTTCTTATCTATTTATTCAAGATAACTATCCATTGATCCATCGAGATAAATAACAACATTATAAATCATGAAGCATTAACACATATTCAATATGTGGAACAAATATAATTTCATTCACCATTAATCATGTGTGATACATTTATATAATCTCATCTATATAAATTAGGCATTCAACACAAAACACACATTAAACACACATACACAATATGTAACATGGAAACCCATCTGGGAAAAACGACAAAAGTGCTCTTCATCTGGCATGAGAAATAAGTTAGAACCTTTGACCTACGCACTTAGCTTGCAAACTCTTCTTTTGATATTCTTTACAGTTTGTACATATTTCTC
The DNA here is from genome assembly GCA_001517045.1 of Pseudotsuga menziesii. NCBI lineage: Eukaryota > Viridiplantae > Streptophyta > Pinopsida > Pinales > Pinaceae > Pseudotsuga > Pseudotsuga menziesii. The sequence continues at coordinate 593,452 of LPNX011061594.1, read as the reverse complement.
TCATCTCGTGGTCTCTGGTTTTGTTCTATGTATTTCTTCTCTTCTTCTCTGAATCGTTGATCCACACATAACCTGAATCAATCATATTCCTCTGCTTGACTGGATATTCTTGATCCACTGATATCTTGATCAACCCACACACATATTGGGTTCATTATTTTATAATATTTTACTAATCTTGATCCAACCATCAATTGACTCAAAACTTTCAATAGACGTGTTGTCTTTCTATTTCAATACATTCAGTTACATCTAAAAATAGCCACTATCACCTCAAAAATACAATCAATCTTTATTACTAAAAGAAATATTTTATTCTAACTAACTATTTCCATAATTAGTTGAACACTTCTTTTTGACTACTTTATTCTTCTTCTATCACGGTTCTTTCTATCATGATTGCTCCCATCACAACTCCTTCCCTCGCAACTCCTACTTGTCTTGCAACCAAAAACTTTATTTCCCCAAACAGAATTTTGGCAGACTTATGTCTAACTTTTCCTAGGGCCAACAGGCCCCAATCACTCACATGTGGCTCGTCCCGAACCACATTAGTCTGAAACTTTCATGATTGCAACCTTCCTTTCAAAATATTGGAATATTTTCACTACTTGTTCAGTCTCCTGTCACACTTATGTTTCTGTCTTATTTAAATTTTCCACAAGTTCAGAATCGATGTGTTACAAGGTTTTAAGTCTTGTTGACCCCAAAAATTGTCACAATTTTTCATATATAGGTTGAATAATACATCTAAATTCTCCTATCTCTACTTGTAACTCTATGACCCTTCCAGATATCTTTCGCTGTTGTGTTTGCATTTTTCTGACCAGTTGTTGCAGTTTCTTCATGTTGGCATCCTTGACCATTTTATCTACTATCGATAGCTTCTTTAATTCATTTTTTCAGCTGGATAACCTATGCATCGATAGTACAAAGTAGTTTTGTTACTTGTTCTAGTTTTTTATCATCGATCAAATCTTCCCATGACTAAGAAACTTGCTCAACTGCCTTGGCACAAAGTGCCTCTACTTCTTTTATCCTTATCGCAACCTCAGTTGATGCTTTTGTTCTTTCTTCTAGTACCTATGGAGTTGTACTTTCTTTTACTTGTAATTCCAACTCTATGACCCTCTTGCAAAGGTTCTCTGCAAATTCACAAATTCAAAACACTTTGGCTTCTGAAAACATCTAAGGTGTGATGCCTTCATCGATAAAATTGTTGCAAGCCAGTGTAACAGCCATGTTGAGTGAGTTCATGTGCTTCTACTAGGTATTAGCTTTTTTATTTGTTTCTTAGATTGTTTTCATCTTATTGAAATACTTGTTTGAATATTTTAGAAGAATAACCAATGCGCGTTCTCGATTCCTCATTTATTCGACTATAAAATTATAAATGGCATGTAATTTGTACATCGATACTGCAAAAAAAATCCATTGTAACATGGCCCAAATATGTGACCATGGTATTCATCTTTGGCTTTCCTAAGGCAATTGCATGACTCACTACTGGAACCTGTTGGAAAGAGGGATTAAGCTAAACTAGCTTACCTATCTATGCAAAACAAGAATATATTAACAATAAGTACAAAAGAGAACAAGAGAAAAGAGAACATCAGATATATGTGGTTCACCCAATTGGGCTACGTCCACGAGAAGGTATTCTTCTATTATCTCCAGAATATCTCCTCAAGATTACAAGAGAGATATGCCAAAAACCCCAATACAATACGTAAATATCAAGTTGTTGTTATGATGTGACTCCCTTGACCATATTATATAACAAGAGATGAGGAGGAATTACTCTCACATATTACATGTGGGATAATATAATTCTCCTAAATAACATATCTTTATATTATGATGGATACCAAGAGTATACTTTACCATAATTAATATGGGATATAATGTATTACTCTTTTACATAATATTGTGGATATCTTCCGGCATAATACAAAGAAATTATTACCTTCCAAGGAATATAAAATATTCCAACACTCCCCCTTAATAATGGCTGGGAGAAAATCCTCCTAACAAAGGAAGGAAGGAGTCATTACTGCCCCCCCTTGATGACAACTTCCCTCATACCAAGTAAAGAACAAAGATACATATACTTCATTGTTGTTAAGTATTTGGTGAAGATATCGTCTTCCTGTTGCTCGATAGGACAATACTCAAGAGAAAGAATACCATCTATGACGAGACCTCGAATGTAATGAGATTCAAGATCAATATGCTTTGTCTTGGAGTGATATACCATATTGTAAGCAAGTTGAACTGCACCCTGATTGTCACATTTCAACACAGTGGATGAATTCAAAACTAGACCAATATCAGTGAGAACATGTCGTAACCAAACTGCTTCTTTAGCTACTTCTTTGGCTGCTCTATACTCCGATTTACATGACGATAACCAGGAAATCAGACTAGAACCAAGTTGAAATATATAACCAATAGTTGATCGTCGATCAGAACTATCACCTTCCCAGTAAAAATATGTATAACCAGAAAGTAAAACTGTAGAACTGCTCGAATAAAAAACACCATAATACAATGTCCCCTGTAAATATATCATAATTATCTTGGCTACCTACCAATGACTTTCATGAGGTTTTTGCATGAACCGTGAAACCATACTAACGACAAAAGAGAGATCTGGTATGTTGTGGGTTAAATATATCAAGCTGCCGAAGAGTTGACGATAAAGAGTAGCATTAACAAGAGGAGTAGTACACTCAATAGTTAACTTTACACCAGAATAAAAAGGTGTAGGAGCAGGTTTACAATCACTCATGTGGAAATGAGCCAATAAATTTGTAGCATACTTCGGCTGAGAGAGAAAAATACCATCTTCCATATGCCAAATTTGAAGACCCAAGAAGTAGTGCAATATACCAAGATCGGTCATTTCAAATTGCTTTTCAAGTTCACTTTTCATATTTTGAATTAGAAGAAGTTGGATGCTAGTGATAATAACATCATCCACATATAAAACAATAACAGTGATATTATCATCAGCATGCTTAACATACATATTAGGATCAGGTATACAATGCTTAAAACAATTATTCAAGAAATAAGTATCAATTTTATCATACCAAGCCCTAGGTGCTTGTTTCAAACCATATAAAGACTTGTGTAATTTACATACTAAACTTGATGATTCAACATTAATAACACCATGAGGATTTTGCATATAAATTTATTCATTAATATCACCATTTAAAAATGCACTTTTAACATCCATTTGTTGTATTTCCCATTTATAAGATGAAGCAATAGATAAAATGGTTCTTATTGTATTCATTTTAGCAACGGGAGCAAAATTTTCATTATAATCAATGCCTTCAAGGTTATTAAAACCTTTTGCAACTAATATAGATTTATATTTTTCAATCTATCCATCTACAGTAAATTTAGTTTTATAAACCCATTTACAAACAACAAATTTTTTTCTTGGAGGAAGAGGAACAAGAGACCAAGTCTTGTTCTTCATAAGAGAAACATACTCAACAGTCATAGTGTGTTCCCAATGAGGTTTACCCTTAGATTTAGCATAATTAGTAGGATCATATATGGCTAAAACGTTGGTCATGAGAGCAAAGTTATATCTAGTTCTATGAGTATCGAAAGGGATTTTGACATCACTTCCTACATATTCAAGAGTTTTCTAAGCCCAAATAGGAAGGTTAGAAGGGACAGAAGTCACTTCAGGATCTTTCAGACATTCCGGTGGAATACTTGAAGAGGAGGAAGAAGGTGAACTAAGATTAGTCACATAACTAGAAGGAGTAATCGAGATAGGAGTAACAAGTGATAAGCGAATATTCAGAGTAACATGAGGTTCTATGGACTCAGCTGGTGTATAGATTTCAATCATTTGAAAATATTTTCTAATTATGAAACTTTGTTTAGAAGGATAAAAAACATATAAGCCTTAGAATCCTCAGAATAACCAATGAATATACACTTGTGAGATTTGGGTGCTAACTTTTTCCGTTTTTCATCAGGAATATGAGCCCAACACTCACAACTAAACACTTTAAAGCTACTAATATCAGGTGTTCGACCATTCCATTTTTCTTCATGGGTAACATGATTAACAAATTTTGTAGGAGAACTATTTAAAATAAAGTTATCACAACTTATGGCTTCAACCCAAAATTTCTTATGTAATCCTTTAGAATAAAGCATACAACTAGCCATTTCAACTAAAGTTCTTTTTTTCCTTTCAGCAAGTCCATTTTGTTGAGGTGTGTAAGAAACAGTCTTTTGATGTTGAATGCCATGTTTAGATAAAAAAGCTTCAAGTTATTTCTTAACGAATTACCCCCCATTATCAATTCTTAAAATCTTAATATTTTTACCAAANCCAAGGATTTAAACATTTGAAACCAAGCACAAGGCCCTATCATCAAGAGTGGCGGTTAGGCCACATTTATATATTACCATAGGTGCGGAGGTTAAACCATGTGGTTGTACCAATACTCCAACACCCCATCTCCGTCGTAGATCGGGAGAATCAAACCTGCGACCTCAGCTCTGATACCATGTTGGAAAGAGGGATCGAGATAAACTAGCTTACCTATATATGAAAAACAATAATATATCAACAATAAGTACAAAATAGAACAAGAGAAAAGAGAACACCAAATATAAATGGTTCACACAATTAGGCTACGTCCACGGGAAGGTAGTCTTCTATTATCTCCAAAATATCTCCTCAAGCTTACAAGAGCACAATGCCAAAAACCCCAATACAATACAGAAATATCAAGTTGTTGTTATGATGTGACTCCCTTGACCCTATTATATACCAAGAGATGAGGAGGAAGTACTCTCACATATTACATGTGGGATAATATAATTCTCCTAAATAACATCTCTTTATATAATGATGGATATCAAGAGTATACTTTACCATAATGAATATCGGATATAATGTATTACTCTTTTACATAACATTGTGGATATCTTCCAACATATTACAAAGACATTATTACCTTACAAGGAATATAAAATATTCCAACATAACACTTATTGGTGGAGCTAGTGTTGATGCATCACTAGACCTCTCTTGAGACAAGCCATATAGATTGTACAACTCAGGAAATTATGGTGTGTAGTCAACCGCCACTCTGACTTATTTTACTACATTGCAGAGTATCTATAGTAAATCAGTGATGCTACTTGTTAATTCTATTTATTGCTCATCTATCATTTTGTATATTGCATCGGAGACTTCTTCCATTGTGTTTTTTAGAAGTGTATAATCGTCATTAGTAAGGTCGATTACTTCAGACGTGTTTTTGACCTTCCTCTTCTTGTGATCCTGAGCAAAATTTTCTGGATACTTTCGCTTATCCCCCACTAATTGATTTGTTGGGGTCGTACTTGAGTAATTATCAATATTAATGGGATAAGTCTGTGGAATCTCTGTTGGTGGTGAATCTTCTCCATGTCCTCCATTCTTATTTTTTGATGGATCATGCTATCACTAGTCTTTTTCTGCATATAGTTGATCATCTATGATAGGAACTGTCCATTATTCTGGCCAATTTTGAACTATAGAAACAAATTTAGCTGAATATAGCTGAAATTGCGTCACCAAACCTTAATTTTGTTGATCTCATTAAGGATACAAAAGATATGTTGGGCCCCAGCTGAAAATATGATAAAGTTTCCAAACCTTTTACTGCTTGTCATGGTGAGCCTAGCTTGCTTCCTAACAAAATGCCAAAGGGCCTCATCCTGTAAAAATAATTCTACATTATTGTATTTCTGCTACTCAGGTATCTGGTTATCAAACCAATATTCAAGTATCGAGGTGGGTCTGGTCATAAAGTCACTGGTGGAATCACAAGTGATTATTAACTTCTTTTGCAACTGTAGGTGAAGGTGGAACAAATCCAATAGTGTCTTCCACAATGGCCATAGGTGAAGGAGTCTCGATGCCTTATTCTTGAATGGTTATTGCACTAGAAATGGAAATGACCAAACTCTTCCAAAAATCACCTCAGCTCATTGTAGTTTCAGACAAATATCTTAGTGTACTCAGTAATATGGAATATAAATGAATGAAACTTCAATGCGAAGATGATATACATTCACCCGTTCAATCAGTCATTCCTTCACACTATCAGGAAATAAATGGAAAGGTGGCAGGGACTTCCATTACATGGATTAATCTTTCTAATCATTAAAAGGAAACTACTAAAAAAAATCTCACTTCGCATGTCAGTTGAAAAGTAATTATTGTGCATTAATGACCAAAGTGACCAAAAATCACACCACCGAAATATCCCTCGTCCTCAAATTAATTTCTTAGCCAATTGTAACTTGTGACCAAAATTCCTTGTGTGACAACAATTATTTTTACCGACAGGTCTAGAGCATGCGACACATTTCTTTCCTTGTGAAAGACAAGACGTCAACGATAAATTTTCATTTTCCTTGATAAACAAATAGTCTGCGACAAATTTTTCATTTTCTTTGACAGACATATCTCTTACGACATAACACAAATAAATTTGAAAGAAGAACACTCATACTTATTTTTTTAAAGGTAACACTCATAAACAACTCTCGTAAATTTCCAAATTTTTGTATTTTTCTTTCTCTTTTCTCTTTTCCCATTTCACAATTCTTTTCTAACTGTTTTTAAACTATCAGTTGACAATGTTGTGGCTATCTTGGTAAGGATTTAGTCAACTTCCATTCACCAATCCCTTGAAAGTTGTTCCATATAACTTCTTCAATTGCATTGCTCCTCATTCAATGATCTGGATAACAATCTACGATCCCAGCCAATGTGTCCTAGGCTTTCCAGGATGCTTCAAAAAAGTGTTTTCATATAGAAGAACAATATCTACGACACGAAATTTGTTTTTCTTGATATGTTAGCCATGCCAATATTTCTATCACACCTTTTCAATATTCTAATGATATACTGTGACAATCCTATCTTCTTCCAATTGTACAATCTGCAACATTCTTTCTTTGACAATGCCAACATCAGTCATTTCAGTAATTGCATCTATCCTCAGGCTGGAAACAATATATTCCATCAAAATGACATCCTCTTGCCCATAAACCAGTCGAAATGGAGTTTCTCTAGTCAACTTATTACAGGTCATGCGATATTCCCATAGTACTGTGGATACGTCCTGGTCCCAATACTCTCTTTCAATATTTCATATCTGTGTCAATGCATTCTCCAAGATCTTATTGAATGCTTTAACAACACAATTCACTTGGGGGCGATAGGATGTTTTCTTCTTATGTTGGATATAGAATTATTCAGTTAATTTTTCCATCAACTGATTGACAAAATGTGTGACATGATCACTTATCAAACTCTTTGGGAATCCAAATCTAGTTAGAACATTATTGAACAAAAATTTTGCAACAGTCACAACAGTACAATCCTTGACTAGCGCTGCTTCAGCCCATCTAGTTAATTAATCCATCGCAGTGATAATATATCGTGCACCTTTTCTCTTTCCTAGTGGACTAATAGGTCTAACAAAATCAACAAACCCTTTTTCGAATGTCTTTAAAGATATCTGAGGTACCAGCGGCATTTCATCTCATTGTGATGGATTTCCATTTCGCTGGCAGATATCATAGCTGCAACAATATTCTCAAGCATCTATATGTAGAGTATGCCACCACAATATTTCTTGTGATATTTTCCTCACTATATATTTTAATGCATAATGGCCTCCCATGACACCAGCATATGCCTCATTCAATATCATTGTTCCCTCATGCTCCAAAACACAACGTCAAAGAATTTCATCTGGTCCCATTTTGTATAATTGTATGCCTATCAACCGGAAATGTGCAGCTCTCACAACTAATTGTTTCTTCCATGCTGTAGTGAGTATGGTTGATGCATATCCCATAGTAAATCAAGAATTATATAATATCTTTGTAATGGTCATCAAGCATCTTGAACACAAATAATTGTGCATCTAGAAGACTAACGTCGAGATTACCAGGTTCTTCTCCACTTTCTATTCTCGACAGATGGTCAAGTCCTAAATTTAGTTGAATGGGATTATAATGATCTCAAAATCAAATTCTTGGAAGAGGAGAATCCATCGACAGATATTTCCTGCCAATACTAGATTATTAACTAGGTATTTCAATGCTGAATGGTCTATGAACATCTTGAAATTTCCACCCAGGAGATAGTCGGAACTGTTGAAGTGCATACACCATATCTAAGCCTCCTCTTTCGGTCATGGTGTAATTCTTCTCCGTGGTTGAAAATTTATGGATAGAAAAGGAAATAGGATGATCAATAGCCCCATCACTTGGATACGTGAGTACAACACTGAGCATGATAGACGACGCATCAGCATGTACATGAAATTCTTTGTTCTAGTATGAAAAAAAATAAAAAGGGTGTTGTAACCATATTATTCTTTAGGATATACAGGATCTCTTGGGATTGTTCCATCCACATAAACTTAACATCATTCTTTATCAATTTCTCCATGGTAGAAGTCACCTCTGCATATCCTCTAATAAACTTCTGATAATACCATGTATGTCCCAAAGTTGCTCTCAACTTCCTTACTGTTGTTGCTGGTGGTAGGTCTACGATGATTGCAATTTTAGCAATATCAACCAAGATTCCATCATGACAAACCACATGACCCAACATAATTCCAATCAGGGCACAAAAATGAATTTCTTTATATTCAAAGAAATATGATACTTGTTGGCTCACCAAATTGACACTCTTTACATCTCTTTGCATCCTGCAAATACACTTTTTATCTCTTCATTTGATCCTTTGACCCAATAAAATCCTCTATATTTTCACATATCTACCCAAATACCCAGCAAGTATACTAAGGTATGATAATTCATCAAAATCCATTGATTTCCTTTGATTTAATGCTTAAATATAATTCTTGAAGGATTTGTGACTAATTATATTTTGGCAACATACTTTGATTTCTACGGCATACTTTGATATTCAGCAACAGGTTAAATATTATGAAGATTCTCCATACTTTAGACGTGGCCAACTCGTTCAAACAAAGTCCACCCAGCTCAATTCTCATTGATGACTCGTGTATAATCAATGCAATCTTCATCTCTAGGAAATACGTGCCATAGAGATGAAGATATGCTATTAGATGACAAAATCAAAGCATCTTTTGAAGCATAAGAAGGCCATTATGTAAACAGTTGTATCATTAATAGATGATAGAGTCTGTTACTAAGAAATCGGAATTGGTTATCTCAATTCGTAGCTATAAAAATCCATGGGTAGAAAATGTAAAGACATGGATATATATGCATAAATACAATGAACAGTTAAAAAAAGGATTGTGCTGCCTAAGTGTTGGTTTTTCTGAATTTGACAGAGGTCATGATGTCTTTATAATGCACAGATGATTTTGTAGACTATAATCTGATTCATTTCCTGTTGTTAATGTTTTTCTTTTATACACCTGTAGTTTAAATTTCTTAGTCTATAAATCCCATAGGGACTTGTGGTCTCGTTGGCAAGGATCCACTAACATAGACCATAATCCCTTCCCCTGTAACTTCAAATTTCTGTAAAGGACAGAAAGATTAACTAATTGTTTTTTGTTTTCATTAGAAATAAGAATTGTATTTGGTCAAGCAACTTTAGAAATCAGATTTGTATATGACTGGAATTTGTTACTTATTGCTTAATTGTTGTTGGAATAATGTGCACAGCATTTGCTAGTTTAGGACCCGAGCTCGGATGTTAGGGCAGATTGATTTAAAAACATTGTTTTGAATTCTTAATCTTATATATTTGATTTGTTTTGCTGTAGATTTAAATTCTAGTTTAAGTCATACATTGCTTCTATGAAATTGGGTTCCCAATGAAATAAACTTAGTTGTATTTTCTTCTAAATTATAGAATATGTAGATTGCATTCATTGTATTATGGTTTAAGCTTTAATTTAATTCATTTTTGTATTTTTGCAAGACTTAATTTAAAAATATAGCTCTAGATTTTGATAATAGGATCCTCTGTAAATTATATTTATTTTGTTGTAGTTTCAAAATGCAAGTTAGTTTAGAATGGTTTCAATTATGGAAGTGACTCACTTTAAAGATTAGGATGAATAAGTAAGCTCTATGCTAATATTAAACTTCTTAAAAGGAAATTCATTAATCTAATAAGAGCTTTGAGTTATTAAATGATACATGAATTTCCTGGTTCATTTTATGTCCCCTACTCTATTTTTTGTCTCAATAAGTAGTTTTCTGCTCATTTAGTCCTTGTTCACTTTCTGCCACTTACTTTGCTTTCTGTGTCAGTATGTAGTTTTATGCTTATTTAATATGGTTTTTGAATTATGTTATAGTTCTCATTAGCTTATGCTTTGGTATTAGAATTATTTTAAAGATAGCTTGAAAGGTATTTTCATTTATGCAATTAGGATAGAACATGAATTTGAATGTCTTGTAGATATTAGATGTGTGAGTATTTAGTTAGAATTAGGATTTTAAATTTAAATGAGTTTGATGATTATTAGATTAGGAATCTTAGTATTAATCATTTCAAATAATCACTACATTAGATTAAATCAGCTTAGAGTAGATTAGATTAGCATAGACCCTAATCCTGCATATACAGTGCTTGTGCCTCAAAGTTTACCTCCCTAGGTTGAGATTTTATGAAGGATATTTTTAGTGATATATTTACCCAAAATTTTGGCGTCGTTTCCAGGGAGGTGCTAAAGGGGTTGGAGTCTAGGTAGATAGGATGCTTTTACATAACACAACAAGGGGTAGGGGAGCATAGTAAGACGAGAGGTAAGAACCTGCACATCCACTATAATGGGGTGCCCCAAATCCTTGTTGTTCTTCTTCCACAAATTTGTTATTATCCAAAGTTTGATTTACTTAGGGCATGTTTCCCTTTCTCTAAATATAGATAGTTTACTCTCACATAGTTTAATTCTAGGCATATATGTTTTTTTTTTTTTGAAATCTAGGTAGGCCCCCTTCCTGCAGTTATTTTTTAGCCAAGTGTGTTTCTCCTTTCAATAGTATGCAATAGTGTTTTTTCTTCAACAAAAGTAAGATTTCTTCCAACTAGGAATGTCTTTCAGTTTCTACTGTAGAGTTGGATTGATTTTTCTTTTCGATTACATATTAGGCTAGTTTGCATCCACAAAACTTAATTTCAACTTAGTTTCTTTTCTTTTGAGTTAATTTTACATTTTGCATTTGATTTCCTACATGCATAATTTTCTGCAAATAGTTTAATTTAGTTTTAAAAATTTGAAACATTTGAGTGTTGTAAGAACCATGTTACTAACCCCCTTGTGAAGCAGGGCATTTGAACCAGTACAAGTTTAAGGATGTTCAAAAATTTGTTGAGTAGAGAAGGGATTATTACTACAAAGGGTTTTTTTAATCCTTGTTGCAGTATCTGGTCAATAACTGAAGAAGAATCCATATTCCAAAATGGGCAGCAAATCCATAAGTATCCTCGGCATGAATATCTTGATCTATATATGTATCCTTCCTCATTTGATGAGGTAACTCAAGAATCATGGAAAGCAGCTGAAGAAGAACAACTAGAACCTGAAATTACAGAATTTCTTGCTTGCCTGCTACCATAGGGAGAATATCAACTTGGCTTAGAAATAAGGGATACTAAAAGAAGAAGCCAAGCAAATCAAGAATCTATTAAGATATGGACTAAGATAGTTTCTCAGCTCCAGCATTTTACTTTTCAGCAATTTTTGAAATCTAGATCATATGAGAAGTTGGTTCTTAATATCAGGGTATTTGTTCGTATACATTAAGTGAACAAGAAAGTTTTAGAAATCCTTATTCATAGGTGGTTACACTGGAAGTACACATACGCTTGAAAGAATATTTCTACTTCCAATATCATAGGGTAGTTTAGGAAATAAAATAAAAAAATATAAAGAGAAAAAATTAAAGAGAAAAATAAGCTTTACTGTAAAAACCAGTTGTCTAGCACGGTCTAGCAAGGGTCTAGTTAGAAAACTAGGTGATTGGCTGGCTAGGATCCATAATAAAATTTGTTGGTGTTGTCTACTTCATTTCTTCAAAAATATATTTTGTTCTATGCTTAGCTGGATGATAGGATATTTATTAAGGCTCTCCTTCCAACAAGTTTCAACCCATTGACTTCAAAACATTTTCTGGGTCTGAAACTTGAGAAATTTTTAGGTACTCTGGCGCCTACATGCCTCAATGGCAGGAATCCTTGTCCTTTGTTAAGGAAATCCATTAATGTTTCTTGGCAAGTGAATTCTGCAGTTCATTCGACTCCAACAAATCTATTCATGACTGTTAGGATGTACCAAGTTCCTTGATTTCCATTAACATTAAGGGTGTAATATCTCGCATTGGTTAACAACTATCCTCATTGGTTGGTAATCCAATGATTTCTATCTACGTTCGACATCAACAAAATTTATTCACATAGGTATATTTTCACAAAGAGAAGGATGTGGATGAATACCTTACAGCTCTTTACTCTGTAATCATGGATGGTTTTCAATAGTTGCAGCTTTCATTTTGGGTATAGAACAGTCTATTCCTTTATTTTCTACAGAAATCCAGAAAAAAAATCCAAAAATCCAGTAACATTCAGTACAGTGGACAGCCTATCAGAAGAAACATTCTCAGTTTTATAGAAACACAATCTTTGGGAGCAAAGCAAGAGCAACTTGTCACAAAAATTCCATTATGTCACAGTAACAACAACATGCAGCAAAAACTCCTGACATCCAAAGTATCTCTGAAAAACTTGGTCCTATAAGGTAAAATTGACTAAGCTAACGATCCTTTCTTTGATATTTGTTTATTGCATTAAATTGAAGGAAATTTTAGGATGGGTTATACTTACATACTTGTTAATCCTATACCCTCATATGATTTAGACCATACTCTTGCTTATCATCATCATTCTACCTTTTTTTGTCATCATACTTTTACCTTTTCGAATATAAATCCTTTTTACCCTACCTTTGTCTATCATCATTTGATATAGATCTTCATCTCTATGGAACGTAGTGCCTAGAGATGAAGATCTTATCACATTAAAAGTATATGATTGCATTTCTTCTATCCATGTAACACTCGATTCATCCCTTTTTGTTTTCATAAACAACAATTCATCATTGCACTGGCAGTTCAAAATCTTCATGTGCGCCATGCATTTGAATGATCGTTAAGTATGAAGAGAAGTCTTAGGAAACTCTATTGAGACTTGTTATATGCCTATTCGATAATATTCATCATTTTCCCAGTTTCTGTTTCATCCTCTTTTTTTTGTCCAAGTTATAGTCTCATAGCACATTATGGGGCGGAAGGGAGCTACACACCATGAGCCGAGTTTTGTCTCTATGTTAGAAGTTTTTCCCGAATTCAATGCATGCAAGAAAAGATTTGAAGGTATCTGGTATCATTTTATTCAAAAATTTCAGGGGTATGATGACAAAATTACACTGAAATTCGCCCAGGGGTTTGATGGGAAAGTCGCACACATTGGCAATTTTATCATGGCAGTTTCTAAGAAAACAATTGCTCGTGCCACTAGTATGCCTTGTCATGGGGAGCGTTGGTTTAAAAATAAACCCATAGAGTGTGCATTCTGTACTAGGTTTTTAAAAGAGGAGCATCAGTCTGCAAACTGGAAGAAGGGTTTTCCTCGAGACTGTAAGCAGGATGAATGGTGCAATGTGCTCTATGTATAAAATAAGTATTTGACTTATGAAGGAAGGTATGTCCCCACTCTGAATTACCATGTCCACCTACTTTTGCATTTTAAAGCTGAATTGGAAATGAATTTCCCATATTTTCTGCTCAAACGTTTAGCTAAGATATCAAGACAGGTTTAGAAGCACTCTAGAAATCCTTACAAGAGCCTCTACCATCATGGTTTGAGTAAGATCCTTAATGAGAATGAATTGCATATTCGTAAGGATACCTGGGCTAATTTTGTGGACAAAGTTCGTGGTCTCCCTTCATCTGCAAGTCCTCATTCTCCACAAATCCAAGTCTCTCCTTATCCTGAAGGTTGTAAATCAGAAGTCGTTCCTGACCCAAAGCTAGAACCACCCCTAATTGAACTTTTCTCCTCTGTATTACGAAAATACAAAAGGCAATGACCTCAACCGAAAATCCCTAATGTCACAGAATCCACAATGCCGCGGAGAAGCACTAAAAGTATGAAAAAACAACTTGTTAAACCCTCTAATTCAGCCCTCAATGTGTAGTCGTCTGCTTTGATTGATCTAGAATAATATCCTAAGTCTGAGCCAGATCTCGCTGAGAATAAAAAGCAAAAGAATACTCCAAGTTCACTTCCTTCATCGTCACCTCATAAATTTGACTTTGTATATAATGAACCTTTCGATTTTATTCTTCTTGATTTTGGTTCTGAGCCTGTAGACCCTTATCTGCATAAAAACCCTCCTATTTCAAAATATGTCCATGTGCAATGTAATCCTAAACTATTTATCCCTCAACAATTTGACTATGGGTCTCCTGACGATAATTCACCTACACAAGAACCATGTGGTGAACATATACCTAAAGTTTCAGCCACCTCGGCTATACCTTCAATCATTTCCTAGTTACAAAAGAAAAATAAGAAGATTAAGAAGCTTAAAGAAGTACTCAAGTCATAGGAACAAGCCCAACAAGAAAAAGACTTATTGATTGCAGAATTTGAGAAATATAATGAACAATGGATAAATCATAGTCTTAACCTACTGCAGAAGAATGAGAAGTTGAGGGGAAAACATGACAAAGCAGTTGTGAACATAAAATGCCTCCATAAATTAGTGAGGAATAGGATAGTTGAGGCCTCTAAGAACTTATCACATATCAGTATGTTAAAGAACAAATTGAAGGAGTGATCAAATCCAGTAGGTATAAAATTGAACATCGTGGTCAATGCAGCATAATCCCTGTCAGTGGTATTGAAACTCAGTTCTGAAATTTTGAAGTTTCTAACAAGTATGTTTGCATGAGGACATGCAAATAGACAAGAGTGGGGGAGAGTTTCCAAAACAGGCCAATAAAGAATTGGATATCATTGACAATACATTATAATTTTTGTCATAAAGATTGGAAATCAGTTTTGAAAATTTCTAAATTTTTGAAAAGGCATGTTTGCATGAGGACAATTTTGAAATTTTTTTTTTCATGAGTACATGCAAATACACAGGCGTGGGAGAGTGTTGGCTCACCAAATTGGCACTGTTTGCATCTCTTCATTTGATCCTTTGACCCCATAAAATCCTCTATATTCACTACAACAAAACCATGTGATTGGCGTCTCTTTTTGCTTCCTTTTTAGCGTCCACTATCACATTTAGTGTATTTTTCATCATTTTTTGGACAAAGTGGACACTTTTCCACAGGATGGTGCTTTTAATGGCATTATTTGTGTCCCTTTTTAAAATTTGGCGCTATTTTGGATGCTAATTAGCATCCCAATTAGTGTCCTAATTAGCGTCCTTATTAGCGTCCCAATTAGCGTCCCAATTAGCATCCCAATCAGCATCCCAATTAGCATCCCAATTAGCATCCCTTTTTAAAATTTGGAGCTATTTTGGACGCTAATTATCATCCCAATTCGCATCCCAACTAGCATCCCCATTAGAATCCCAATTAGCGTTCCAATTAGCATCCCAATTAGCATCCCTTTTTAAAATTTGGCACTATTTTGGATGCTAATTAGAATCCCAATTAACATCCTAATTAGCATCCCAATTAGCATCCCAATTAGAATCCCAATTAGTGTCCCAATTAGCATCCTAATTATCATCCTTTTTTAAAAGTTGGCTCTATTTTGGATGATAATTAGCATCCCAATTAACGTCCCAATTAGCATCCCAATTAACGTCCCAATTAGCGTCCCAATTATCATCCCAATTAGAATCCCAATTAGCCTCCCAATTAATGTCCCAATTAGCATCCACAAAAGCATCCCATATAACTCTAAGAATAGACTCTAAAAAAATGTCCTAAAGAGAATAACACCATTTATTAATCCAGGGTTAGCGACATGAATTACACCATGAATTTCAGAAGGAAAAACATTCAACATAGCGCCAAGTATAGAGACAAGAATTATGCCTAGAAAAAATCCAACATAGCACCAGGTATAGATCTAGGTATAGTGCCTGGAATAATGCTAGAAATTTCGAAATGAAGCGCGCTAGCAATTGCACTAGGTTTAGAGCTAGGAATTGTATTCCGAAAACGTCCAACATAACATCAAATATATCAATGTCTATGTCAATGATCATGATTCATGTGATATTACTTTTGGATCTTGATTTAAAATTGGTGGCACCTAAATGATCATAATCATGGAACTTTTGGATCTTGATTAATCCTAATGAGGGGTAAACTACCTTAATGTCACCTAAATTTCTCTAATGGCATTTGAGTGTTCCCAATGACATTTGATAGAACCTAATGGCATATGATTGGCCCTAAAAACATGACAA
The DNA here is from genome assembly GCA_001517045.1 of Pseudotsuga menziesii. Classification (NCBI taxonomy): domain Eukaryota; kingdom Viridiplantae; phylum Streptophyta; class Pinopsida; order Pinales; family Pinaceae; genus Pseudotsuga; species Pseudotsuga menziesii. The sequence goes on along the minus strand of LPNX011061594.1, from coordinate 576,941 downwards.
TGATGCATTATGATAATTATGATGGACCGTATGGATATGATTTAATAAGTATAAGACTACATCATCCATTCTTGTGAGGTAGTATGGCTCCTTGCTCATTATTATCACAATTATATTGATGATGACATTGATGATGACTACGACGATGACAATGATGTTGATTTATTGTATGATGATGATGACGACACGGATGTGGATGTGAACGATGATTATTCATGTGGTATCACTTTTGGATCCTAATTGATTCTAATGGAACCTAAATGTCTATAACGACATCTAAACAACCCTACTATCATCAAAATAATTGTAACGACCTATAAATGACCTTAACAATTACATGACATGAATCCTAATGTCAATTATAAGTTAGTTGGACTCATAGATCTTCTAATGTGTTAGTTGGACTCATAGATCTGGTAACTATTTGAGGGAAAAAACATTCCTGAGAAAATACTTGAGATAAAGCTAGTAAGGTCAAGAATGTCATCTTTGAAAACAAAGGGAGATCAAAAACTCCAGCCCATGTTTTATAGACCTTACAAAATTTAGAGGAAGATTGGTGAAGTGGCCTATGAATTGGAGTTTCCTCGGGAAAGTGAAACAGTTAGATTCTAGACACTTATACTAAGAATCATGTGAATATAATCCTATGGAAGGTTCCAATAGATAACAAGATAATGCCTTCACTTGTAGACTACCATTGATTTCTAGAATAGCATCATGCATTTAGTACCCTCAAACTACGAAACCTTCACCTCAATGTTATAACCCAGGTGTGCTAATGTCCAAGGGCCACATGTTGAAACTATCATGTTTTTTTTTAACAGAAACTGAAAATTTTTTATTGATTAAAAATGGTTGTATCCCGATCAGCATACATAGGGGAATTCAAAAAAGGAAGGCTGATGACCTCTATCAGAACAAACAACCTTCTTATGAATGCTTTGAGAAGAGAATCCCAAATGCTTATGATGTTATTCCGAGAAAAAGATTGCTTGCAAGAGTAGACTCTCATGAATTGTGAGCAGAGAAGAATAGAGAAACAAAACATTAAATAGGTGGAGGGGAGAAATTCCCCTTAATTAAAGAGTCCAATTTCTTCTGGGAGCCTGAGCTAATGTTTGAGGCTGCTTCCTTTTCTCTACGTTCTTTGTTTTTCTTTCGCCCTCTATTGAGGGGTGGAGAAGGAGCTGAAAAATATTTAGATTCAGAGGTTCCCTCTAACAAAGGGATCGAGGATTCCAATCTTGCATGGGCTGGGGTCTCATGAATCAAAGCGTTGTGGTCTTTCTTAGAGCCTGAAGAAGCAGGTTTTGGAGAAGCTTGTTCAGCTACCTCCAAGGATCCAAGGGGACCAAGGATGACCCGCTTCGAGACATTTGCAGCTTCAGTTTCTTGTACTTCATCTTCCTGAATAACTTCAAAACTATTTTTGTTTTTTGGCTGTGGAGTGTCTGCAAGAGGAGAATGATCTTGAGGAGAAACCTTGTGCTGAGAAGCTTAAGGCTCCTTTCACCGGGGAGGACGGTGTCAATTAGTAACCATCTGGAACTCTGTATCTTTGGAAGCTAGGACATTTGCTGGTTTCTATGATTCTACAAGCTTGGGGTGGCTTTTGGCGAAGTGGTCGTATACGTGATAGAAGTTGCATTTGAATGGGATCTGCTCTTAATCTAGTTCTTGAATGTGGCTCCATTCTCCTAATGTGATATTTAGGGCCTCCGGGAGCTCTTTTTCTAGATTCACCTCTACGCAGATGCGGGCACATCTGAACTGACCCCCTTTTGGTTCTGCACTATCTAGATAGCATCCTATCTTATTACCAATGTTAATCAGAGTGATTTTCCCCCAAATATGAAGAGGGAGGTTAGGGAGTCTTACCCATACTGGAGTGGCAATAATCTCTGCTTCTGGGTTAAACCCCAGAGACCATGGGGCTAGGAATAGACCTCTCGAGCCCATGAAGAAAGGACCCAAATGAAAGACTAGGTCTCTTTCTTCTTTATTCAAAAATAGGAAAACAAAAAACCCTCATCCAGCTGCAAAGAGAGAGACTTGTCCTTGCAAAAGAGGGTTCCAATGTTCTGCGATCCAGAGCTCCACCGCCTTAGGGATGGGCCACAACCCTATGAACTTACCAATGAGGGATTTCTTAGAGAGGATGAGTGCTTTTTGGCATGGATCCGAAGGAGAGAGCTCCAGATAAGGGATCTCGTCCATCTTTTTCACGAACTTAGATGAAGTGTGAGAAGCTACCTGGGGAGCTACAGCTTGAACAAGGGCCTTGAAGGCGGCGAGTTGGGAATGAGAGCCCATTGCCATAGAAAACTCCACACTGATACCACGAGGAGAATCAGAAGCCAAAGAGAACCCCATGCTGAGACACGAGGAGAGGCGGCGTTGAAACAATTAGGTTATGCAATGTATATGTGTCAATTTGTTTGACTTTATTTTCCAATATGTAGAGAAAATTAGTAAGCTAGATCTCAAAGATAATAGAATATTGTACCTGTAATATATAATGTCATAAAAAATCACAAAGCACTACCAGATACAGAAAACAAATTGGACCACTTCTTCAATGGGCGATAAAATGGTGTATTCTATCTCATGGAACCATTAAATTAATTTAAATTTTAAAAAGATCGTGGTATCCCAACAAAGTGGAATAAACATCAGCATAGATTAAACTGGGGAAGAAAGTAGTTGTGCAAAGATGCAACAAGAAGACAAGTATAAGTTCCTATAATTCATGAACTAGAGGGTGATTAAGTATGTTTTAAAAATACATTACCATCTAGAGTTATAATTGAGATTGATCAACTGCTTGAGGCTCACATGTTCCTATAGAGTTTTTTAGAATATAAAAGTTTTGCAACTAAAAAAGGACAATATCTAAAACTTCAAAATATTCTCAAGGACCTAGACAAAAGATTGTGTCTATGAAATTAGTCACTCAAATATCATGTCCATTCCTCGGCAGAGACTCTTTCCATGAAAAGTTCAGTCTTTGCACAACAAAATTCATTTACATGCCTGTGTTTTTGTGATTAAACATAAATGAGAAACATTTTATTTTTCCCTACATGGAGAAAAATGTGAGATAAAAATATCAAAATATGTATGCATGTATTAATCCTTTCTTTAGGTGGGGCATTAACCAAACTATGCAATAACATATGCTTGACAGTGATCAAATTCAAAATGAGGTGGGAAATGACAATTTTCTGTGCCTCATGACTTAACTATGATATGTGTTTCCCTTCCATGCCAAATAACAATGTCTAGTTGAATGCAACTTCTAAACAATAAACAATATTTTCAAATATTCTAATAATTTTTGGGTTTCATAAATACAAAGAACATCAACAAAAATCACAAGGGTTCATGTTGTTCATGAATAGTCGAGTAAGGATTGCTTGAAGGTACATGCTCTGGATCTGTTAGACCACCCTTGTACAAAATATGAGAAGCATCCCTGCTTACAACCTTGGCATCCATATAAGTTGTACAAATTTGGATCTCCATGTAAGGGGATTTAAAATTACTCTCATTAGGATCAATTGCTAAATGTACGCTCTCATATCCATTTTTTTGGCTTAGGAATGCAGTATTCCATTCTTTGTCGCACTTCTTTCGACAAGGATTGAATAACTTCACATACCCTGTAGCACGCCTTCCATCCTATCTCATGTGAATCCTTCCCTCGCCTAGGGTTTAAGACAACTCATAAGCCTAGTATGTCATATACTTCCTCTAGTTAACAACCATCTTTCAGAAGTTTCTTCATAGTGCTAAAATGGATTTTGTATCGTCCTTGTATAGAGATGTTATCCACCATATTTTCAAATTCATAATCTTTCTGTGGAGCTTCAAATAGTTGGCATTTATATTCATTTAAAATGGCTTCACCCCATGTTCCATGGTTTCTTAACCATGGATCTACAAATGAATATGAATTTGGAAATAAAGACTGGAAAGCAAGGTCTTCAAAATCTAATGATAAGTTGCCAGTTCCGATTGCATGGGAAAGAGGAGAATATACTTGCATGGCATCAAGAGCCAATATTTGTTGCACTCTTGGCATGGCAACCAGTATACAAACTGGGGATCAATTACTTTTTATAATCATTTATTTAATATGTGTTCCCTAGATTTTCTACATTTCCAAGGCCTTTAAAATTTCCAAAGAACTTGTAAGAACATAGTTACTTTTAACTACAACCACTATATACCTAATGGAAGCTATATATGCTGAAAGTATTCCAAAGTTGGTCAAAGAAATAGCTAACATGAATTCCAAGGATTTTTTGTTTAAAATGCTACATATATTACTTAATGGAACAAATAAGTACATCATAGGTCAGAAAGTTACATCACATGAACAATAGGGATACTGGGAATATCCCACCCTAAAAAAACAAAAAAGGAAAACATATGTTCTTATGCACCAAGATAAAGGGACTCAACATCACAATGAAAGACACCGAGCTTGACTTTCACAAGCAAAGCAAACTACTTTGCTTAAAACTCCTCAAATCCCCTAAACTAAAAGGGGAGGGATCCTCCTTAAATTAACTTTACATATATGTTTCCAAATAAAAGCAATAGAAAACAACCATACTCAAGTGCCACAAGGATTTGTTATTGTCCCTAATCATCCAAGTGTTTCCTAGAAGGGGACCTTTCCAAGAAAGTGGGGCAATGAAGAACTAGTGATACTAACCCAAAACCATGTCCAAAACACCTTGGCGGCCCAACATCTCTAAAATAACATGTTCCATCATTTCATCCTGAGCACATAGAAGTTAGAACATAAGCAAAATATATAACACCAATTTTATGAGGCCTACACTTGACAGGTAACCCTTTCCAGAGAAAAATCCACCCTGAAACCTTGTGTTTACATAGAACACAAGAAAAATATATAACACCAGTTTTATGAATCCTACGCTTGACATGAAATCCTTGCTAGAGAAAATGCCACCCCAAAACCTTGTGTTTAAAGGAGAAGTTTCACTTCTTAATGGACTGGAACCTCCACTCTGACGCACCATAGGGTCCTTCAAAATTCAAACCCCACTTTTTGTTCAAATTAGGAACAATGTTAGAGGTGTGCCTCACCATATCCTAAGATTTTTGGTGCCATATCATCAAGAAAAAAACAAAATACAGTCTCTTAAGATCCTTTGTTACCACCAGTGATATATTTCAATATATATATATTTTAATATAATTTTTTTGTCTGTAGGATGAGGCGGGAGGAAGAGGATTAATAATNAAAACAAAATACAGTCTCTTAAGATCCTTTGTTACCACCAGTGATATATTTCAATATATATATATTTTAATATAATTTTTTTGTCTGTAGGATGAGGCGGGAGGAAGAGTATTAATAATATTGGTATGAAATATTGTTCCTATTTTTATGCCATTTTCCCCAACGTCTCCTTGTCGATTCTCATTGTCTCCCATGGCTTCGCTTTCTCTCAACCATCGCAATCTCCTCCTGTTGTAACTACTCCTCTTCTTTTGCGACCTCCACTCCACAACAATCAACGGCTTCACTCCACAACAGCCAATGACCCAACTGGCTTCGAGCACACTGACTGGAAATCATAAGTAAATAGAGGTATTTATTGTTTTGTTAGGTAGGAACTTTACAACATCTTTTTCTGGCCCACATTTATTTTGGCCGATAATTATATAACATTATGTAACGTTACATAGTGTTATGCAACAGTACAATATCTCCCCCGTACTGGGTTGTAGAGCGCCTATCGACGCAAAAATACGATGTTGTTTAATTAATCTTAATCTACAATTATTTTAATTTAATTTAATTTAGAACTGGAGTTGAGATCTCTATACAAATAAAATGGGACAAAACAATGTTTTTTGTTGTATTTTCTATTTCAGCTTCTACTCTTACATTATCTTGTTTCAAAAATTTTATCAAGTGTGCTTTGGGATTATGTGGTCCCAAATAAAGATTCTTGTATTGATTAAAAAAAAAAAAAACAGGACACGTGGCATTCAGATGCCAGTGCCCACCACTTGATATAATTATGTTTGAGAAATTGATAGTGACGTCTAACGATAAGCTCCAACTTTTCTTATTTTTTTTCTTTCGAAAATAGGTTTTTGGGTTCATGCAACAAGTAGTTTGTTAGTCTCAAATTTGCACTAGGTAGTATCTCCGCCCGCTCTACGTCTGTCTTCCATTTTTATATAAAGATAGAATGTTATGAATTGATTGATGAGGGTGGTTGTACAAGGTTACTACACTCTATGCAAATGAATGAATTGTTTTAGAAATCCCTATATCAGTGCTTACACCCAAATTTTGAAAGACAAGGTTGGGGTTGGATAAACAAGGTAAGGATTAGGAATATGGATCATGTGTTTCATAGTTATAATAGTTGAAGGATCATATTGGCAAGGATAGTCGTTATTGATGTTAAAATAATCTTTAAATTCATTTTTAAAAATACTATGTTGTTTAATTAATCTTAATCTATTGTTATTTTAATTTAATTTTCATTTGAGTATATTTTTTAATAGGGGAATCGACAACTAAGGCTTGGTTGGTACTCATGTAACACTGGGTCCAAGGATCCATTCCATGATGATGTGTCCATACTTTGAAGTAAGCATTGATCTTCATAGGGGACAAAGAAAATAGCATTTTAATCAAAGAAGTTGAGGACCAATGGATTTAGTGGTAGGACTACCTGAAAGTAATTTAGCAATGTCGAAAGTTAATCTCTCAAACTATGAAATTTTTTTTCTTCATGGTTCGATCAAAAGGTGGAAGGAAGGTCACTACCACCATCACATCCTTAGAATGAGATCTCTCTAAACAACAAAAGCAGGTGGACAAGATTGTAGAGGAATATAGAGATATATTTGCCTCATCTAAAGGGGTTCCTCTACACTTCTAGGTTAAGCATTCAATTGATTTGATATATATTTCTCCTTTACCTAATGGCCCATTATATAGATGCTCGATTTTGGAGAATCATGAAATAAATCATAAAATTCAACATCTCATCCAAAAATGACACATTCGATCGAGTTGCTCACCTTGTGGGATTCCAGTTGTGTTGGTGTAGAAAAAGGATGGGAAATTGAGATTTTGCATTGATTACAAATCCATGAACAAGATAATTCTCAAGAATCAATACTCAATCCATCATATTGATGAGATTTTTTATCAGCCTAGGGGTTCCAATTTCTTCAACAATATTGATCTGAAGTGAGGATACCACTAGGTCCTAATCAAGAAAAGTGATCTATGGAAGATAGCCTCGATATAGGACAAGAAGCTGGAAGTGGTATGCCTATATTTTTTTATGGAATTGTCGTGGTTTCCCCATGGTTTCCCATGATTTCTGGTCATGGTTTCCCCATGATTTCCCATGATTTCTAGTCGTGGTTTCCCCATGGTTTCTCCCTGTCCTCCATTCTTATTTTTCGATGGATCATCCTATCACCACTCTTCTTCTACATATAGTTGATCATCTATGACAGGAACTGTCCATTATTCTGGCCAATTTTGAAGTATGGAATCAAATTTAGCTGCAAATAGCTGAAATTGCATCACCAAACCTTAATTTTGTTGATCTCATTAAGGATACAAAAGATATTTTGGGCCCCAACTGAAAAATATGATAAAGTTTCCAAACCTTTTATTGGTTGTCATGGTGAGCCTACCCTACTTCCTAAAAAAATGCCAAAGGGCCTCATCCTGTAAAAATAATTCTACATTATTGTATTTATGCCACTCAGGTATCTGGTTATCAAACCAATATTCAGGTATCGAGCTCCTCATAATAGGATGAGCACATATACCCCTTGGTAGTTTTCTAGTTCTTCCCATGCGATGAAAAAAATAAAAATTAGTAACCAAGAATAATGAAATCAGATACCTTTTTCCTTTACCTTTTCTGCATATTCTAATAGTTCATTTAGTAGATAGTGTGACCGATTGAGTTGGACTCCTATTGCACACATATCCTTCGTAGCAATTGTCCCTGTGGTGCATTGGTTCGGTTGCATCTTCCACAACAAATTTTTACATAAAAACTTAGTTCTGAAGCGAGTAGCAATATCATTGATGGAGGTGATCTCAAAGCGTCTTGTGTCTCTTGTAAGGTCATACTTCTCTTTCAGTTTATTTTTCAATGCAGTGACATGTTATTTTCCATCGAAAAATGTTGTTTGGTTGACACCTACAAGGGGAATCCCGATGATTTCTGCTATCCTCTCAACATCCACATATAAAATCTTTGAATCGAGCCATAGACATCTTCCATGGAATGATACAAACAACTACTTAACATAGGCATTCACTTCTGCTATGTAACCAAAATGTGGAATGTGCATCAACGAAAAGTAATCCATATTTGTCTAATCCTCTTTCCCTTTCCATTTGAACTACGTGGATCGGCCATCCTTTGTGTCTTGGACAGTAGTCATGTATTTATTCATTTCCAATTTTTGAAAGTTTTGCAAGTCGGGGTCGACAAAACCCTTCTTCTATGGGTTTGGAATTATATTTGTCTTTACCCAAAATCCTTTTGGTATGGATGGTGTTACCAATTGATATTTTTCATTTTTTCCAAGTCTAACCTTAGGGACATCGGTAGGTCTGGGTGGGGCATAGTCTGGTAGCATGGATGCAGATCCTACTTCTTCATCAACTAGTGGTGGTGTTGTTTCCTTCTTGGAGGTACCAGATCGTTTCATTTTTTACTTGTTAGGTAGGTCTGGTCATAAATTCACTGGTGGAACCACAAGTGACTATGTAACTTCTTTTGCAACTGTAGGTGAAGTTGGAACAAATCCTATAGTGTCTTCCATAATGGGATAGGTGAAGGAGTCTCGATGCCTTATTCTTGAATGGTTATTGCACTAGAAATGGAAATGACCATACTCTTCCAAAAATCACCTCAACTCATTGTAGTTTCAGACCAATCTCTTAGTGTACTCAGTAATATGGAATATAAATGAATGAAACTTTGACACGAAGATGATATACATTCACCTTTTCAATCAGTCATTCCTTCACACTATCAGGAAATAAATGGAAAGGCGGCAGGGACTTTCGTGACATGGATTAATCTTTCTAATCATTAAAAAGAAACTACTAATCAAAATGTCACTTCGCATGCCAGTGGAAAAGTAGTTATTGTGCATTAATGACCAAAGTGACCAAAAATCACACCACCGAAATATCCTATGTCCTCAAATTAATTTCTTATCCAACTGTAGCTTGTGACCAAAATTCCTTGTGTGACAACAACTATTTTTCTACGACAAGTCTAGAGCATGTGGCACATTTCTTTCATTGCGAAAGATAGCAAGTCAACGATAAATTTTTGTTTTCCTCGATAAACAAATAGTCTGCGACAAATTTTTCATTTTATTTGACAAACATATCTCCTACGACATAACACAAATAAATTTGAAAGAATAACACTCATACTTATTTTTTTAAAGGTAACACTCATAAACAACACTTGTAAATTTCCAACTTTTTGTATTTTTCTTTCTCTTTTCTCTTTTCCCATTTCACAATTATTTTCTAATTGTTTTTGAACTCTCAGTTGATGATATTGTGGCTATCTTGGTAAGGATTTAGTCGACTTCCATTCACCAATCCTTTGAAAGGTGTTCCATTTAACTTCTTCAATTGCATTGCTCCTCATTCAGTGATCTGGATAACAATGTACGATCCCAACCAATGTGTCCTAGGATTTCCAGGATGCTTCAGAAAAGTGTTGTCATATAAGAGAACAATATCTACGACCCAAAATTTATTTTTCTTGATATCTCAGCCATGCCAATATTTCTATCACACCTTTTCAATATTCTAATGATATACTATGACAATCCTATCTTCTTCCAATTGTACAATCTGCAACATTCTTTCTTCCAAAATTCCAACATCAGTATTTCGGTAATTGTATCCATCCTCGGACTGGGAACAATGTATTCCATCAGAATGACATCCTCTTGTCCATAAACCAGTCGGAATGGAGTTTGTCTTGTCAACTTATTACAGGTCATGCGATATTCCCATAGTACTGTGGATACATCCTGGTCCCAATACTCTCTTTCAATATTTCATGTCTTTGTCAATGCATTGTCCAAGATCTTATTGAATGCTTTAACAACACAATTCACTTGTGGGTGATACGGTGTTTTCTTCCTGTGTTGGATCTGGAATTCATCAGTTAATTTGTCGATCAACTGATTGACAAAATGTGTGACATGATCACTTATCAAACTCTTCAGGAATCCAAATCTAGTTAGAACATTATTGAAAAAAAATTGCAACAGTCACAACAGTACAATCCTTGACTAGCACTGCTTCATCCCATCTAGTTAAGTAATCCATCGCAGTGATAATATATCGTGCACCAGTTCTCTTTCCTGGTGGACTAATAGATCTGAAAAAATCAACAAACCATTTTTTGAATGTCTATAAGGTTATCTGAGGTACTACCGGCATTTCATCCCATCGTGATGGATTTCCATTTCTTCGGCGGATATCACAGCTGCAACAATATTCTCAAGCATCTGTATGTAGAGTAGGCCACAACAATATTTCTTGTGATATTTTCCTCACTATATATTTTACTACATAATTGCCTCCAATGACATCAGCATATGCCTCATTCAATATCATTGTTCCCTCGTGCTCCAAAACACAACGTCAAAGAATTTCATCTGGTCCCATTTTATATAATTGTATAACTATCAACTGGAAATGTGTAGCTCTCACAACTAATTGTTTCTTCCATGTTGTAGTGAGCGTGGTTGATGCATATCCCCTAGTAAATCAAGAATTATATAATATCTTTGTAATGTTCGTCAAGCATCTTGATCACAAATAATTGTGCATCTAGAAGACTATCGTCGAGATTACCAGGTTCTTCTCCACTTTCTATTCTCGACAGATGGTCAAGTCCTGAATTTAGTCAAATGGGCTTACAATGATCTCAAAATCAAATTCTTGGAAGAGGAGAAGCCATTGACAGATATTCCCCCCCAATACTGGCTTATTAACTAGGTATTTCAATGCTGAATGGTCTATGAACATCTTGAAATTTCCACCCAAGAGATAGTCAAAATTGTTGAAGTGCATACACCATATCTAAGCCTCCTCTTTCGGTCGTGGTGTAATTCTTCTCCGTGGTTGAAAATTTATGGATAGAAAAGGCAATAGGATGATCAATAGCCCTATCGCTTGGATACATGAGTACAATGTTGAGCGTGACAGACGACGCATCAGCATGTACATGAAATTCTTTCTTCTAGTATGAAAAAAATAATATGGGTGTTGTAACCATCTTATTCTTTAGGATATACGAGATCTCTTGGAACTGTTCCATCCACATAAACTTAACATCATTCTTTATCAATTTCTCCATGGTAGAAGTCACCTCTGCATATCCTCTAATAAACTTCTAATAATACCGTGTATGTCCCAAAGTTTCTCTCAACTTCTTTACTATCACTGCTAGTGGGAGGTCTACAATGATTGAAATTTTCGCAAGCTCAACCAAGATTCCATCATGACAAACCACATGACCCAACATAATTCCAAACAGGGCACAAAAAATGAATTTATTTAAATTCAAAGAAATATGATACTTGTTGGCTCTCCAAATTGACACTCTTTGCATCTCTTTCCATCCTCCAAATACACTTTGTATCTCTTCATTTGATCTTTTGACCCCATAAAATCCTCTATATTTTGACATATCTACCCAAATACCTAGCAAGTATACTAAGGTATGATAATTCATCAAAATCCTTTTATTTCCTTTGATTTAATGCTTAAATATAATTCTTGAAGGATTTGTGACTAATTATATTTCCGCAACATACTTTGATTTCTGCAACATACTTTGATATTCAGCAGCAGGATAGATATTATGAAGATTCTCCATACTTTAGACGTGGCCAGCTCATTCAAACAAAGTCCACCTAGCTCAATTCTCATTGATGACTCATGTATAATCAATGCAATCTTCATCTCTAGGCAATATGTGCCATAGAGATGAAGATATGCTATTAGATGACAAAATCAAAGCATCTTTTGAAGCATAAGAAGGCCATTATGTAAACAGTTGTATCATTAATAGATGATAGAGTCTGTTACAAAGAAATCGGAATTGGTTATCCCAGTTCATAGCTATAAAAATCCATGGATCAAAAAAGTAAAGACATGGATATATATGCATAAATACAATGCACAATTAATAGAAGGATCGCACTTCCTAAGTGCTGGTATTTCTGAATTTGACAGAGGTCATGATGTCTTTATAATGCACAGATGATTTTGTAGACTATAATCTGATTCATTTCTTGTTGTTAATGTTTTTATTTTATACACCTGTAGTTTAAATTTCTTAGTGTGTAAATCCCATAGGGACTTGTGGTCTCATTGGCAAGGATCGACCAACATAGACCATAAGCCCTTCCCCTGTAACTTCAAATTTATGTAAAGGACAGAAAGATTAACTAATTGTTTTTTGTTTTCATTAAAAATAAGAATTTTATTTGGTCAAGCAACTTTAGAAATCAGATTTGTATATGACTAAAATCTGTTACTTATTGCTTAATTGTTGTTGGAATAATGTGCACAACATTTGCTAGTTTAGGACCCGAGCTCAGATGTTAGGGTATATTGATTTAAAAACATTGTTTTGAATTCTTAATATTATAGATTTGAATTCTTAATCCTATACCCTCATATGATTTAGACCATACTCTTTCTTATCATCATCATTCTACCTTTTTCTGTCATCATACTTTTGCCTTTTCGAATATAAACCCTTTTTACCCTACCTCTATCTGTCATCACTTGATATAGATATTCATCTCTATGGCATGTAGTGCCTAGAGATGAATATCTTATCACCTTAAAAGTATATGATTTCATTTCTTCTATGCATGCAATACTCGATTCATCCCTTTTTGTTTTCATACACAACAATTCATCATTGCACTGGCAGTTCAAAATCATCATGTGCGCCATGCATTTGAATGATCGTTAAGTACGAAGAGAAGTCCCAGGAAACTCTGTTGAGACTTATTATACTCCTATCCGATAATATTCATCATTTTCCCAATTTCTATTTCATCCTCTATTTTCTGTCCAAGTTATAGTCTCATAGCACATTATGGGGCGGAAGGGAGCTGCATGCCATGAGCCGAGTTTTGTATCTATGTTAGAAGATTTTCCCAAATTCAATGCATGCAAGAAAATATTTGAAGGTATCTGGTATCAATTTTTTCAAAAATTTCAGGGGTATGATGACAAAATTACACTGAAATTCCCCCAGGGGTTTGATGGGAAATTCGCGCACATTGGTAATTTTATCATGGCAGTTTCTAAGAAAACAGTTGCTCGTGCCACTAGTATGCCTTTTCATGGGGAGCGTTGCTCTAAAAATAAACCCATAGAGCGTGCAGTCTGTACTAGGTTTTTAAAATAGGAGCATCAATCTGCAAACTGGAAGAATGGTTTTCCTCGAGACTGGATGCACGATGAATGGCGCAATGTGCTCTATGTATTAAAGAAGTATTTGAATTATGAAGGACGGTATGTCACCACTATGAATTACCATGTCTGCCTACTTTTGCATTTTGAAGCTGAATTGGAAACGAATTTCCCAAATTTTCTGTGCAAACGTTTATCTAAGATATCAAGACGGGTTCAGAAGCACTCTGGAAATCCATACAAGAGCCTCTACCATCATGATTTGAGTAAGATCCTTAATGAGGATGAATTGCATATTCGTAAGGATACTTGGGCTAATTTTGTGGACAAAGTTCAAGGTCTCCCTTCATCCGCAAGTCCTCATTCTCCACAAACCCAATCCTCTCCTTATCCTAAAGGTCATAAATCAGAAATCGTTCCTAACCCAAAGCTAGAACCACCCCTAATTGAACTTTTCTCCTCTTTATCATGAAAATACAAAAGGCAACGACCTCAGCCTAAAATCCCTAATGTCATAGAATCCACAATGCCACGGCAAACCTCCAAAAGTATGAAAAAACAGCTTGTTAAACCCTCTAATTCAGCCCTCAATTTGTAGTCGTCTGTTTTGATTGATCTGGAATAATATCCTAATTCTAAGCCAGATCTCCCTGAGAAGAAAAAGAAAAAGAATACTCCAAGTTCACTTCCTTTGTCGTCACCTCATAAATTTGACTTTGTATATAATGAACCTTCCAATTTTATTCCTCTTCATTTTGGTTCTGAGCCTATAGATCCTTATCTGCATAAAAACCCTCCTATTTCAAAATATGCCCATGTGGAATATAATCCTGAACTATTTAACCCCCAACAATTTGACTATGGGTCTCCTGACGATAATTCACCTACACAAGAACCATGTGGTGAGCATATGTCTAAAGTTTCAGCCACCTCAGCTATACCTTCAGTCATTTCCTAGTTGCAGAAGAAAAATAAGAAGATTAAGAAGCTTAAAGAAGCACTCAAGTCATAGGAACAAGCCCAACAAGAAAAAGACTTATTGATTGCAGAATATGAGAAATATAATGAAGAATAGAGAAATTATAGTCTTAAGCTCCTGTAGAAGAATGAGAAGTTGAGGGGAAAACTTGACAAAGCAGTTGTGAACATAAAACGCCTGCATAAATTAGTGAGGAATTGGATAGTTGAGGCCTCTAAGAACTTATCACATATCAGTATGTTAAAGAAAAAATTGAAGGAGCGATCAAATACAGCAGGTAGACAACTAAACATCGCGGTCAATGCAGCATAAGCCCTGTCAGTGGTATTCAAACTTAGTTCTGAAATTTTGAAGTTTCTAACAGGTATGTTTGCATGAGGACATGCAAACAGACAAGAGTGGGGGAGAGTTGCCAAAACAGGCTAGTAAAGAATTGGATATCATTGACAATACATTATAATTTTTGTCAGAAAGATTGGAAATCAGTTTTGAAAATTTCTGAAATTTTGAAAAGGCATGTTTGCATGAGGACAATTTTGAAAAGTTTTTTTTCGTGGGGACATGCAAATACACAGGCAAGGGAGAGTGTTGGCTCACCAAATTAGCACTCTTTTCATCTCTTTGCATCCTCTAAATACATTTTTTATCTCTTCATTTGATCCTTTGACCCCATAAAATCGTCTATATTCACTACAACAAAACCATGTGATTAGCGTCTCTTTTTGCTTCCTTTTTAGCATCCACTATCACAATTAGGTTATTTTTCATCATTTTTTGGACAAAGTGGACGCTTTTCCATGGGATGGTGCTTTTAATGGCATTATTTGCATCCCTTTTTAAAATTTGGCACTATTTTGGACGCTAATTAGCATCCCAATTAGCGTCCCAGTTAGCGTCCTTATTAGCATCCTAATTAGCGTCCCTTTTTAAAAGTTGGCACTATTTTGGATGCTAATTAGCATCCGAATTCACATCCCAATTCTCGTCCCAATTAGCATCCCCATTAGAGTCCCAATTAGCATTCCAATTACCATCCCAATTAGCATCCCTTTTTGAAAGTTGGCGCTATTTTGGATGCTAATTAGCATCCCAATTAACGTCCCAATTAGCGTCCCAATTAGCATCCCAATTAGAATCCCAATTAGAGTCCCAATTAGCATCCCAATTAGCATCCCAATTAGAATCCTAATTATCATCCTTTTTTAAAAGTTGGCTCTATTTTGGAAGATAATTAGCATCCCAATAAACATCCCAATCAGCATCCCAATTAAAGTCCCAATTAGCATCCCAATTATCATCCCACTTAGAATCCCAATTAGCATCCCAATTAGCGTCCCAATTAGCGTCCACAAAAGCATCCCATATCACTCTAAGAATAGACTCCAAAAAAATGTCCTAAAGAGAATAGCACCATATATTAATCCAAGGTTAGCGACATGAATTACGCCATGAATTTCAGCAGGAAAAACATTTAACATAGTGCCAAGTATAGAGACAAGAATTGCGCCTAGAAAACATCCAACATGGCACCAGGTATAGGTCAAGGTATAGTGCCTGGAATAATGCCAGAAATTTCGAAATGAAGCATGCTAGGAATTGCACTAGGTTTAGAGCTAGGAATTGTGTTTCAAAAACGTCCAACATAACATCAAATATATCAATGTCTATGTCAATGATCATGATTCATGTGATAGTACTTTTGGATCTTGATTTAAAATTGGCGGCGCCTAAATGATCGTAATTATGGAACTTTTGGATCTTGATTAATCCTAATGAGGGGTAAACTACCTTAGTGTCACCTAAATTTCTCTAAGGGCATTTGAGTGTCCCCAATGACATTTGATAGAACCTAATGGCATATGATTGGCCCTAAAAACATGACGATGATGCATTACGATAATTATGATGGACCATATGGATATGATTTTATAAGTATAAGACTACATCATCCATTCTTGTGAGGTAGTATGGCTCCTTGCTCATTATTATCGCAATTATATTGATGATGACATTGATGATGACTATGACAATGACAATGATGTTGATTTATTGTATGATGATGATGACGACGTGGATGTGGATGTGAACGATGATTATGCATGTGGTATCACTTTTGGATCCTAATTGATTCTAATGGAACGTAAATGTCTGTAACGACATCTAAACAACCCTACTATCATCGAAATAATTGTAATTACATATAAATGACCTTAACAATTACATGACATGAATCCTAATGTCAATGAGTGATTAAGAACACTAATGGCATATGCATGACCATAATGATAAATGATGACGATGATTTTGTTGATGATGTACTTAATGTTGATGATGATGATGATAATGAGGACGATGATCAAGATGATGTTGATGTACCATATGGCATTGAAGATGATGATGATGACAACGTCAATGTCCATGATGATGATGTATGTCATAATACTTATGGATACTACAAAACTTGAGATATTGGAGTTAATAACAATTAATAGAGGTTGTGAGGTTTTGACCATAAAAATGTTGTTAGCCATTGGGTTTTACATTTATTGATATTGCCATTGGGTTTAGTAGTTCCCCCACACCTTACCCCCCCACCCCCCCTACACCCCCCTTACATAAAGGTAGTACCATAACACATATCATGGTGTTGCCAAAATGTCACCCTACAAGGTTGTTTACTTTGAATAAGTGGATCAAATTGTTTTACATCTTTGGCCTTATAATCAGACATATTAGTAGGAAAAAAGCAATTAGTTGCTCAAGTTTTATGGCCCCTATCAAATATTTCAGCATTACGCTACACTATTGACCAATGTTTGATTCCCATGGGATTCATTTTAAATAGTAAAAGAGTGATTGAAAACATAGAGGTAAATTCCCAACTTAGGATACTATAAGATGGGAATTCACATGGACAAACACATCACACACACACACACACACATTGCATATATAAGCTTGTCTCTATGTACTCTTCGAGAGTGAATTTTACTCGGCACTTTAATTTAATCACAAAGGTATTTAGAGATATGAGTTGAAATTATAACACTACTACACAACGACTTGTATAACTATATTACAAACCTAGGGTCACCTCCATATCCTATTATGCACATATCTCTTTTTTAGGTAAAAATTTAGGGCCCATGTGGTGGTCAAATGCTCTATCCATGAGTCATAATTAATATTTATATACTAATTGAGGATTTGTGGACGGTTTTATAAACCCCCCACAATATATGTTTCAAGATGGTTTTAGAACCCCCCCTCCCGCAAAAAAAAAAAAAAGTCAAGGAAACTTTACTTTTAGAGGCAGTGTTTTAAATACCATTGCCAAAAGTTCAATTCTCATGAGTCTTGGTGGGGGGGGATTAGAAGCAATGCCCCTAAATATATTTTTCAAGTATGTTCTCAATATCCATCCTCTTGAAGAGTACTGCAATTTACCACTAATTACCCTATAATTGACCCCTAATTAATCTCATAATTGACCCCTAATTATTACCCCTAGTTAACCACTAATTGCACCTAAATGACCCCTACTTGATCACTAATTACCCCTAAATAATCCATGCTTTCCACTAATTAACCCTTGATACCCTCTAAATGGTCCCTACTTTTTTAGAAGGAAAACCTCGTGGAAAAACCCAAGGGATGCTTCTAAACATTCATATAAGGCATATTCCCTAGTAACCCATCGATGTAGACTAGTGTGCCTCACACACAAGGATTTGGAATGGGAACATGATTCCATGAACCTAACTAAATTCCCAACATCATGGGAAACATTGGTTTAGTTAATCCCTTGGGATAAATGGACCCTATTTACCCATAATTGACCAATAATTACCCCTAGTTAACTCATAATTGACCCCTAATTGCCACTAATTATCAACTAACTACCCCCTAATTGACCTTGTATTAATCCCTAATTACCACTAATTATCCCCTGACTATCCCCTAATTGACCCCATATTAACCCCTAATTACCACGACTCATTACCTAATAATTACCCCTAAATGACTCTTAATTACCCGTAATTGACCACAAATTACCCTTCAATGATCACTAATCGACCATTAATTACCCTTAATTTACCCATAATCACCCATAAATGACTCTTAACTCTGCGCAGGGCTAAATTCCATCACATAGGCCTTACAAAGGGAATCTTTTGGATTCTGAGTGGGATATGATGGCCATTTTGGGATGTATAACACCATTAATAAGTTTTTACTACTACGCCATGGTTTGGGATTAACCTATAGGGCCTAAGTTCATCGTGAGACTTCAAGTTTTTGGTGACTCTTTATTGATCATAAATGGATGAAATATCACATACCACTGAGGAATATATATCTTAGGCCTATTCTGAAGAGTTGATCGTAATTGTCTTTAAATTTTGGGAAATCTCCTTCCAACATGTTTTTAGACATATGAATCAAATTGTAGATCATTTATCGAAGGATGGTATTTTATTTGGTGATGGTGAATGGAAAAAATGGAAATGTCAAAATGACACCATCATGGAGGATGATCTAGGTCCCATCTCTGCCTAAACTATGTAGCCCCAATTGCCAACATTATCTATGATTTGTGGGGCTTATTCATTTCTATTGGAAGATGCCATGGAAGTTGAAGTGTTTGCAAGTAAGAAGAATAAGAAGAAAAGTGAAAATAAAATCCTTTATTTGGATGAAAATCCATTGAACGTTGTTCAAAGTGATCAAAGCTTCGAGGAAAATGGCTATGCAAACTCTGCTGGAGGAGAATTTCATTATAGAAATCCTAATGAATCAAACTCGTACTACAAAAATCTTGAAGGATCATAGATTTGCATTAGAAACTATAATTAATCAGTTATTTATTTCACAGGACCCAATGAACCGAGGTTTGATCATAGTAACCCTCCACACGGGAAAGACATTGGCCCTATTCAACCAGAGTTACACATGGTGTTGATGTAATTGTAAGTTTGGAATGTATTCACTTGTATTTCTTTACTATTGTAACCCGATGTTTATTCCGGGATGTACTTGAGTCATGTCATGCCCCGATGTTCCGATAGGGAAGTTTCTATCATGTGAAAGTCATGTCAAGTCATTGTGGGTAACCCTCCTATTGGTCAAGGGTTAAAGTCCCCATAGTTTTGGAGCCCTAGGGTTATTAGACTATCCTAGTGAAGTCAACCTTAGATGAGTCATTTCAATTCGGGGCAATAGTCCCCACCATTGTGTTAAGGATAAACCTCCTTATTGGTCGGAGGAGGCAAAGTCCCCACAAGTTGTGGGGCACTAGGGTTATTAGACACTCCTAGAGATGTCGGTTATAGTAAGTAATTGTTAAGTGAGGCCGACATGATGGAGTGGGTTCCAAGTGAATGAAAGAATATAAATAGAGAGTGAGTCTCTCTATTTAGGACACACACACTCACTCATTGGAGCAGATGAGTGAGAGGAGAAGTTACTGTGACAAGAGAGAGACTACTACTGTTGAGAGATCATCTTTATGTTTTTGGGTTTTAATTTTGGTCCTGATTCTATCTTTGAGGAAGTTGTGGGGTTTTAACCATTATGGTTTCCCAGAATAAAATTCTTTGTGTCTCTTGTCTCTTGTGTTTTATTGTTGTGCATGTTATTCTCTCAGTTAAAGATCTTAAGATCATAATGCTAGCTTGAATGATGAAAAAATAACATGGTATCAGAGATAACCTGAGAAGAAGACATTATGCAGCTACAGAAGATAGGGATTCTTACTTTTTGGGTCTCTCTCCACAATCCTTCGGCAAAAGTATGCTAGGCTGACTCTCCATTGAAGGGCGCGCCTTTCTGTCGAAGCGGAATTTAATTCCGAGCATTTCCAGTTTTGGTGTGGAAAATTAGGGCTTCTTACAGAAGAGAAATTTTTGAGTTATCCCAGCATAGGATTTCTCTCCTCATAAAAATATAATTTTAGAGACCTGGATCAAGTTTTTTGGTTGGGTGAAACTCTGGGAAAGTCAAACCCTAGTTTGACCCCGAGCTAGAAAAACCCTAAATACTAAAACTGCTAAGTTTTGGTACATTCACTATATACCAAGATTGGAGAAGGCTCAGGAGTGAAACATTTCAGAGGAAAAATATAAAATACTGATTTACATTGTGTTGAAACTTCAGCCTCATATTCACTATATTCTAGGATATATGATCCCTCCAAGTTAGGGTTCCAACCTCTTCCAGAATTCATCCCTAAACAGGACACCTGGGGAGAATTGCTATATCTTCAGCTACAAAGGTCCAAATTAGATTTATGAAAATGTTCCACAAAGGGCACGAATGGTACTTTCTGTGGTCTTATTTTTCGACTGAAATGATGAACTAGTGACATGTGGAAGTCCGTACAAATTCAATGTTGTGAACAGTCATGTTACAGGTCACCTTGGGAAAATGATCATACGTCCGAATTCATGAAACAAATTGTGATGAAAACTATGGTGCTGGATTAGGAACATGTGAGGTTACGCTAGTGTGCAATTTCAGACACAGAGGAGTAGTAATGTCAGAGATACCACAGAAACAGTAACAGACATTTTTGCAGAAGAAATTGGAAAACTAGGGCTTCCTGTTTCGAGAGCTTCCCTCCACTAATTTCAGAAAACGAGTACATTAGATACCTCCATTTGAAGAGATCTATATTTCTATCCAATAAGATCTGAAACATTCCAATTTTTGAAAATTAGGGTTTCTCTCATAAACCCTAGATCAGCCAACTCTGGAACCGGGACGGACACCTCAAATCGGTAAGATATAATCTTTTGCTATTTTCATTTGAGGTTATCATTTCAAAGTGATCTATCACATCAGCTTGATGATAAGCTTGGTGAAGTTGACAACTTCCAAGAATGGAAGTATATGATCTCTCTGAAGAAAATGAATTAGACACCTACATGAGTATAGAGGTTCCAGTTTTAGAGGGAGATGAGGCTAAAATCCTTACACAATAAGAACTTGGTCAAGGCCAAGAAGATCATTATTGATTCAATCACGAATCAACTTGTACCACAAGTGTCTTCCCTAAAAACATTGAAGATGTTTGATTCCTTGAACAAGCTATTTGAATGGAATAACATAATCCAGAATATGACCTTAAGAAACCAGTTGAAGAATGTGAAGATCCAGAATGCAGAGACCTTACAGTCATACTTTGCAAGGGTCTCTCAAATCAAAGAACAACTTGTAGTAGTAGAAGAAGAAGTGGAGAATGCAGAAGTGGTGATAGCCACCTTGAATGGTCTCCCAAGATCATGGGATTCATTTATGTGAGGAATGTGTGCCAGAAGGAAGTGATTACTTTCAGCAGACTCTGGGAAGAAGAAGAAGATCGACTCATATTAAGAGAAGAGAAGATGGGAGCAACTGAAGATCAAACTCTCACCATCGAAAGACGATCCCTCAAGCGATGAGGAATACGAAGAGCTCAACTCTTGAATAACCCCTTATCCATCTTAGCATTTGGATAAGAAAAAATGCTATTATGAATGAAGAAGATGATGAAGTTGAAGGCTCAAGGAGTGTACCCACAAAAAAAAAATATAAGTATTCAATTGTCATTTCATGATGTTATTTTGTTATGAATTTGTTTATATTCAGTTGATGTATTATGCATGATAGAATGTCTACATTAACAACAGTATACTAATAATATGCTTGTAATGGGTAAGAATCTCATGGTTCTATACAACTCTCCATTGCTACTTATCTAGAATGAAACCTCTTTGCTGACATATTGGATTAGTGCACAATCTCAATGTTGTCTTGGTAGAGATGGAAGGCATATAGAAAGTTTCTGTGAGATATGGATGAATGTTGTATTGGCTAAAGTAGTTGCATGATCATATATTTATGCATAAGAATTTGCTAGTATGAATATTCCTTATGAAATGTTTCTAACCATACAAATGCATTTGACTTGTAGGAAAGATCGCATACATAATCGCCTACAAGCAAAGAAGAATGAAGACTTGTTCCGAAGAACAAGTGACAACAGTTCAAAAATGAATAATAATATGACGAGTGCAGTGACATCATTGATGCAAAACCTTTCAGCCATGAAGAAGTAACCAAGAAGGAAGGGAAGACCAGTTCAAGAAGAATGATGTCTAGGATGTAGTATCAACACATGAAGGGAAGTTCATAGTTCTATCATGTAGTATATGGAAAGATCGTGGGATACAAAGCAAGATTCATAGCATGAGGTTTCTCATGAAAAGAAGGCATAGACTACGAAGAGACATTTGCAACCAGTAAGAATCAAATCACATGCATGATGAGATTGATGAAGATCTTAACCTTTGCTACAAGGTTGAAGATGAAATTATATACACTAGATGGATACATAGAATACTAGTAGCATAGGAAGCTACTTGTCACTCCAGTACAGAATGTTTCAGTGCATAGAGTACAGAAGACAAAGGTAGTATGATGCTTCGCTTTAGAGGGAGTGACTACAGAAGATCTAAGGTTCGACATGGTATGACAAGATGGATAGATTACTGATGACTCTAGGATTTATTGAGAGTAAATCATATTCCAACCTTTGCTTCAAGGTTGAAGGCGGAATACCAGTGATGCTCCTGTTATGTGTCGATGCACTATTTTTCTAGGCATGGAGTTGTGGAAGAATGCGGATGGAATATTCCTTGGACAAAGGAAGTAGGCAGTAAAGATCCTGAAGAGATTCAGGATGATGGACTGCAAGGCCATGACCACACCTATGGCATCGAACATGAAGCTATTGAGTGATGCTTCATCAAAGACGGTTGATGCTACGATGTATCGTCAGATGATTGGGTCCTTGATGTACCTGAGACCAGATATTTGCTTTGCTGTGAACACATTGAGACATGTTCAGCTAGTTGTGAGGTAGTATGGCTGAGGAAGCTACTATCTGATTTATTTAATCTCCAGTTGGATGCTACTTGTATACATTGTGACAACCAGAGTTGTGTGGAGTTGTTAGAGAATCCAGTGTTCCATGACAAGTCAAATCATATCGAGATCAAGTATCACTATATTAGGGATATGGTGCAGAGGGGAGCAGTGAAGCTCCTGTATGTTGCGACGGATGATCATATAGATGATGTGTTGATGAATCCATTGTGATGGAGAGAAATTCCTATGGCTTGGGGTACCACAACAGATGGCTTTGACTCCAGAAATCAATCTTTCCCAATATGCAATAGAAATAAAATGTCTAACACTAAAGGATCAGACCTCGTACCTTATTCCGAACGGTTGAAGTAGATTCCCGTTGAGCTTTCCAATCTTCAACTTGAATTGATATGA